>CM034147.1:313288940-313888940 GCA_019776745.2 Taxus chinensis | reverse complement strand
AAAATGGAGCAAAGTTTATTATTTCAGCTCATGATTTTTGTGGAGTCCACCTAGGGACACGTGGCATGTCAAGGGGGCATGCGGGCAAAATTTTCAAAATTTTCCTGAGGTCAAAAAAGGTTCAAAATGCTTTTTTAAGGTTGGATGCCTAGTCCAATGGTATTTGGACATGTGTCCGCCTGATCCAGAAGTCAAAGAAGATATTTTTGAGCCTACATGTCAAATCTCATTAACACACGTGGAGGGTGAAAATTTAAAGTTGATTTTAAATCAATGGTTCCAAAGTGTTCTCGTTTCTTTCCGCCAGTGGAGCTCCAAGATGCTTGGAATCATCATTTTTGCACCAAATTGCATGAAATTTTATATAAAATTTAATCCACTTGACCTTCTAGATGCAATGGCATCGTTCATTTGAGCTATTTCAGTGTCCTATAGTGATTTTCATGAAATATTTTCTCGGCCCGTGTAAAAACGTGAAAAGTGAAAAATTAAAGTTACAGAGTTAAAAATGATGAGGGAAAAGGGTGGAAAATGATTGCAAATGCATTCTAGCATGGTGGAATGAAAATAATGTGACCCTGGTATGGATAAGGATCCGAATCTAGGTAATATTTTAAAATATTTGTGCATCTCTGGCATTTTGGGAGCTGTTTTATAGATTTATATCATTTTTTCATCAAATGGATAGGGTTTTGTAGCAAATTTGATCCCTGGCATTTTCTCTGCTTAGGATGCAAGGATCCAAGATGGCATAGGTTATATTATGTAATTTGGAGGCATTTTTGTAGAGTCTATTGAAAATTTTGGAGAAAGAGAGAAGAATTTTCACGAGGAAAACTAGAAGAAGTCCATTTTCTTTTGGAGAAACTACCTGAGAGCCATTTTTTATTCTTGTTTGCATCAAATTTTCATCATGTTGATTTAGTTTCAGTTCTAAAGCCATCAAAAAGCTTTGATATTGTCTAAATAACATTCCCTTGCTGATATATTTGATCAAATTCTTGAATTAACTGGTTTTATCTCTTGGAAAAGCTTGCATACACTTGTATTTCAGTATGTTTTCAATTTGTGTTTCATGCTCATGTTGCAATCTTGTGTTTGGGATTTTTTTGCTCATACATGGTCTCATTTCTTGTATAGGGTTTGAAGGCATCTACAATCTTCCATTCAGAAGAGCATTCATTTGAGTGAAGATAAACAAATTTAAATTCATCTTACCTTCCTTGTAAATTAAGGGTGTTTGTAAACCTTTGGGTGTACCTTAGGTCATGATCTAACAAGGGTTTCTAAATGCTTCATTGATATTTTTCTTCAAGCCTTTGTCGCAGGTTATCAAAGTTTTTATGGAATAGTACAGATTTGGGCATCCATGTGTGCACACATCCTAGTTGAAAGATCACTTCAAATTCATTGAAACATCTATGTTGTTTAGGTGTTGTAATTCATTTGCAAAACTTCCCAAAGAAGGTGATGATTTCTAGATACTCTTTTCCCAACATCTCTCATCATAATTTCACTTTAAACTAACTCATCCTACCTAAAATACCCCTGCATTTGCATTATGTGTCCACAAAAGAATTCAATCCTTTCACTAAAATGCACAAAGTTGATTAGGGTTTTATCATGTCTTTAGAAACTCTAGCTTTGTTTTGAAAACATTTCCATCATTTAGTAGTGACAACTCCTTTGAGTTGGGATAATGGATACTTGATCATGTTTTCACAAAGCCTCTTCCATATCATATGTAAAACACAAGGATATCTCCATCTCCTTACCATATAAGGGCTGCAATATAGGTTCTCTTGCCTTGGTTGATAGGCACAACCTAAAATAGTGAGGGTTAGATCAAAACCCTCTTGAAGGTGCTATCCACTCCCTAAATTATTGAATGCAAAAAATCATATAGGTGTGCTTCCTCAGCTATAAACGACATACAAAACATCTATCTATCCTTGAGTGTCTTGTGTAAATTTATGATGTTGTTCAAGTTGTGAAGGAGAGTAAAATTGGATACCAACACTCGAGTGGTGCCATTGCTTGGGAGTTTCTTTAATTTCTTGGTGGTTTTGAGGTGTTTGAAAGGTTTGAGCATTTTTGTGATCAAGTATTTGAGCTGTTACATTCTGAGATATTATTTCATACTTCAGATCTGCATGTTTTGAGTAAAAAAGGATTTCAAACTCAACTTGCTCTTCTCATTTACTAGTAGTTAATATGATTTGGATGCACTGTTTTTGGTTGAATCAAGATGAAGAAGATCTAATTTGTAAATCCTTGCAAAGTTTTCAGTCATAGCATGTATTTGATAGAATGTTTTAGTGCTTTCTTACACAACTAAGGTGGAAGTCCTTAGTGGAAACTCCATGTTGTTTGGATCTTGAAATACCAGTTGTCTTACACATTTCTATCATTTGAAACTTGTTGTTTAAATCTGTCAAGCTGGAGGGAAGGAGATCCCTCTTCATCAAGGAATCTTCTAAGAAATTGCTCACTGAATCAAGAAGCTTAGAACTAGAAGGAAGAAGAGTGTGGAA
This sequence comes from Taxus chinensis, assembly GCA_019776745.2. NCBI lineage: Eukaryota > Viridiplantae > Streptophyta > Pinopsida > Cupressales > Taxaceae > Taxus > Taxus chinensis. Next base: position 313,886,406 of record CM034147.1, on the reverse strand, counting down.
AGTGGTTGGTGATTTGGTTGCTATTATCCAAAATGATCCCCTTGCTCATTTTTTGGCTAAATCCCTTCATTCTTTCCTCTCTTGTGCCTCAGTCATAATTTTTTATCTTTCAAGCACTCAAAACCTTCTAGAAATGGCACCATTGGATAGAGATTTTTCTCAGCTTTCCAGAAAGGTAAAGTTTTCTTCCTAACTCCACGTTATTTTGAAGTTATGGCTCGGCGGAGCTTTTGTGGGAAATTTTCCCTAGAAAAGCCCGAGCCAATAAGATGAGGCCACGTGTCCTCGGAAGGGCAGAGACGGAGGTAAATTTAGAAATTTTATTAAGTGTTTAGCAAGGTTTTAAAAGGAATTTTTTGGCCCGATGGCCCGCCAGTGAACACGATCGTGCCATGTGTCCAAGGGGAAGAAGTTGGGAAAATTTCCAAGGGTTGGCGCAAGTAAAATATTCCGGCCTGAGGCCCGCATCCAATGGCATTGCGCCACGTGTCCTTAGGCCAAAGGAATGTCAGGAGGCAAAGGAAATATGAAAATTTGATGAAGTGTTTGGCGAGGGTGTAAAGTTAATTTTTTCCATGAGGCCCATCATCCAATGGGGAGAAGCCACGTGTCCTTAGGGTCGTTGGATCATTACGGTGGCGGGGAAAAGTGGGAAAATTTCCCAAAGGTTAGCACAGAGTAAAAATTTTCCCCTAAGGCCCACTAACCAACCAAAGGTCACCACATGTCCTCGGCTTGGCGGATGTCAGAGACATGGAAAAAAAATTTCCCGCTTGGCCCAAAGGTAAAAATTTGAAAGGAAGTCCCACCTCCCAAAGCCCGAGCCAGTCAGATCATGCCACGTGTCCATGTGGCGGTAAAAAACGCAAGGCAAACCCACAAGAAAAATGAAAAAGATAGGCCCGTATCCAATGGGCTTATGCCACGTGTCCAGCTCAGAGAAGATGGTCAACAGTGATGAAAATTTTAAGAGCAGATGCCCGGGGCAAATCACATCATGCCACATGTCCTCAGGTCATCCAGCCGGCGGAGAATTTTTAGAAAATTTTCCAAAGGCCAAAACAGTGTAAAAAGAAGCAGGAAAAGCTCGAAACCAATCAGAACATGCCACATGGCACAAAAATGGTAGGGCGTAGAGATTTTTGTGGAAATTTTCCCAAATGCCAAAAAAATTGGAAAATTTCAAATTTTCGGCCCACCAACCCATTTTGGCCCTGTTTTGCCCTAAATTTTGAAATGAGCATAACTTTCGATCCTGAGCTCATTCTTTTGCGTTCTTTATATCAATGGAAATTTGGTGAAATTATCTACATGATTCTGGGGTCAATTTTGTGTTTTGGTGGAGTTTGGAGAGATAAAATTGTAAAACGCCTCCATTACGTGGAAATCAACAGAAATGACGTTTCAACCACCATTTTTAATGAAGAATGGCTCACATTATCTCCCAGCATGGTTAAAAATGTTAGGGAATGAAATTTTTAGGGTTCTCATGTTGTTTTAATACCATTTTGTCAGTGGTTGAATCTCCTCTCACGTTTTCCCATGTTTCTCTCTCCTGTGCCCTTTTTTTGCTTTGTAAAAGCCAAAATGGGCTCATTTTTTAAAAAACAGTTAGACATTCTTTTAGCTCTGCAACTTCCCTTTTCTTCCTAATCAGGTAGATTTGTGGATTTTTTTACCTTTCCATGCAAATACTACACTTCTTATTGTAATGCACTGTATTGGACCTGGAATGGTGATATACACTCTGTGATTAAATCTTCTCAATCCTTTCATATGTTCATCATTCTTTCCTGAGATTTCATTACGTTTTGGCAATTTGTGCATGTTTTATGTTGTATTTTCTTATGGATTGTGTATGTTTTGCAGTAGTAGGTGTCTAATACTCCTTTGTTGCATCACCTTATTTAGACTAGGTTTATTTTTGCATTTTCTCAACCCTGTCTCCTTGGCAAAGTTTTATTAAGTTATAGCTAAACCCTCTGCAGAATGTCATTCACACTTGAATAGAGGAGTTGAGAAACTAGCCTCTAAACTAGAGATTCTTTTCCCACTTTTACAAGTCCCGCACTTGGGGAGAAGATTCAATGTTGTGCAATCACATTGGATGCTAAGATGTCAAACTAGAAACCTGATAGAACATCCAGAGGGTGCTGATGATTTACACTAACAGTTTTGGCACACCTGGTGGGACCTTAGAGGTCTTCAATGCAACAAAATTGATGTGCATTTGTTGCAAGTTTCTTGCTAAAAGAGCCCTGAATTTTACATTTGGTGACTTCAAGGAAGAAGAATCAGCTGGTTTTAGTAGTATAGACCTGAAAACTCATGAGAAGAATCACCACAAGGTCAAGAGTTGGAGAAGAAGGAGTATTGTTTGAGTATTTGCAATTATCTCCAATAAGAAGACAAAGAGGGAGGAGAGTTCAAAGGTCTCCATCTCCACCAAATAGAACTCTATCAACTCCTCCACCTGGTAGACCTTTCATCCAATCAACAAGGGTTCTAAGGCCAATCAAAATGGCACAACACAACCCATACGTCAATTTCACCAGAAACAACCCACTTGTTCTCAATGCAAAAAATCCAATCACAGTTGTAGCACTGAAGAACATTCCATACTTTATTGGAGAGAATCAGACCACTCTTGGTGATCATGTCAAGGACATTGCTAATATTTGTGTAATCCATGAGATTGATGAGATGTAAGTTACTGTCAAACTGCTGGTGTCTTCATTCAAAGGGAAAGCTTTGCAATGGTTCAGGAGCATTTCTTTAGGCTCTATCCAAAATTGAGACCAGCTATATATAGCTCTCCATGAGTAGTTTGGAGAAAAGGGAGATAACTTGTCCCTTTTGGAACAATTGACAACTATCAAGAGAGCTCCCAATGAGCAGCTAACTGACTTCAACTTCAAATTTCAAAGGACTTGGGAGAGAATTCCAAAGGCAGTAAGGCCAACAGCAGAAGGTGCTTTTCTATATTACCTTAAAGCTTTAAATTTTGATATTTCTATGTTAGTTCAATCCATGGGAGGCACAACTATCCCTGCTGCTTATAGCATTTCCATTAGAGCTGAAAATTGTCTGATTCAAGATGGTAAGCTAGCTCTTAGGCCTCCAATGCCATTATATCCAAATTTAGAGAGTCCAATTACTTTCTCCTGAGCATACAAGTGTTGATATGTGATTTCTTGTAAAAGGATGTGTTCCTCGATTTAGAAATCATGCTTGATATGTACTGTAATTTCTTTGCAGATTGCAGATCTTGACTGAGTCAGAATGTGATTAGACTCTTTTATTTATTTCATTTTGCATGCGAGTTTAGTCTGATCTCGGAATGAATTATAGAGTTATCCATCTATAAGATCTAGTCTTGGATCAGTGGAATTGATCCAAGTAATGCTTAAAGTTTGTTCATGATGAATTAAAATCACAGACCTTGAACAGGTTGCAAGGTCTAGAAACATTTAATAAGCTAGTCAGGAGTATGACTCAGGCTGATCGAGTAAAATGAATTGGTTCCCGATATGGAAGTATATCTAGAAGGTCTCGATCGTGGACCAGGTAATAATTCGGTTACATACGATTCTGCAGCAGAACAGGAGCTAACCCTGTTCAAGAAGGTATGAGGTAGGTCTTTTCTGAGTGTACAGAATGTAGACCTAACTGGAATTATTAAGTGATTAGTAACCTAACACTAAATCTAACCTAGGGGTTAGATTAGTGTTAATCTAACCTAGACCTAGGCTAAGTGCTAATGTCCTAAGTTAGTATCTATGTGTAATGTGGTTAGAATTTGTATTATCCTAAATTCTAACCTAAGATACTAACCTAACTATGATCAAGAATGTAGAGGGGCCTATGGAGGGGTGCGAACCATGGGCGGCGTTTTCTATGTTATTAAATGCATGGGATAAGGATGAAGGACAGGTCTTGGTGGAGGTTTTGGGAATGGCTAACCTGTGTCGACGTGGCAGGTCGCCAAAACTGGAAATGAACTTGGGATTTTATTTGACTGTCGCCAACTTTGGTGGTCGGTGGAAGTAGAGTTTGAGTGGGAAAGTTGGTGTAATTGCATTCAATGCTCTCGGTAGACGAGCTCAGAACTCGCGAGAAGGCATGCAAACAGGAAATTTGTTGGTTTGTTTGGCTTATCGTGATTTTCGGTTTTTCTTCTACCTGTTCACTGGTTCTTCGCACCAGTCTTCTTTATGTTACATGGCGAGTATGAGGTTATCTAGCTCTTTTCTCTGGCAAGGAGAGTATATATGTTTTGGAGATAGCAAAATTTTGTTGGTCACTCTGACTTGGAAAAGGAAAAGGAAGTCTAAGCTCTTCCAATGGTCTGCTTCGGAAATTTGAGCAAAAATCCAGGCATGTTAGGCCCTAACCTTTAAAAATCTTGCTGTCTTTCAAGTGATTTCATTAGAACAACTCTGTTCAAATGATTTATGGAATTAGATGTTTATCTATGGATGTCTTGTGTGATTTTTCTTGGTTCAGTATCTCTTCTGGTTTGAATCTTAATTTATCCTTTGTTGGGTGTTTATTAAATTTGAACTGTGGCATTATTTTCTTGTGTTTGCATTCTAGCTTAATTATGCGAAACATGTGAAATGTTTGAATGCTCGGCCTGTTCGTCATGAGCCCATGAATCGTTCCTGTGATGGGTATAGGCCATTGATTGTCTGTCGATTTTTGGTCGTTGATTCTTGTTTTGGAAATAGTCGAAAGAAACATTGATGGAACTGTTTGTTTGTTCAGTGTTATGAAATCTTTGTAGGCTCTGTCGTGGGTTTTGATGATGGTAGTTATTGATACTTTGTGGGTTTCGTTCTGTCTTTTAAATTTGTTTGGGAATAGGTAACTATTGTGTTACAGTAGTCATTACAACCCAGGGGAAGTTGTTTTTCCTTGTTATTGTGGTAACGGTATTTAACCCGTTGACAGTATACAATATGGATAAATGTATTTTTTATTTAAACAACTTTGTGGAGTCCTCGGAATGAAATCGGTATTTGATTTGTTTACACTTGATTTGTTCTGAATGCTTGCCATAGATGGCATAGAAGGATTCATTAACTATTTGTTTTTATCTATATTGTTGTTGGGTTCTGCGGTTATTGGTATAAACCCGTTTACAGTATGCAATGTATATATATATATATAGATTTATGTTTGTTTTAATCTGAACGACTCTGTGGAGTCGATGGAATGATTTGTATATATATTTGATCCACTGTTCAAGTTGAATATAAATGAATATTGGGAAATGTTTTGTACCAATGACCTAAGGGAATAACTTGTATTTCAATCACTGTTATTCTGTAAGAGTACCTTCGTGTCGCAAGGATTTTGTGGTACAGATTCTCTTGGTATATTTTTACGTCTTCAGTCTGTGCAAATTTGTGTAAAAGATTGGCAAGGGTTCAGTCGGATTCCTCGTTTTGAAATCAGTAATTGGAATTGCTTTCCTGATTTTTAATAAGCTCCATTGATGAGCTTAGATGGAATTGTATGTAATTATTTGACTTGTTACTGTTGTTCGGATTCATATGAATTCTTGGAAGGTAACCTGTATTGTTTTGTACCTTATTGAACCTGATTTTTGGGACACTGTCGTTTTGTCACTGTTCCTTGAGTATGGATAATTATCTTGTGTCCTGGATCTGTTGAAGTGAGTCACGAATACCATACTTAGATTTGAATGCACCCAGGTGAGTATAGTTATGCTATGTTCCTTCCTGTTTATTTCAGTCCGATTGAGACTGGTCATGTATCGGAGATTCTGTGTGGTCATCTTGGCATAGTCCTTAGGAAACTTCAAATTGCTTAAAGCAATGAAGTCTGTTGTTGACAGCGATATGCCAGAGGTTCTTTGATTTCGAACTTGGATCGAAAACCTTGCTGTGTTTAAAAGGAACTAGTATTGAGCTATAGGTTGATATATGGGATTGATGACGTGTTAGCTACTGTACAGGAGTTTTTGCTGTGTTCTTTTTATTTAAAATAATGATCCTTCTTGTGGCTTGTCAGACTTGTTGGTATACAAACTGGGTGAATGTTTTCCATATGTGGAGATGGTACAGTAGTGAACTTATATGAAAGGGGGTATGAATGATATGTTCTTTCTCTTTTATTATTATAACACTGGTAGAGATCTGTCTAACAGTTGGTATTGCTTTTGTAACATATTGGTGGAATCAAGATTTTCTATGATATTCCATTTCTGATGAAAGTGATGATTTGTTCAATATTACTGATCTTGGATTCAAGATGATTGTTCTAATAATTTTATTCTTTGATTCTTAATATTTGATGAAATATTAGAGAAGTGAGTAAGACTATTTTGTAACGATGATAGAGTTACACATTTGTAGACATTTTGTATTACAAAGGCATAGTCTGAATATGTTTACTTGTTTGGATAATTGATCTCATTTAAACAGGGTGTTTAATGAAAACAATTGATGGATTGCAATTGTTTTAAAAGTTAGTGCTTATCATGCTCAGTTCATCGAACTGACTCATGTTGACTATTTTTGCAGATGGTTGCCGTAAGTGGTAAAAGCAATGCAGATCTGACAGGATGATCAGATTATTTAATTTGTTTCATAATGAATTACAGCTTGATTATATAAATGTACTGTATGTGGAAAGATGTTTCTTTTCCGTTAAGCATTGTATCAAGTATGCTGCTTGCATAAAATGTAATTGTATAATTTTGAAAGGAATGGAAATAAGTGTTTGATACTTATGTGTTGTATTCTATTTCTGATAGTTGACCTTCTTCGGTTTATATACCAGAATGGCAATGATATCTTTGTAAAATTTTGGATGCTTTTGTGATTGAATTCATATGAGTGTTTAGCAGATCTTATTGTTCTAGCAAAAGCAATATTGAATTTAAATAATTGTCTTTCTAAAAGATAGGTTAAAAATGAACCTAAGCAAAATGCTAAACAAGCTGGATTAAATTACTAATCCCTAGTCCTGAGTATGACAGGACAATATTAAATTTGATTCTTAATCATTTATATCCTTATACTAATAAGTATGATATAAATTCAGTTAAGAGAACTGATATAAATCAAATGAAGTTCGGATGGCAATCTCATGTGAAGGTTATGAGATATTGTCCAATTCTGTTGTTTAGAATCAGGTGTATTCTAATGACTCCTTGATGAGAGCTTGACCTTAATACCTCTACCATGTAATGGGTTTTATAGAGGAGGGTCGTCTTAAGACGAAGAATCCAGCGATCGGGAAAGGCTAACCTTAGGGAAAAGTCTTTAAAGTAATTTAAACTCAAGTGCGTAACACATGTTGTTAAGTAGATCTTTTCGAGGCGGATTTAAAGGTTGATGACACAAGTCAACTGCAGGGTTGTACCTCCAAGAAGATTAGGATCTTCTCGAAGTTACAACAATGCAGGAGACTTATGGCGACACCCTTTGCATTGATAGCTAAGATTTACACTTTGATCTCGCACGAGTTACTCAGGGTCCGATTATGAACGTGGTCATGTTATAAGGCTGCCTAGGAGATTCGGGGTATCATGACACACTGGTTGAACTGCAAGGTTGAACCAGTATGTCACCATATCCCGAATCCTCGTGGGCATCCATATAACATTATCACCTTGATAATCTACCTCCGAGTGATTCAGTTGTGAAAGGAAGGACTGACAGTAGTCAGTGTAGGACATTCTATATAACATAAGAATGGGGTGAAGGACATATTCCAGATTGACGAGTATGCCGTTAAGGAATACGAGACATAAACAGTATGTTTCAAATATTTGGCCAAAGTATCGCAAGCTGCTGATTGCGTTGTCCTAATTCACCTAGTCTAAGGGATGAGATGCCGATGAATAATAGTAACGATTATTTAGTTAGGTTCCTTGGACAGAGCATTCTGAATCCCAGAGTAGGGAAGAGAACCGCAAGAGTAAAGTGTCAACTAAAAACACCAACTCTTTTTTTACTCATGAATAGATCGGTAGATTACCGAGTCATGGAATGAATAGATCAGAGGTACTCCGAGTCATTACAGCTGTATATGGTTGTCTGTTATATGAATGGTTATTTGATTTGTGAGTTCTAAATTATGTATTTAAAACCAGGATGCAATTATCAAAAAAAAAAAAAAATCACTTGTTCTAAGGTATAAAATGGAGATGTTACATTTCTATATTACCTTAAAGCTTTAAATTTTGATATTTCTATGTTTGTTTAATCCATGGGAGGCACAACTATCCCTGCTGCTTATAGCATTTCCATTAGAGCTGAAAATTGTCTGATTCAAAATGGTAAGCTAGCTCCTAGGCCTCCAATGCCATTATATCCAAATTTAGAGAGTCCAATTACTAATCAAGTGCCTATTTTAGCTCTTATTCCCACTCCTAGAAATTAGAATTCAAGTGAAGCTTCTACGTCATCTTCTAGTGCCTCAAATGAACTTCAAGAAGTCATGAAGTAATTGCAAAATTTAGGTAATGAGTTGGTTACACTCAAGAGGAAACAAGCCCAAAGTTTTAGACCTTCTTATTAGCCTCAAGCTCAGCCTAACAAGCAGCCATATCAGCCTCAAAGACCACCCAATCCGGCTGCAAATCAAAATCAAGCTAGACCTCCTGTCAATAGACCATTTCAGCCCTATAATCCCAATGCTACATCTTCCTCTAAAGCAATAGTGCTAGTACAAAACAACATAGCTCAAGAGTATGATTGGTGTTTCCCATGCAAAGAACCTCACAACTAGTCTATGTGTTTCAATGGTGCCTAAATCAAGCATTAATGGTGATAACAACTAGTGTGGATGGTGAAGGGAGTCAAGGACATAACCAACAACAAGAAACATCCCAGCAATAATCAGCTCCAAATGATACCACACTTATAAACTGGCAAGAAGAAGAATTTTTTGGTATGAATCAAACAATATCTCAAAGTGTTGAAGCCAACACAATGTCAAAAAGGAGAAATTTGGGTGAAGGAAATTCATTAGCTCCAAGTAATCCACAACCTTCTACCACTCTAAAAATTGTTGGCAAACAAAATGTAGTTTCAAACATGCAAGGACCACCCAAACTAGCTCCTAAACCAACTCAGATGCTAGCTGCTACTGCCCATGGGCAAGGAATGAATGTGTGGGCTAGAGGATAGCAGAGGGATGCTTCATCACCATTCAACATCATTGATAAGATGAAGAAGACAAATGTAAACATATCAATGTGGGAATCACTATCCATCCCAGGCCAAAGAGATTTGTTACAAGCTGCCATGAAGGACTCAAAAATGCTACCCAGCCTAAAGGGAATAATGAAGGACATCAAGGTAAAATGTTGAAGCCCCCTCCATTCTATGTTTCATTGATCATTAGAAACCAATTAGTACACAACTGCGTGATTGATTCTGGAGCAAGTAGTTCAGTAATGCCCAAGCAAATAGCTGATCAGTTGGGGCTTCAATATGAAGTCATATCCAAAGGGGTAGTGTAATTAGATGGGACAGCAGTGACAATAGTGGGATGGATTAAAACCTTGAGTCTCACGTTGCATGCATGCCCTAATGTTGTTGTTTTGCAAGATGTCTCGGTGATAGATCTTCCACCACTCTTTGCCCTATGTTTGTCAAGGGATTTCACAACTAAGATTGGAGGTTACTTATATGTTGAGTGGTCACATATGTTGTTCAGAACAAGATATGGAACTAAATCCACAATCAGATTTGAGCCTATTACAAACTTTCACATTGAACCTTACACTCCAAGCCAAATCAATACCAACTATTCAGTGTTTGATCAAGAAGATTATCTGAGCACTGATGAAGCTAACACCAAGGTTGGAAGCATTCCATATTTGACTCTTGATGAATGGGCAAACAAGGTGCATGCTTTTGATCCTTATCATGAAATAGAAGACTCTGAGCTAGCGGTCTATTGCATGCATGAATAAAATCATCCTATTCCTAGCATCACCAAGCCAGAACACAAGGATCACAATGAGGTATGGCAGTTGTTCTTTGATGGATCAAGGAGTAAACAAGGTGTAGGAGGGGGGGCTATGCTTGTTTCACCTCAAAGAGTTAAGTATTATTCAACTTTTAGATTTCAATTTGCATGTTCTAATAACACTACTGAATATGAAGCTTTGATACAAGGATTGCATTGGTCAATCAAGAGAGGAATAAATAATTTGCAAGTCTTTGGTGATAGTGAGATGATTATTAACCAAGTGAAGGGGCAGCATGCTACCAAGAATGATCTTCTCAAGTGCTACAAAAATAGGGTGTGGGACCTCATTTAAGATTTTGAGGGCTTTAGCATCAATTCCATCCCTAGGAAAGAGAACCAAGCTGCTGACAGGCTTGCAGTAGTTGGAGCAGCCTTTGATGTTGTTAAAAGCATCAAGAAAGAAAAGGTACAACCAAACATTCATGTGATTGTAAGGCCTTCAGTGCCAGAAAACAATGTAAGTTGGCAAGTGTTTGAAAATGATCAAAAAATCATCCATTTCTTACAAGAAGAGGCTGAGTTCTCAGCTAAAAATTAGGAAAAGTTAGAACAGCAGAATGGTGATCAAGTGGTATAGATGAGAACCAACAAACTACCAAAGGGACTTTTCACTTTGGAGTCCATTTTCAATCCTAATGATTAGTTTAGGAAGGAGAAAGAAAACATCCAAGTCAAGGGATAAGGTTCAATGCCCATCTTTGTGGAAGAAGGAAAATCACTCCAAATTGGTAAAATGACAACTGAGCAAGAAAGGCATGAGTTCATACAGCTTTGTCAAGAATTCCCTGATGTGTTTGCTTGGAGCTATGAAGATTTGAGAGGTTTTAATCCCAAGTTAGCTCAACACACTATTGAATTGGACCCAAGTGCTAAACCCATCAGGAAAAAACAAAGGCCAGTCAATCCACACCTAGAGCCTCTCATGAGAAAAGAATTGAATAAGTTGATAGAGTCAAGTATCATATTCCCTATCAAGCATTCTAGCTAGGTAGCCAACTTGGTTCCAGTTAGAAAGAAGAGTGGAGAAATTATATTGTGTGTTGACTTCAGAGATTTGAATAGATCATCTCTCAAGGATCATTACCCACTTCCTCCTATGGAACAGATTTTACAAGTTGATGCTGGCTCTGAAAGGTTTTCATTGCTTGATGGCTATTCAGGGTACAATCAGATTATAGCGAAGGAAGAAGATCAGTTCAAGACAACATTCACAACCAAATGGGGGACTGATGCATATATAAAAATTCCATTTGGGCTTTCCAACGTTGAGGCTACATTCCAAAGGGCAATGGACATGGCATTCAACAATTTGATTAACAACATGGTGCTGATATATCTTGATGATATCATTGTTTTTACAAAAAATGTAGCAGACCATCTCTTTCATTTAAGACAATTATTCCAAAGGTGTAGGAGATTTGGGGTATCATTGAATCCAAAATAGTGTATTTTTCTATCTCATGAAGGGAAGCTCCTTGGCCACATTGTCTCCAAAGAAGGATTAGCAATTGATCCGAAAAGAGTTGAAGCCATAAGAGCACTACCATTGCCAAGTCATAAGAAAGCCCTTCAAAGTTTCTTGGGAAGGATAAATTTTATTTGGAGGTTTGTCCCAAATTTTTCAGCCCTAGTCAAGCCTATCACCAAGATGTTAAAGAAAAGAATAGCTTTCAAATGGACAGCAGAAGGCAAGGAAAGTTTTGAAGAAATCAAAGAGGCCATCTCACAAGCTCCAACTCTCATTAACCCGGATTTCTCCAAGGATTTCATCCTCTATGCATTTAGAGGTGATGATACTATTTCTGTAATTTTGGTACAGTAGAACAAAGACAATGATGAGAAGTCAGTTGCTTTCTTCAACCAAATCCTAGAGGACTATGAGGTGAGATATTTTTTCATGGAGAAGCATGTTCTTGCAGTAATTAGGAGCTTGAAGAAATTTAAGCATATAGTTTCAAAAAATAAGGTTCAACTATTGGTTTCTCATGTGGGAGTCAAAGACTTCCTACTCAATAAGGACCTAAATGAAAAGAGAGTATGGTGGATTACTTGTGTCATGGAGTATGACATTGAGATCAAATTCATCAAGTTGGTCAAAGGAAAAGGATTGTGTGAGCAGCTGGTCCTAAAAAAACAAAAGGAAGCATGCAATGAGAAAAAGGTTGTTTTGGCATTGTAAGACAACCATGAACAAGGAAGCATTCAAGAAGGAAATGATAATGTCCTCACTCCTTACTGGACCCAAGACATAGTGCACTTCCTACACATAGGCCTATGCCCTCCAGAAATGAATAAAACTAAAAGGATACACTTCAAATTGCAGGCTGTCCCATATGCTCTTGTTGGTGGTGTTTTATTCAGAAGGGATGTGAATGGAGTGCTGCTGAGATGCATTGGTACAAATCAGATTCACAGAGTGTTCGAAGAGTTCCATGGTGGATCATATGGTGGTCATTTTGCACCAAGAGTGACAGCTCTGAAGATCATGAGGGTTGGCTATTATTGGCCCAAGATTTTCAGTGACTGTTATGCATGGATCAAGAGGTGCAAGAATTGTGCATTCTTCACAGGTAAGGAGAGACTGGCTGCCCTTCCATTGCATCCAATTTCAGTTGACCAGCCATTCATGCAATGGGGTTTGGACTTCATTGGAGTCATTAATCCAAATTCAAGCCAAGGACACAAATGGATTCTAACAGCAACATATTACTTCACCAAGTGGATCGAGGTAGTAGCACTCAAGGAAGCAAATGAATCTAGCATCCTAGACTTCTATGAAGGGATATCAACCAGATTTGGCATACCTGCTACAATAATATCAGATAATGCATTGGCATTCATTGGATCCAAGGTAACTGAATGGGCTGTCAAGAATGGGATCTACCTAAGCACTTCATCAAATTATTATCCTCAGGGTAATGGCCAAGCTGAATCTACAAACAAGAACTTGTTAAGGATCATCAAGAGGACTCTTGATGAAAATCATAGGTCTTGGCATACTAAATTGAAATCAGCCTTGTGGGCTGATAGGATAACCCCCAAGAGATCTATAGGTAACTCTCCATTCAAGCTTGTTTATGGAAGAGAGGCAATTTTTCCCATGTCACTTGAGTTGCCAACATTGGAACTCATGAAGCAGTTGGAGTTGTTGGAGTTTGGACCCATGGAGGTTAGGTATGCAGAATTGATGGAGCTCTAAGAAATCAGAAATCAGGCATCCTAAGCAATGGAGAAAGATCAAGCCTTGATCAAGAAGATCTTTGATAGAAAGGCCAAGGATAGATCTTTCCAAGTTGGAGATCTAGTGTTAAAATGGGATGCAGACAAAGAAAAACTAGGGAGGCATTCAAAATTTTATGCCATTTAGAGTTGCCCCTACATGGTCACAAAGTGTAAGGATAGCAATGCCTTCTAATTGTCCACATTAGATGGTGAAGAATTACATATTCTAGTCAATGGAATCCATCTGAAGCATTACTACTGAAGGAAATCCTCCACCTTGTACATATTAGCTTAGGTTTTCATTCCTCCAAGTGCTTATGCACATTGTTTTTTTGTAGTTTAGCCTTGCTTTTATTAAGTGCCTTGGCACAACCTTGCTGTTCCAGGAAATGTGTTTTGCAAGCCTTGCTCCAATCAGATGGTGTTCTAAGGTCACCATGATATTCCTTCCATTGTTTTAATCAGTTGGGGTACCAAGCAGAGAATTTGATGACACCATGCCTAATGGATCACTTCAAGTAACTGATAACTTCATCCAGTAGGAAGATGACCCCTCTGAGTCACCAAATTGTTATCCAAAATGAGCCCCTTGCTCATTTTTTGGCTAGCTCCATTCTTTCCTCTCTTGTGCCTCAGTCATAACTTTTTATCTTTCAGGAACTCAAAACATTTTGGAAATGGCACCGTTGGATAGAGCTTTTTCTCAGCTTTCCAGAAAGGTAAAGTTTTCTTCCTAACTTCATGTATTTTTGAAGTTATGGCTTGGCAGAGCTTTTGTGGGAAATTTTCCCTAGAAAATCCCGAGCCAATAAGATGAGGCCACGTGTCCTCGGAAGGGCAGAGATGGATGTAAACTTGAAAATTTTACCAAGTGTTTGGCAAGGTTTCAAAAGGAATTTTTCAGCCCGATGGCTCACCGGCGAATAGGATTGTGCCACGTGTCTAAGGGGATTAAGTTGGGAAAATTTCCAAAGGTTGGCACAAGTAAAATATTCCGGCCTGAGGCCCACATCCAATGACATTGTGCCATTTGTACTTAGGCCAAAGGAATGTCGGGAGACAAAGGAAATATGAAAATTTGGTGAAGTTTTTGGTGAGGGTGCAAAGTTAATTTTTGCCCTGGGGCCCACCGTCCAATGGGGAGAAGCCACGTCTCCTCGGGGCCGTCGAGTCATCAGGGCAGCAGGGAAAAGTGGGAAAATTTCCCAAAGGTTAGCACAAAGTAAAAAATTTCCCCTGAGGCCCGCTAACCAACCAAAGCTCGCCACATGTCCTTGGCCTAGCGGAGATCAGAGATGTGGAGAAAAAATTTTCCGCTTGGCCCAAAGGGAAAAATTTGAAAGGAAGTCCGGCCTCCCAAAGCCTGAGCCAGTCATATCATGCCACGTGTCCATGTAGCGGAAAAAAAAGCAAGGTGAACCTACAGGAAAAATGAAGAAGACAGGCCCACATCTAATGGGGTTATGCCACGTGTCTAGCTCAGAGAAGATGGTCAACAGCAATGAAAATTTTAAGAGTAGATGCCCGTGGAAAATCACATCTTGCCACGTGTCCTCGGGTCATCCAGCCGACGGAGAATTTTCAGAAAATTTTTCAAAGGCCAAAATGGTGGAAAAAGAAGCAGGAAAGGCTTGCAACCAATCAAAACGTGCCACATGGCATGAGAGTGGTGGGTTGTGGAGATTTTTGAGGAAATTTTCAAATTTTTGACCCGCCAACCCATTTTGGCCTTGTTTTGCCCTAAATTTTCAAATGAGCATAACTTTCGATCTAGATCTCATTTTTTTACGTTCTTTATATCAATAGAAAGCTAGTGAAATTATCTACATGATTCCGAGGTCAATTTTGTGTTTTGGTCTAGTTTAGAGAAAAAAAAAATTGAAACACCTCTAGCACGTGAAAATGTAAATGTTGTTGACAATCCTCTTCAAAGCATTGCTGGCCTTGAAACACCACCACCAATGGAAGATTTTGGAGAGGCATCTGAAGTATATTTGGGGACATCCTTGGTTGATTCACAATTTAATGTTGATCTATTCTTCACAACTTTTCTCATAAAAGATAGGTTGCTTCACAATTGCATGTTTTATTCCAGTGCATCATGTAATGTCATGCCTCTAAAAGTCATGAATGAGTTGGATATCAAGGTGACAAAATCATATGGGAAGTGTAAAGCCATGGATTCAAGGGAAGTGCTAGTTGTTGGTTGTGTGAAGGTTTTAGTAGTGCAACTTGCATCCTATCCAGGTAAGAATTTGAAACTTGATGTTGTAATTATTGATTGCCCTACCAAATGGGGTATTTTTTTATCAGGAAAGTGGGCTATGAGTGTTGGTGGTAGTGTTCAAATGGACATGTCTTTCACCACCATTCCCATTGAGGGCAGTCTTCTCAAACTCTATGGTGAAAAGAAGATGTTACACTTGATTGAAGATCCTAACAATGCTTCTTATGAAGTGTTGTTTGTTGATGAAGATGTTGACAACTGCATTGGTTTTGCTAATGGAAAAGAGAATAAGATGGACAAATCAAAGTGCCTTGGTATGGTAGGTTCTCCATGGACATTACTAATTTATGGAGCTTGCTCCAAGTTTGGGAATGGTGCTGGTATAGTGTTGGTTTCTCCAAGTATAGAAGAGTTTCCTTTTTCCTTCAAGCTCAATTTTGAATGCACTAACAATATATCTGAATATGAAGCATTGTTTTTAGGGTTAAGGATTGCATGGAAATATGGAGTGAAGGATATTTTTGCTAAGGGGGTTTCAGAGTTGGTTGTCAAGCAAGTAAGAAAGTTGTATGCTACTTAAAATCAGCGTATGAAGCAAAAAATCCAATGGGGTTATGCCACGTGTCCAGCTCAGAGAAGATGGTCAATAGCGATGAAAATTTTAAGAGCAGATGCTCATGACAAATTACATCATCCCATGTGTCCTCGAGTCATCCAGCCGGTGGAGAATTTTTGGAAAATTTTCCAAAGGTCGAAACGGAGGGAAAAGAAGCAGGAAATGTCTACAACCAATCAGAATGTGCCACGTGGTACCAGAGTGGCAGGGTGCGGAGATTTTTGGGGAAATTTTCCCAAATGCCAAAAAATGAGAAATTTTCAAATTTTCAGCCCGTCAACCCATTTTGGCCTTGTTTTGCCCTAAATTTTCAAATGAGCATAACTTTCGATCCAGAGCTTGTTTTTTTGCATTTTTTATATCAATGGAAAGATAGTGAAATTATCTACATGATTCTGGGGTAAATTTTGTGTTTTGGTGGAGTTTGGAGAGAGAAAATTTGAAAACACCTTTGGCATGTGGAAATCAACAGAAATGACATTTCAACCACCATTTTTAATGAAGAATGTCTCACATTATCTCCCAGCATGGTTAAAAATGTCAAGGAATGGACTTTTGAGGGTGCCCATGTTGTTTTAATACCATTTGGTTAGTGGTTGAAGATCCTCTCATGTTTTCCCATGTTTCTCTCTCCTGAGCCTTTTTTTTTTTGCTTTGTAAAAGCCAAAATGGGCTCATTTTTTAAAAAACAGTTAGACATTCTTTTAGCTCTGCAACTTCCCTTTTCTTCCTAATCAGGCATATTTGTGGATTTTTTTACCTTTACATGCAAATATTGCACTTCTTTTTGCCTCTTGGTCATTGTAATGCACTGTATTGGACCTGGAATGGTGACAATGCAAGCTCTTTGAATGAGTCTTCTCAGTCCTTTCTTGTGTTCATCATTGATTTCCCATGATCTTTCATTACATTTTGGCAGTTTGTGCATGATTTAATGTTGTATTTTCTTGTGGATTGTGTCAGGTTTTGCAGAAGTAAAAATGTCTCACCACTCCTTTGGTGCATCACCTTATTTAGATTAGTTTTATTCTTTGCATTTTCTCTATCTTGTCTCCTTGGCAAAGTTTAGAGTAGGATTATAGCTTAAACCCTCTGCAGAATGTCATGCAATACTTGAACAAAGGAGTTAAGGAACCAACCTCTAAACTAGAGATTTTTTTCCCACTTTTACAAGTCCCACACTTGGGGAGAAGATTCAATGTTTTGCAATCACACTGGATGCTAAGATGTCAAACTAGAAATCTGATAGAACATCTAGAGGGTGCTGCTGATTTGCACTAACAGTTGCAAGGAAAGAGATCCCCATAGTTGAATTTGAAGGAGAGCAGCCTATTATTGAAGATTATAATTCCTCTTCAAGTAGATCTGATTCAGGAAATCTTCTTTCTTATTTTCATTCTCCATCAGGTGAGGGACCTTCTTGTGTATTTAAAAAACTTTCTCCTAAATCTGCTCCTGTGGTTTCTAAGTTTGCTAAAGTTTATCAAGAGAGTGAGCCTTTGGGGGGTTGTCATTTTAAAGGTCACTCATCTATTCTAATCAGAGCCATTACTACTCCCAACCAACTTGTTTCACCTCCAAGATCACCCCCACCAAACAATATGGCTCAACCTAGACCTCCATTTGTTGTTAACACCTTTGGTCCTATAGATTTTGGAGGAATGGATGGTTATCCAAATGCTGTCCCAAAAGATGTGAGAAATAGGTTTCCAAAATTCCAAGGAAACAATGCCATTACCGGTGATCAGCATCTCAAACTGTTTGATAATATGATGGAAGATTTTGAGATAGAATTTGAGGATGTGTATATCAAGTTGTTTATCCATACACTTGAGGAAGATGCTAGGGATTAGTACAAGGCTCTACCTAATAAATCTATTAATTCATGGAATGAGATGAAAAATGCATTTAGATTGCAGTATGGTGATAGGACTGAACCTAGATTTCTTTTGTATGAATTTGAAAGTATCAAGAAAAACCCAAATGAGACAGTCCATGACTTTAATACAAGGTTCAATAAAACATTAAAAGGTTTCCTATCATTTTGAGGCCTTGTGATGAATCTTGCTTGGTCAAATATATAGATACATTTGATAAAAAGGTAGCCTATTACTTGATAGACAAAAATCCTGCAAACTTGAGGCAAGCTTTCACCATGGTACTTCAATTTAAAAATAATATTAAAGCTATTGGTAAACCACTTAAGAGGGATGGTGCGAAGCTCATAAACCCCGAGAAGCCTCAAGCTAGCAAGGATGCTGATTTAGAAGATGTTGTTAAAACTTTGGTAGGGGCTGTTAAAGAAATCTCTCACAAACTAGCCCGAGCTGACAAAGGAATTGCAAAAAGTTCATAAGGACAGAAAAGAACTCAAAACCATGATAGATTTGGAAATCATCATAAGGGTGATCAAAGACAAGATGATAGATGTAAAGGGCATGTTGGATCTGCAAATAGATAGCTCCAAGCATGTGAAAATAGAGTGGTGCCTGACCCTTTGACTGCAAGGGTTGTTGTTGTTCGAGAAATTGCTAATATGGATTGTGTGATAGATGTTTTCTTCCTCATCCTCCATGTGAAATGGACTAGTGAGATATTGTTGATGATTGTAGACACCAAATTTGTGTCTTACGACACCCTGTGCCCCGCATCTCATTTCAAAACCTAACCTCACCACATAAACCTTGGACAATTATTTATTAATTACCTTATAATTAATAAATCCACATCTCCAAACTTGCCACCTCATTTTGCCACCTCATCATGACCTAGCCCTAACCCTAAACTAACCTAATTAAGACCTATAACTTGGTCTACATCCACACACATGACTAATTACTCCTCACCCACACCAAAACCAACCTAATAATGACTTGACCAAGCCCACAACTAATCCCTCGAGAGAAAAGGAGGGAAAGTTGGCTATTTTACTAAAAATAGCCCACTTTCACTTAACCGACATTGGTTATTACTCATCCACCATTGGTTACGTAACCGCCATCGGTTCCCTATAAATGACCTTCCCCAACCAAAAATAAGGGATCTGGAATTCATTTGAAGGATCTGAAATTCACTTGGAAAAGCAGAGACAAGTGAAGAAAAGTGAAGAGTTTGCAGAGAAGGACATCAAGCCCAAGACTGCAACTGAGTAACCAGAGCCCAGTGACACTCATCCAAGCATTGAGAGAGAAGATAGCTCAATTTTGATTATGAGACCATCCCACCTGAGCCCTGCCTTCGTCATCACAGTCCTTGGACCTGTATCTTCATCAGGAACTAGTAAGTAGTGTCTTGTATGTTTTTAAATAGCATTTCTTGAACTTCTGAATCACAATAATTACAAGTTCACTCATAGATCTACTACCCGGTAGCCCCTGCATCTAAATGTCATTCCTCTACCCTTACATTGCCCCAAGAACATCCCCCACACTCTCTGAGTCTTATCCATCACCCTATTGCCTATCCCTAATCATTTTCCAGCCTTATAAACACCATAGCCGCCTTATAGCCAACCTTTATTAAAAGCCCCTAAATCACTGCCCCTACTGATATCGGTTACCAGCAACCGGTACCGATTATATAGTGACCGGCATCGGTCACTGTGACTCAAACCAAAACCAGCCTTTCCTCTAGTGCTTTTTAACGAGGTAACTAAATTGTAATTTTGTAATAATTTCTTGGTTAGAATTTGTGTTAATTCGTATTAAGAGGGGAACTGACCACCTTCGAAAGGAAGTCCAATATTTCCTGGGCCCAAGGTAGTTCCCTCATTTATTGTCTAACTAAAATCTGGTGGTCTTGTATTCTTACTTGCAGGTAATCCTTCCTAGACAAAAAGGAGTTCTTCGCAATCGATCTGATCTCTCTCTACGGTACGCGCGCACCCTCTCAACTATCAACGGGTATTCCTCCTAGCCCTAACCCTTATCTGTTTCTGAAGAGAATGAAAGGATAGAAGAAACTCTATTCTAGGAATGGAAACATTCTGTGTGAAACATTTTGGCACGCCCGGTGGGACCCATTCCGGGTTTCTTTATTTCTTGCTTGCTTTCATATAGGGAGCATACTTGCTGTTTGTTTCTGCTAAATATTCACAAAATATTTTGTCATTTTGGTAAAATAATTTGTCTTGCTTTCACATCTTTGCATTAGTGAAATTCATCTCCTTTGCTTCATCAAATATCATTTTCGATTTGGGTTTAAAACACGTGCATCACATTTTTGCTTGTTGTTTTCAATTCTAGTAAACATAGGTTAAGTAACAAGTCGTACACGTGGGGGTGATATCCATGGTATTGACAAGAAATTAATCTTACTTTCACTGCACAATACATACCGAATCACATCACAATCAACAAAACAGCTCAAACATCCCCCCTTTTTTCCACGGTATTCCTCTGCCCGATTGAGGTAACCTTATAAGCCAAAACAAACTTGGCATCTCCCTTAGGTCTTTTGTTTAGGATTGACATCATCTTCCATCTAAGGAATAAGCGCACAATAATTAAAACTAATCCTAGGGTTAGTCTCTTGATTTTCCTGTGCATCTTGCTTGTTTTTAGTTCTATTTCTCTGTCATACACTGTTTCAGTAATCACTTCAGAACAATTTGGTAGGTATACTAAGCATCGTTAACCCCAAATCAGCAACTTCTTATAGCGTCTTACACCGGTCCTATTCTACCGACATCGGTTAACTTACCGACACCGGCTACAATCTGACCGACATCGGTTACCTGACCGATATCGGTTACTGTCTTTCACAGTTCCCGAAAAACCAGCGACCTACCAATTTTAACATTTTGTGGCTGTTTCTATCCCTAATAGAATGAATCCCTACTGTGTACTCTTGTCCATGGTTGTTATCACTCAGAAACAAGCTTCAGCCATGGTTTCACATGCCTGTTCTGTGCCTTTGCCTGAATCACCCCCTTCACATCCTATGGGAAATCCTACGGACACCAGTGAGGTTCCCAAAATCCCTGTAGGAGATAAGGAATTTGTGAAATTTTTGGATGCTAATCCTAGTGCTGTACAGTACTATTTGTCTCATACCCCTGACTGTACTCCCGATGGTCAACTCCTTGTTGGTATGCCTATTAGTATAGTGGCTCACTTAGCTCCTTCCCCACCTAATAAATTCACCTTACCCTCTTCATCCTTAGCTCTGCCTCCTGACTCAGCGACTTCAGAGGTTCATACGGCATAGATTGGATTTCCTTTGGTTAATATGGGGCCCCACATATCATTACCACCGGCTCCTCCTACCTTGTCTCTCTCGCAGACTGCCCCTTTCATAACTTTCTCTCTGCCACCTATCCACACGAGCTTTCCTTCTCAAGCTCCGCCCACCTTTTCATTTCCACACACTTATCCGGTGGCTTCAACATCTTATATAGGACATCCTTATTCAGTCGCCTCAACATATTCGTCCTCAATACCTTATCAACATTTAACCCCACCATTGTCTAGTGGTGGCTCTTGGCCCAATCCTCCTCCGTTTATGACAACCGCACCATCATCTCATCCAACCACTGATTTAATCAAACAAAAGATGGACAAGATGCAAAATCTGGAGGCTTCTGTTTCAGGAAGCCGTAGCACCCTGACATATGAGCAAGTTTATCGGGAGCCTATTCATCCTTCTATCCCCCTTCATTCATATCCTCCTCAATGGGAATTACTAAAATTTACTCATTTTAATAGTAAGGAGGATCCTCAACAACACTTGCGATCATTTAGGCATGCCTGTTATCTAATTGCTCATGACGATGCCTTACTACTCCACACCTTTCCCATGTCCTTATCAGGACCCGCCTTGGAGTGGTACAGTGCTTTAACCTAGCACTCAATCTTCTCTTTTAACCAATTAGCTCAATCTTTCTTAGATCATTTCTCCATTAACATTGCCAAGAAAGTATCTATCACCGACCTCTATGTCATCTGACAATTTGAAGACGAATCTATAGCAGATTTCATTAGACGATGGCGGGGCATTATAAACCAACTTACTTATGCCTTGCCTCAAGCTAAACTTATCGAACTCTTTATGCGGGCTTGCGCTAAGCACATTTCTCCTACCCTCCAAATTCAAACTTTCCGCACCTTTGATGAGGCCTTTACTATGGCTCAGAAACTAGAGATTCGAGCCTTAGAGGAAGAGAAATTGCGGTTGCACAACAAAAACCCTAATTTCTGAACCCAATACTCCACCAATAAACCAAACACCACCAATTCTCACGCATCGACTGCTTCGAAATCAAAAGGAGCTATACATGCGGTGATGGTCAAATCCCAAGCACCATCTAATACCCCACCAAAAAACACCTATAAGTATAAAGCCGAGCCCATCAATTACACTCTCTTGGGAGAAACTTACGGTGTCATTTTCTTAAAATTGTTCAAAGAAAGAGCTATCACCTTACCTCCTGTTAAACCTCACTCTGGGTTTGATTCCACCCGCGCTATACCTTCTTGGTACAAAGAAAATGACTTTTGTAACTTCCACCACGTGAAGGGACACATTCACGAAAACTACAACATGTTGAAAAACATAGTGCAGGAAATGGTTGATGCAGGGGGTATAGCCCTCGATAATCCTAATGCCCTTGCTAACCAAAATTTGAAAATCTTCAACAAACCATTCCCAAACCACTCATCTAACAGTAACATAAACTAAGATATCTTAGCCAAGGAGAGTGTTCATGAAATCCATGCGGTCTTCAAATCCCAACCAAAAGCTCCTATTAAGGACATTCTAAATCGAGCCTCTTCACTAACGCAGGGATCCGAACCCCCTCCACCCCCATCAAGACAAAACGATAACCTTACCATTCCTTTACCCATAAAGGAATTAACCACCCAGAGTTCTCTTCTCACATATGAGCCTTCTTACACCACATCCCTGCAAGACTGTGAGGAGATGTTATCTAACTTATCTATTTCCAAAACATCTCCTTCTATCACTCTTTTTGTACAAGAGGAAGGCTCGTCACTTTTCTTGTCATCCTTAGAAGAGACACCTCTCGAACCAACATCACCAAATTCTTTAATCATGACGAATCCTCTCAAACATGCCCTCCTACCTATTAGTTCTTCATCACCTAAATCTTTTCAGCGACCGGTTGACCTCTTAACGCCTGTTATCAAAAATTCACCCCCAGGGTTAATTTGATAACATGCTTCAGAATTCTCAAGTCCTGGGCAAATGGATTGATTCAGGGAAAAAATCATGTTTCTAGGGTCCCCTCAAATTTTTTTTAACTCCCCTGGCTGGAGAAGGAAAGAGCAAGCTCTAAGGAAAGGTGGAAAAAGTGGCAAAACAAGCTTGGGACAGGAAAAATCGTGAAAATTGGCTAAGTCCTAAGTCCTCGCAAAAGTTGGAACACTTGGGACATCGAGGCGCGGATCGGCCGAAAAGG
This sequence comes from Taxus chinensis, assembly GCA_019776745.2. Classification (NCBI taxonomy): domain Eukaryota; kingdom Viridiplantae; phylum Streptophyta; class Pinopsida; order Cupressales; family Taxaceae; genus Taxus; species Taxus chinensis. The sequence continues at coordinate 313,862,904 of CM034147.1, read as the reverse complement.
CTCTCGGCGGCCCGTGAAGCAAAGGGACATCTGGGGCAAATAGATTTGAAGGACGCGAACCACCTGGATCGGCCGAAAAGTAGAACTTTCACAATAAAAAATTTGGGACATTTGGGCTAAGAGGACGCGAACCGGGTGAACCAGGCGAGTCGGAAGAATTTGTCCCAGATAGTTCGGGACAGTTGGAACAAATGTACGCGAAGGACGTGAACCGGCCGGTTCGGCCGAAATGTGGAACTTCGACACCGGGACAGTTGGGACAAAGCAATGCATGGGACATGGATAGCCGAAGGAGCCGAAAGCCAATCAAGTAATGCCACGTGTCACCAGCAAACCAAGGGATAGGGAAGCCCATTTCAGGAGGATCAGAGGTTTCTATCCCAAAAAGCAATGGGACATCTAGGACATATGGACGCGGTGGACGTGAAAGAGCCGGTAGACCCACAGACCAATCAAATCATGCCACGTGTCACAAGGGAAAAGGTCCAAAAGTAAAAGGGTGAGTTTTGAAGGGTCAGCTCGAGCCAATGAAATAGTGCCACGTGTCCAAGTTTAAGGGCCCACAAGGAAATTTCAAAAGGAAATCCCACAGAAAGGAGGAGGAGAGAGAATTTCTCAGCGAATCAGAGACTGCCACGTGTCATCCAAGAGGCAGAGCGCATGGAAAGTTCAAATATTTTTCCCGCCGACCTGTTTTTGCCTGTTTCGTGACCTAAATCTTCAGATCGTCATATCTTTCGATCCAGAGCTCAGATTTGCACGTTCTTTATATCAACGAAAATCTTTTGAAGTTCTCTACATGATTATGGGATCAATCTTACATTTTGGTGCAGTCTGGAGAGAGAAAATTGAGAAAACATTCCTGACGCGTGGTAATGCCAGAAGTAACGCTTCAACAGCCAGCTTTAATGTAACAGACAGTTCGCCATTTCTGTTAGACAGCCCACCGTTTTTCAAGAATCCGCCTCTTCTGCCATAATGAGATGGTTTCAAATGTGACCTAGAAGTGGCTAGGGTAGATTCTGGGTTCCCTCTCTCATTCTCTCTATATATTGTAAAGAGAGGCTTCTTAAAAAAGGTCGAACATTTTCTGTTTTTCTCCTCCCTTCTTCTTCTAATCAGGAGAATTTGTGGAGTTTGAACCTCCCATTTTAAATTGTAATATGACTCTAGCTTTTGGCATTTTGTAGTGTATTGTATCAATCTTTGGAGAAAATTAATGCATGTCTATGGATGATTCTCAACCCTCTCTGTGTTCATTTGCATCCCCCTGGTCTTCACTACAAGTTTTGTTATCTGTGCATGATCTTGCCTCACATTTGAATGGTCTATGTTTATCAGCAAGACAGATGTTCTTCATTCCTCAGTGCATCACCTCTATTAGATTAGGTTTATTTTTATACATCCCTCTCTCTCTATCTCCTTGGCAAGATAGATTAGGTTTTGAGTGAAACCTCTGCATTTTTTATGTGCATCTGAATAGAGGAATAGGAACCAGCCTTCTCTGGAGGATCCTTTCTCATCTTTTCAAGTCCCACACTTGGAGAAAGGATTCCATGTTGTGCAATCACACTGGATTCCTGAACATCAACCTAGGAACCTGATCTGCATCCAGGGGTGCTGTGAGCCTACAACAACAGTTTTGGCACGCCCGGTGGGACCTAGAGGTCTCATTTTTTATTGTAGCAGGGTACATGTGCATCTGCTGCAGTTTTCTTTCTTAAAAGAGCTATTATTTGCATATCTAGCGACTCCAAGGTGAAGAATCAACTATTTTAGTAGTGCAGGTTTGAAAACTCATGAGAAGAATCACCACAAGGTCAAGAGTTGGAGAAGAAGAAGTGTTGTTTGAATACCTGCAATTATCTCCAAGAAGAAGGCAAAGAGTAAGAAGGATTTAAAGGTCTCCTTCTCCACCAAATAGAACTCTCTGAACTCCTCCACCTGACAGGCCTTTCATTTAGTCAACAAGGGTTTTAAGACCAATCAGAATGGCACAAAACAACCCCTACGTCAACTTCACAGGCAGCATCCCACTTGCTCTCAATGCACAACATCCAGTTCCTATTGCAGCCTTAAAGAACATTCCCTACTTCACTGGAGAAAATCATACTACTCCAGGTGATCATGTTAAAGATATTGCTAACCTTTGTGCAATTCATGAAATCAATGAAATGCAAGTGGCTGTCAAGTTACTGGCATCTTCCTTCAAGGGTAAAGCATTACAATGGTTTAGGAGCCTTGGAGCTGGTTCTATCACAAACTGGAATCAGTTGTGTATTGCACTTCACGAGAAATTTGGGGAGAAGGGAGACAACTTTTCTCTTTTGGAGCAACTGAAAACTATCAAGAGAACCCCCAACGAGCAGCTGACTGACTTCAACTTCAAATTTCAAAGGTCTTGGGATAGGATTCCAGTGGCAGTCAGGCCAACAGCAGAAGGTGCTTTTCTATATTACCTTAAAGCTTTGAATTCTGATATTTCTATGTTAATTCAATCTATGGGAGGCACAACCTTACCTGCTGCTTATAGCATTGCCATTAGAGTCGAAAACTGTCTTATTCAAGCTGGTAAACTAGCTCCTAGGCCTCCCATGCCCTTGTATCCAAACTTAGAAAATCCAAGCACTAGTCAAGCACCCACTTTGGCTCCTATTCCCACCCTTAGAAATCAGAGTTCAAGTGAAACTTCTACTTCATCCTCTAGTGCTTCAAATGAACTCCAAGAGGTCATGAAACATTTGCAAAACCTAGGCAATGAGCTAGTTACTCTCAAGAGGCAACAAGCCCAAGGTTTCAGACCTTCTTATCAACCCCAAGCTCAACCTAATAGGTAGCCATACCAACCACAAAGACCACCTAATCCAGCTGCAAATATGAATCAAAAAAGGCCTCCTACCAATAGACCATTCCAGCCCTATAACCCAAATGACATATCTGCCTCTAAGGCATTAGTGCCAACACAGAACAACATTGCTTAGGAATATGATTGGTGTTTTACATGCAATGAGCCTCATAACCAATCCATGTGCTTCAATGGTGCTCTCAATCAAGCATTGATGGTGACAACTATTGGTGCGGAGGGTGAGGGAAGTCAAGGAAAAAGCCAACAACAGGAAACATTCCAACAGCAATCAGCCCCAAATGACACCACATTGGTGAACTGGCAAGCAGAAGATTTATGTGGCATGAATCAAGTAGTTTCTCAAGGTGTTGCAGCCAACACAAGGTCAAAGAGGAGAAACTTGGGTGAAGAACAACCATTAGACCCAGCCAATCCACAACCTTCCATGGCTTCACAAATTATTGGCAAGAAAATTCTAGTTTCAAATGCACAAGGACAGCCGAGAACAACCCCTAGGCCAACTCAAATGCTAGTTGTTGTTGACCACGTGCAAGGAGTAAATGTGTAAACCAAGGGACAGCAGAGAGATCCTTCATCACCGTTCAGTATCATTGAACAGAAAAAGAAGAATAACGTCAACATATCAATGTGGGAATCCCTATCTATCCCAAGCCAAAGAGATCTGCTGCAAGCTACCATGAAGAATTGGTCAACTTTGAACCAGCAGGTCCCTATGTAAGAGAACATCCTCACAAATGCTTCTCATCTTGAAGGGAATCATGGAGGACAAAAAGGTAAAGTTTTGAAGCCCCCTCCATTCTACGTTTCATTAATCATTGGGGATAAACTAGTACACAATTGCATGATTGATTCCGGGGCAAGTAGCTCAGTGATGCCCAAGCAAATAGCTAATCAGCTGGGCCTCCAATATGAAATAATATCTAAAGGGGTAATGCAATTGGATGGGACAGCGGTAGAAACCATGGGAGTAATTAAAGGTTTGAATCTTACCTTGCATACATGCCCCAATGTTACCGTTTTACAAGATGTGTCAGTGATAGATTTGCCACCACTCTTTGCCCTATGTTTATCAAGGGATTTCATAGCCAAAATTGGAGGCTACTTATCTGCTGATTGGTCACACATGTTGTTCAGAACAAGATATGGTACTAAGGTCACAATCAGATCCAAACCAATTGCAAAATCTCATATTGAACCTCATACTCCAAGCCAAATCAATGCCAACTATTCAGCATTTGATCAAGAAGATTATCCAAACACAGATGCAGTTGACACCAAAGTTGGAAGCATTCCAGATCTAACTCTTGATGAATGGGCAAACAAGATACATGCTTTTGATCCCTATAAAGAAGTAGAAGAATTTGAGCTAGGAGTCTATTGTATACATGAAGAAAATCAACCTATTCCTAGCATCACCAAGCCAGATCATGAGGACAAGAATGAAGTATGGCAATTGTTCTTTGATGGATCAAGGAGTAGACAAGGTGCAGGAGGAGGAGCTATGCTTGTTTCACCTCAAGGCATCAAATATTATTCATCTTTTCATTTCCAGTTTTCTTGTTCAAACAACACAGCTGAATATGAGGCCTTGATTCATGGACTTCATTGGGCTAGGAAAAAGGGCATAAATAACTTGCAGGTGTTCAGGGATAGTGAGCTGATCATCAATCAAGTCAAGGGACAACATGCTACAAAGAATGACCTGCCGAAGAACTACAAGAATAGGGTATGGGACCTCATTGAGGATTTCGAAGCTTTCAACATCGTGTCCATACCCAAGAAGAAAAATGAAGCCGCAGATAGGCTCGTAGCAGTTGGAGCAACGTTTGATGTGGTTGACAACATCAAAAGGGAAAAAACACAGCCACATATCCATGTGTTTGTGAGGCCAGCAGTTCCAGATAATAATATAAGTTGGTAGGTGTTTGAGAACGATCAACAAATCATCAATTTTTTACAAGAAGAGGCTGAATTCTCAGCTAGGAATCAGGACAGACTAGAGAAGCAGTATGGGGATCAAGTAGTGCAGCTGCGGACAAACAAGCTTCCCAAGGGTTTAGTAACGTTGGATTCTATCTTCAACCCTAACGACCAGTTCCGTAAGGAAAAGGCTAACATATAGGTCAAGAGAGAAGATTCAGAGCCAATTCCAGTTGGGGAAGGTAAAACACTTCAAATTGGTAAAGTGGCCACTGAGCAGGAGAAATCAGATTTCATACACCTTTGCCAAGAATTTCCAGATGTCTTTGCTTGGAGCTATGAATACTTGAGAGGATTCAATCTGAACTTGGCACAACATACCATAGAATTGGATCCAAATGCTAAGCCCATCAGGTAGAAACAGAGACCTGTTAACCCTCACATTGATCCTCTAATGAAGAAAGAGCTAAATAAGCTAATAGAGGCAAGCATTATATTCCTGATCAAGCACTCAAGCTGGGTTGCTAACTTGGTTCCGGTCAGGAAGAAGAGTGGAGAAATCAGGTTGTGTGTGGACTTCTGAGACCTCAATAGGTCATCTCTCAAAGATCATTACCCGCTTCCTTCAATGGAACAAATATTGCAAGTAGTATCCAGTTCAGAGAGATTCTCTCTCCTAGATGGCTACTCAGGGTATAATCAGGTGATGGTGAAAGAAGATGACCAGTTCAAGACGGCTTTCACCACCAAATGGGGGACCTATGCCTATAAGAAGATGCCATTTGGGCTATCAAATGCTAGAGCCACTTTCCAAAGGGCAATGGATATGGCATTCAAGGGGTTGATCAATAAAATAGTTTTGATATATCTTGATGACATCACTGTATTCTCCAAAAATGCGATGGATCACCTTTTTCATCTGAGGTAGGTATTTCAGAGGTGTAGAAGATTTGGAGTATCATTGAATCCCAAAAAATTCATATTCCTGGCTCATGAGGGGAAACTTCTAGGCCATATTGTCTCGAAAGAGGGACTGGCAATTGATCCAAAGAGAGTTGAAGCCATAAGAGCACTACCATTTCCAAGTCACAAGAAGGCTCTTCAAAGCTTCTTGGGAAGGATCAATTTTTTCCGCAGGTTTATCCCAGATTTTGCAGCCCTTGTCAAGCCCATCACCAAAATGTTAAAGAAGAGCATGGTTTTTAAGTGGACAGCAGAAGGAAAAGAGAGTTTTGAAGCAATGAAAAAAGCTATCTCTCAAGCACCAACTCTCATCAACCTAGACTTCTCCAAGAATTTCATCCTCTATGCATTTGGAGGTGATGACACTATTTCTGCCATTTTGGTGCAGCATAACAAACATAATGATGAGCAGCCGGTTGCCTTCTTCAGCCAGATCCTAGATGACTGCGAGGTGAGGTACTCTTTTATTGAAAAGCATGTACTTGCAGTAATAAGAAGATTGAAGAAATTCAAGCATTTAGTCTCAAACAACAAGGTCCAGTTGCTGGTCTCACATGCTGGGGTTAAGGACTTCCTCCTCAACAAGGATTTGAATGAGAAAAGGGTAGGTTGGATCACCCGTGTCATGGAGTATGACATTGAGATCAAGATCACCAAGCTGGTAAGAGGGAAAGGATTGTGTGAGCAACTGGTTTTGGGGAAGTAAAAAGAATTATGCAACAAAGAAGAAACTGTTTTGACAGTCTAGGACAGCCATGAGCCAAGTGGAAATCATGAAGAAGATCATTCTTCCCCCACTCCTTGTTGGACCCAAGGTATTATGCACTTCCTAGGCACAGGCCTATGCCCTTCAGAGATGAACAAGACCCAAAGGAGACACTTCAGATTGCAGGTTGTCCCATATGCCATTGTTGATGGAGTTTTGTTCAAGAAAGATGTGAATGGAGTGCTGCTGAGATGCATTAGCACAGGTCAGATTCAAAGGGTATTAGAAGAGTTTCATGGTGGACCAGTTGGTGGCCATTTTGCACCAAGAGTGACAGCTCTAAAAATCATGAAGGCTAGTTATTATTGGCCTAAAATCTTCAGTGATTGCTATGCATGGATCAAGAGGTGTAAGAATTGTTCATTCTTCACAGGAAAAGAAAGACTTGCTACCCTTCCATTACATCCAATCTCAGTTGACCAGCCATTCATGTAATGGGGTTTGGACTTCATCAGAGTCATTAATCCCAATTCAAGCCAAGGGCATAAATAGATTTTGATAGCCACAGACTACTTCACCAAATGGACAGAAGCAGTAGCACTCAAAGAGGTGAATGAGTCTAGCATCTTAGAATTTTATGAGGGGATAACAACCAGATTTGGTGTACCTACCACAATAATCTCTGATAATGCATTGGCATTCATTGGATCTAGGGTGACTGAGTGGGCGGTCAAGAATGGTATTTACCTAAGCACTTCATCGAACTATTACCCTTAGGGTAATGGCCAGGCCGAGTCTACAAACAAGAACTTGTTGAGGATCATTAGGAGGACTCTTGATGAGAATCAGAGGTCTTGGCATACCAAACTGAAATCAGCCTTATGGGCTAATAGGATAACTCCCAAAAGATCCACAGGTAACTCTCCATTTAGGCTTGTCTATGGAAGAGAGGCAATCTTTCCCATGTCACTTGAGTTGCCAACATTGGAACTCATGAAGCAGCTAGAGTTGCTTGAATTTGAGCCCGTGGAGGTGAGGTATGCAGAGTTAATGGAGCTGCAAGAGATCAGAAATCAGGCATCCCAAGCAGTGGAAAAGGATCAAGCTTTGATCAAGAAGACCTTTGATAGGAAGGCCAAAGATGGATATTTTCAAGTTGGAGATCTAGTGTTGAAATGGGATGTGGAAAGAGCAAAATCGAGAAGGCATTCAAAATTTGATGCCATTTGGAGTGGCCCATACATGGTCACAAAGTGTAAGAACGACAATGCTTTCCAATTGGCCTCATTGGATGGTGAAGAACTGCAGATTCCAGTCAATGGAATCTATCTCAAGCGTTGCTTCTAGAGGGAAGTTCACTACCTCTGTAAATATTAGATTAGATTTTCTTTCCTCCAAGTGCTTGTGCACATTGTTTTGTTGTAGGTTAGTCTTGTTTTCCCTAAGTGCTTTGGCACAACTTGTTGTCCATGGAGATGTTTAGCAGTCCTTGCCTTCATCAGGTGACATTCCATCTTCCTCCTTGCACATTCTAAGTTAGCTGAGGTTCTAAATAGAATATTTGATGACTCCATGCCCAATGGACTATTTCAGGTAGCTGGTATCTTCTACCTAGTAGGCAGGTAACCCCGCTGAGTCACCAATTGTTATCCAAAATTCACCCCAGGGTTAATTTGATAACATGCATCAGAATTCTCAAGTCCCGGGAAAATGGATTGATTCAAGGAAAAAATCATGTTTCTAGGATCCCCTCAGATTTTTTTAAACTCCCCTGGCCAAAGAAGGAAAGAGAAAGCTCTGAGGAAAGGTGGAAAAAGTGGCAAAACAAGCTTGGGATAGTAAAAATCGTGAAAATTGGCTAAGTCCTAAGTCCTCGCAAAAGTTGAAACAGTTGGGACATCGAGGCGCGGATTAGCCAAAAAGGCTCTAGGCGGCCCGTGAAGCAAAGGGACATCTGGGAAAAATAGACGTGAAGGACGCGAACCTCCTGGATCGGCTGAAAAGGAGAACTTTCGCACTAAAAATTTTGGGACATTTGGGCCGAGAGGACGCGAACCGGGTGAACCGAGTGAGTCGGAAGAATTTTTCCCAGATAGTTCAGGACAGTTGGAACAAATCTACGTGAAGGACACGAACCAGCCGGTTCAGCCAAAACATGGAACTTCAACACTAGGATAGTTGGGACAAAGGGACGTGTGGGACACAGATAGCCGAAGGAGCCGAAAGCTAATCAAGCAATGCCATGTGTCACCAGCAAACCAATGGACAGGGAAGCCCATTTCAGGTGGATCAAAGGTTTCTGTCCCAAATAGCACTGGGACATCTAGGAAAAATGGACGCAGTGGATGCGAAAGAGCTGGCAGACCCGCAAACCAATCAAGTCACGCCACGTGTCACAAGGGAAAAGGTCCAAAAGTCAAAGGGTGAGTTTTCAAGGGTCAGCCCGAGCCAATGAAATAGTGCCACGTGTCCAAGTTTAAGGGCCCATAAGGAAATTTAAAAAGGAAAGCCCACAGAAAGGAGGAGGAGAGAGAATTACTCAGCGAATCAGAACCTGCCACATGTCATCAAAGTGGCAAAGTGCAGGGAAAGTTCAAATATTTTTCCCGCCGACCTGTTTTTGCCTGTTTCGTGCCCTAAATCTTCAGATCCTCATATCTTTCGATCCAGAGCTCCGATTTGCACGTTCTTTATATCAACGGAAAGCTGTTGAATTTCTCTACATGATTCTATGATCGATCTTACATTTTGGTGTAGTCTAGAGAGAGAAAATTTAGAAAACATTCCTGACCTGTGGTAATGCCAGAAGTAACACTTCAACAACCAGCTTTAATGCAGTAGACAGTTCACCATTTTTGTTAGACAGCCCACCATTTTTCCAGGATCCACCACTTTTTCCATAATGAGATGGTTTTAAATGTGACCTAGAAGTGGTTAGGGCAGATTCTGGGTTCCCTCTCTCATTCTCTCTATATATTCTAAAGAGAGGCTTCTTAAAAAAGGTCGAACATTTTCTGTTTTGCTCCTCCCTTCTTCTTCTAATCAGGTGAATTTGTGGAGTTCGAACCTCCCATTTGAAACTGTAATGCGAATCTACCTTTTGGAATTTTGTAGTGTATTGTATCAATCTTTGGAGCAAAGTAATGCATGTCTGTGGATGATTCTCAACCCTCTCTGTGTTCATTTGCATCCCCCTGGTCTTCACTGCAAGTTTTGTTATCTGTGCATGATCTTGCTTCACATTTGAATGGTCTATGTTTATCAGCAAGACAGGTGTTCTTCATTCCTCGGTACATCACCTCTATTAGCTTAGGTTTATTTTTATGCATCCCTCTCTCTCTGTCTACTTGGCAAGATAGATTAGGTTTTGAGTGAAACCTCTACATTTTTTATGTGCATCTGAACAGAGGAATAGGAACCAGCCTTCTCTGGAGGATCCTTTCTCATCTTTTCAAGTCCCACACTTAGAGAAAGGATTCCATGTTGTGCAATCACACTAGATGCCTGTACATCAACCTAGGAACCTGATCTGCATTCTAGGAGTGCTGTGAGCCTGCAACAACAACGCCCATCAATACAGTGCCTCATTTACCCCCTGTATCACACCCACAGTGGACCGGAATCACAACCCACCTCTCTTCCATACAAAATTTCCTATTCACACGTGAATATTTTCATCCCTCAGAAGATAGACGAGTCCTATGGGAGCGTTTGAGTACACCATGCTCTACTCAAATGTAGATGACCGATCCAGACACCTCTACCATATACCTGAAGTGTTTACAAAAGCTCAAAACACCTATGTACTCATCCTCACCCCCCTCATCTCTACTGGATACCTCATCCACCTCTATTAACCTAGCCAAACCTTCCCCTACGCTTGGGACTCCACCAATACCCATTTTAACACACCCACCTAAACGGTTGGATTTATCTAAAAAAAATTCATCCATCCACCTAGGAGACAAATCCAATCTCCTCAAACCCAATCTCTACCTTTGTCACCACTAAAACCCTCGCCATCACACCTACCTTCCATATTGGGACCTCACCCCTCCACCTTGCCTCAATACATCACACCTCCTGCGTTTTCTCTAAAACGACCTGCACTTTCTACACCCATATAGATATCCATACACCTATCAACCCTAAACAAACTCCATCATCAAAGGATTTTTTTGCGGTCGCCCCACTTTCTCCATGGTTGTTCCCTGCCACCACATTATCTAGAGCCTCACCATCTAACCAGCTAAACTTGACTTTTGCGCCTAAGAAGCCACGTTTAGTTAAAACCAATCATCAATACCCCTTTTCTAAACCACCACCCGTACGAACCAACCATACCCAAACATTACCAAAAACCCACCCAATCAATACCTTCATCTTCCTCTGACTTTGACCCACTCAAAGGATCTTATGCTAAGATCCCTTGATATGTTGGTGCAGAATGCGACCATTTCCCTACCCCCACTTAGACCTTATGATCCATCTAAACCTCGACCTATAGGTTATGATGAGTCTAAAATCTGCGCTTATCACTACACACCAGGGCATGATGTAGAGGGATGTAAAGCTTTGAGAGCCATCCTTCGTTGGCCACCTCTCTCAGATAGAAAGGTTAAAAAAGACAACTTACGAAAGGGAGAAACCTTTAGCTTCAATATCCCTCTCGTATACAACCTGTCACTCGCCTCACCAAGAAATCCATCATTTTTACAACCCCACCTCTCGAAGACAATGATTCATCCCTACCATCTTCTTCCTCTCGTGTTCACGAGATCAACATGATCAGTGTTGCTACTCGAGGGCAGAAAAGCAATGAGAAAACTAAAGGAAGAAAACTTGTGGCCTCTCTTTCTCCGTCCGCCATCCCAATCACACAACCACCTAAAGTGGTTATTTGTGGACCGGCCTACCCCGTCTTTGATGGAGTTTCCCACCGTACCATGATCAAACAGCTTCACCAATCACCTGTAAAAACGACATTATATGATATCATTCAGACTTCTGAATCTCATTGACAAGCTCTCATTGAAATCCTTCAACGGATAGAGGTCCTACCTAACAAAACCTTTCCCGTTGCCTCCATTTTAACACCCAATCACATTGCTTCTCTCACCAAATAACCTATCTCCCCAACCACTTCTATCTCTATACAGCAAGCCGCTACTGTCAGTTTCTCCGAAGATGAAATTGTTGACTTTGGTGCATTAGATCCTGACCCCACTCTTTTCATCTCAGCTCACGTCCGGGACATCTGAGTACATCGTGTTATGATTGACGGGGGCACTATCCTAAATATCATCTCTTCCAAAGCCTTCCAACAAATGAATATCCCTTCTAGTTGTATGTGTGCCAACCCCACCATGTTTTGTTCATTCAACGATGCTATTACTTCTAACTTAGGCACCGTGATCCTTAACATTCGTGTAGGGCCACGTACCTTACCCAAACTCTTCTATGTCCTTGAGGGAGAATTCTAATACAAAATGTTGTTAGGCCCGCCCTTGGATCTGGGCTATGGGATGTGTTCCCTCCACCTTACATAGATGCATAAAATTTGAGTATGAGGGGAAGTCCTACACCGTAAAAGCTGACGCTCCCCCTTTCAAAACCTTCAATACGTTATATCGCCCTAATGATGTGCTTGTACCAGTCAAGACACCCATTTATCCAACCCAACCATCCACTTTAACCACACCTCAACCATCCATCTCAACCGCACCTATACCTTTAACCAATGAAACTGCCACCGCAAATACCACTTCCTTTCTCGCAGACAACATCCCCACCTCAGATCCCTTAGTAGATGTTTTTCAACGCCTTACGCTGGGGGAGTATCTCCTATATAACATTAGCACTTTCCATACCCCACAGGAGTATAGAAAGTTACATGCGTATCCTACCTACGACCGTCATGTGGGGAAAGTAATCTCCTACAGACCACCTAATTGCCGCACCAACCTAACATATGGGGGTGTCGATACATCCTCTGTCACCCTTGAACCTCCCCTTGGTGTGGTTCCCTTCCAATCTGATTTTCAATATCTAACTAATTGTGGCTTCGCCCTCACCTTCTTGACGTGCTGTGCTTGGAAGGGCTTCGGCTTCGGTCTTTATGAACAAGGCCAACATACGATCATTCCTGTAACTACATGCAAACACAAAGATCATCATGGTCTTGGATTCTCTGAACCACCTACACTAAAGACACCACATATCCATTGTATCCAGGAAGATGACGAAGTCACTCCTTCCAAACCATCATCACCCATTTTTGCCATCGTCACCCACAGAGTCGATAGACCCTGAATCCATCCCTCCTAACTTTTTTTTTTTCATAAACGCTATCTTCCTGGGTCCTCTCACTTATCAACGCGATAATGAAGACCCATCTTCTCTTCCCCTTCTGTATCTAGACATGATCAAAGAGGACTCACCTTCAATTAATGTTGTTGAGTACTAGGATGACGACTCCATTCTCACTTACCTTGGTAATGAACGACTCTTATATTCAACGCGCCTTACCATCTGAAACTCAAACCATGTTGAATGAGTCGACTATAGAAATCAACATCCACATAGAGGATGATCCTCACATTGTGAAGATCAGACAATCTCTTAACGCATCAGAACAAACTACCTTCACTACCTTCCTCCGTGCCTGCAACCAAGCTTTCGCTTGGTCCTATGCTGACATGCCAGGAATTGATCCTGACACTGTTGTCCATAACATTACCCTGAAACCCGATTCCAAACCAGTTAAATAGAAACTGAGAAAAATGCATCCACGCATTGCCCTCTTGGTCAAAGAAGAGCTTCAATGACTCCTTTTTGTTTCCTTCATCTTACCTATTGACTATCCTCAATGGATTTCTAACATTGTACCTGTTACTAAAGCAACGGGGGGACTTCGGATATGTACGGATTTCTGGGACCTTAACCTCGCTTGCCCAAAGGATGACTTACCCCTACCAAGTATTGATCAACTTGTTGATCTCACTGTGGGCCATGAGATGCTTTCTCTCATGGATGGCTTCTCGGGATACAATCAAATTTTGGTAGCCCCCGGCTGATCAACATAAAACCGCCTTCATAACTCTTTGGGGAACCTTCTGCTATCGTTTCATGTCGTTCGGCCTTAAGAATGCTGGTGCTACCTATCAGCGGGCTATGACTTATATTTTTCATGACATTATGCACACTATCCTTGAGGATTATGTCGATGATCTTCTTGGTAAATCTAAACATCGCAGTGAACATCTCAATGTTTTAACCATTATTTTCGATCGCCTGTTACAATACTGTGTTCGTCTTCTACCGAAAGAAATGTGTCTTTGGTGTCCTTTCGGGAAAACTCCTTGGTTTTATTGTCTCTTTACGTGGCATCAAGGTCGATCCAGCTAAAGTCAAAGCTATCCTAGAAATGCCCCCACCCACTAACCTCAAACAATTGCGTAGTTTACAGGGAAAACTCTAATCTATTCGGCGTTTCATCTCACAACTCTCGGATCGATGTCAACCTTTCCATCATCTCCTTAAAAAGGACATTGTCTTTCAATGGAGTGAAGATTGCCACCACAGCCTTTGAGGCTCTTAAAGCCTATCTCTTGTAGCCACCCGTGCTTATCCCACCTCAGGACGATCACCCTTTCTACCTTTACCTTTCCGCCACTGACCATGCTATAGGAGCCATGCTCACACATTGTGACTCCGAGCATCGAGAACAAGCCGTTTATTACATAAGTCATACTCTGGTGGATTACGAGACTAGGTATACACATGTAGAAAATTTGTGCCTAGCCCTATCATTCGTGGCCACCAAACTCTGACACTACCTCCTGAATCACAAAACTTTTTTCATCACCAACGTGGACCCCATCCATTATATGTACACCAAACCACATCTAAACCAACGCATTGCCTGATGGCTTATGCTCCTCGCTGACCTCGACCTTGAGTTTGTATACCAGAAATCAATCAAAGGACAAACTATCACAGACCAACTCGCAGAAGCCCCTTTACCTGGGGAACAATTTACCAATTTTATTTTCCCTGACGAACTCATTGCCACTCTTTCACTCAGTGATGAGTCATATCCAATGACCCTCTTCTTCGATGGATCCAAATGCCAGCGCGGCGGAGGGGCCGATGTTGTTCTCATTCCTCTGGATGCTGAACCTATGCCTCTTTCATTCCCACTCGATTTCCCCTACACTAATAATACACCGGAATACAAGGCCCTTGTTTTGGGTCTCCAGGCTACGTTACACTTAGGTGTAAAATCTATTAACATTTTCGGTGACTCTCAACTCGTTGTAAATCAAGTTATGGGCATCTACCAATGTAAAAATGAGGAACTTCAAAAGTACAAACATTACGTGGATTCACTTTTGACCTTATTTAGTCATTATTTTATCCAAACCATTCCCTACTCTAGTAATAAATTTGCAGATACTATGGCTTGCTTAGCCTTGCAAATTCTTGCCTCACCAACCGACTCTGACATATTTGTCTTGGTCCAACAACTCTTTGCCCCATATTACTCAGCCCTGGATGTTTGTATGATAAATAATGTGTCTGCTAATTCGCAGGATACCTGGTATCACCAATTTCACGACTACCTTACAACCTCTATTCTCCCACCTGACCTTACTAGTAACGACAAACTGAATTTTCTTAAAAGTGTTTCTCGTTATGTCGTCATGGGGGGACTCCTCTATAAACGTGGCCTTGATGGCATCCTCCTTCGATGTCTAACCGGCGCGGAGGTTACCTATACCATCCAACAAGTCCATGACGGTATTTGTGGTGGACATTTTAGTGGCCTTGCCGTGGCCAAATGGATCTTTCACCTAGGCTATTATTGGCCTACTCTTAATAATGACTGCTACAAATATGTTAAGTATTGTGTTATGTGTCAGCAACATGCCAACCTTCAACATACTCCTAGCCATCCGCTACAGGTTGCACGAGATCTTTGGCCTTTCTTGCAATGGGGTTTAGACCTTATTGGTGAGATTCACCTACCCTCTTCACAACGTCACCGTTGGATAATCACAACAACCGAATATTACACTAAATGGGTGGAGGCCATTCCACTCATTTCAACCAAAAAAGAAAAAATCGTAGAATTCATTAACCATCACATTATCTGTTGTTTTGGTGTTCCTCATCACCTGATAACAGATAATGGAAAATCTTTCAAAAATAAGTTGTTACAAGACCTTTGTGACAACTTTGGTATCAAACTTAGCTTCTCATCACCTTACTATCCACAAGAAAATGGTCAAGCCAAATCTTCTAACAAAACCTTGACCAAAATTCTCATGAAAGTCGTTAACGATTCTGGAAAAAATTGGCCTGTTCACATCCCCTTTGCCCTTTGGGCTTATCGTACCAGCATTCATACCTCCACTAATGCCACCCCATTTTATTTGGTATATGGTACCGAGGCTGTCTTGCCTCTTGAAATACAAATACCCTCCCTAAGAATATCTCTTCAGGATATTCTCACCAATGACGATTTCCACCAAGAGCAGTTAGCCCAATTGGAGCTTCTTGACGAGCGTCATCTTACAGCTCTTGACCACCTTCAAATCTATCAAAAGCGCATCAAGCGTGCTTATGATAAGCAACTTCATAAGCATACCTTTAAGGTTGGTGATCTTGTCCTCAAAGAGAATCAACATGTAACCAAAATCGAAAAGAGAAAACGTGGTAAATTTGCTCCAAATTGGATTGGACCTTACATTATCACTCACACTTATGGATCAAGCACTTATCATTTCACTTCACTTAATGGTAAACCTAAGCCTGAACCCCTTAATGCCTTACATATTTGACCATTCTACTATTGAATTTAGTGTTATATCACTTCTTATCTACCTTGCGCTCATCCCTTGAGCTCATTTACCACCTCATACACTTTGTTTCATGCATCTCAAAATAGAATCAAGCACACATGGTTTAGTCATCATCTCTTCTTAAAAATGCCTTCCCCTTTTTAGTCTGGTCCATGACTTAAAAGTATCAAAATAACATGTTCTCAATTATACACTTATGAGATATTCTTGAGTCAAACTTCCTACAAAACTAGATGCTTCATGCCAAATGGACATCTAAGACCTCTAAGTTATACATAGACTGCTCCCTCAAAGGACAACTATGTGCAAAGCCACTTCTGCTATTATAAATAGACTGCTCCCCCGAAGGACAACTATACACAAAAGCCGCATCTGCTACTATAAATAGACTGCTCCCTTGAAGGACAGCTATACAAATTCAGCCTTTATCAGAAGCTTCTCGCATTGATCAGCTTCATGAAGACCTCAAGAACAATAAAATACATATCCCATGTAGACTTCCTGCATCGATCAGTCTATATCCAGAAAAATAAAAGCAGTATTCAAAAGCAATTTTGAGTCATTCGACTTGTCTATTTAGGTTTGGTTCTCTTTTTATCACCATAATCACCTTATAACAAATTCTTTGCGCCCCAGCTCTACCAGCCACCTCAACTCACCATTTGAAAAAAGCAACAAAACTCAAGGGACGTGACGTATATCCCGTATATTGTGATTATACAACTGTTTTCATCTATCGACTTCTTGCATATGCAAGGTACCTAGGGATTCAAGCTCATCCTACGTTAATATGTGGTTTGTTTAGCTCTTCTCAACTACAGGACACTTTTACCTCTTTTTACTCGAATCTAGGATTATGTGTTGACCTTAATTAGGAAACGGTTCCCTACTACTTGGGTAAGCGAACTTTCACTTCACCTATACCTACACCAACATCGCCAATCCCTTACCAACACCAACAACATTACCCTACCAATATCAATATTTTTACCAACCAAAAAATTTCCTAACCACAACCAAATTCCCTGAATTCACCTCTCCCTGGTCCTAAGGGAGAACTACATCGGTCTGAGGCCCCTCCTTGCTTTGTACAATGGGCTATGTAGGCATCACTTAGGGGACATGGGGTCTCCCAAGGCCAGCTCGACCATCCCCTACCATAACCTATCATGTGTTGTATTTTCCTTAAAAATATAAATATTTTCGCGTATTTATATTGATAACACTCACCTTTGCCAAATACAATCTATCCACCAATCTCCTTTTTCACCACATTACCTACCCCCAGGTGATGGCTTTGCTGACTAGCCTTATTTTGACTTCAATCGGCCCGACCCACAGCGATCACGTACACCTGCAGCTCTGCTACCCACCATAATCGTAGACCTCTGTCACCAACCATTTGGCCTGACCCAATCAAATTTTGCCACAACCGAAAAATTCAACCCTTAGGCCCGACCCGTATTTTTCTTTTTAGGCCGCAACCAACCAACCAGTGGCCTGACCCAAGGCCACAACCAACTTCATTTGGCCCGACCCAACTAATCAAGCCGCAACCAACCAACTAATCCGGGCTCGACCCAAGGTCACAACCCCAACCATTTGGCCCGACCCAAGGCCGCAACCAACCATTTGGCCTTGGCCCCAAGACCGCAACCAACCATTTGGCCCGACCCAAGGCCGGAACCAACCAATCAGGCCCGACCCAAGGCCGTAACCACCCAATCAGGCCCGACCCATGGCCACAACCAATAAATCAAGCCTGACCTAAGGTCGTAACCAACCAACCAGGCTCGACCCAAGGCCGCACCCAACCAATCAGGCTAGACCTATGGCCATAACTAACCAATCGACCCGACTCAAGGCCACACCCAACCAACTAGGCCTGACCCAAAGCCGCAGACCCAACCAATCAAGCCGGACCCATGGCCACAACCAATCAATCGGCCAAACCCAAGGCCATAAGGCTAACCAATCAGGCCCAACCCAAGGCCACTCACCAATCAAGGCCGTCGGCCCGACCCAAGGCCGCACCAATTAAGTACCTCAACCAAGACCCGACAAATTACAATTTTATCCACCCATCATGTAGCTTTTTGTTCAATCGTGCTCACCTGTTCGTGTTTTTAGTATGATTAGGATACTTGAATTGATCAGCCGACCAACTTTTCCTAGACCGAGACCGTGACGTTTATCTCAACCAAACCAACCATTTGGTACTACCGAACATGCCTAAACGTTCCTGTACCTTACCCGTTATATCCCCTGGAGCTACTTCCTATGCCTTGGATACCAGGATTATATCACCCTTGTTTGGATAAACTATCAACCTTTGCCTATGAATTGCTTGTTTACTCTTCAAATCATGTACCCTGGTCTCACTACTGCATTTCAACGTGTGTCTGCTTCCTATGGACTTGCCCCACCATCTTACCATCATCTCAACACCATTCACCCTTTATCATCCCTATCCCTGATTTCACGTCACCTCAATCTGTGATAGATTTGAGGGGGATTACCTATACTCTTAACAGGAGTAACCACTTCTTATTATTGTCAGTGCAGCTTTACAAGCCAAGCTACATGACAACAAGGGGCTAATGTAGACACCAAATTTGTGTCTTACAACACCCTATGCCCTGCATCTCATTTCGCAACCTAACCCTCACCACCTAAACCTTGCACAATTATTTATTAATTACCTTATAATTATTAAATCCACATCTCCAAACCTGCCACCTCATTTTTACCACCTCATCATGACCTAGCCCTAACCCTAAACTAACCTAATTAAGACCTATAACTTGGTCTACATCCACACCCATGACTAATTACTCCTCACCCGCACCAAAACCAACCTAATAATGACTTGACCAAGCCCACAACTAATCTCTCGGGAGAAAAGGAGGGAAAGTTGGCTATTTTACTAAAAATAGCCCACTTTGACTTAACCAACATTGGTTCCTACTCGACCACCGTCGGTTACGTAACCGCCATCGGTTTCCTGTAAATGTCCTCCCCCAACCAAAAACAAGGGATCTGGAATTCATTTGAAGGATCTAGAAATTCACTTAGAAGAGCAGAGACAAGTGAAGAAAAGAGAAGAGTTTGCAGAGAAGGACATCGAGCCCAAGACTACAACTAAGTAACCAGAGCCTAGTGACACTCATGCAAGCATTGGGAGAGAAGATAGCTCACTTTTTATTGTCTAATCATCCCACCTGAGCCCTTCCTTCGTCATCACAGTCCTTGGACCTGTATCTTCATCAGGAACTAGTAAGTAGTGTCTTGTACATTTTTAAATAACATTTCTTGAACTTCTGAATCACAGTAATTACAAGTTCACTCATAGATCTACTACCCGGTAGCCCCTGCATCTAACTGTCATTCCTCTACCCTTACATTGCCCCAAGAATAGCCCCCACACTCTCTGAGTCTTATCCATCACCCCATTACCTATCCCTAATCATTTTCCAGCCTTATAAACACCATAGCCACCTTATAGCCAACCTTTATTAAAAGCCCCTAAATCACTGCCCCTACCGATATCGGTTATCAGAAACCGGTACCGGTTATACAGTGACCGGCATCGGTCACTGTGACTCAAACCAAAACCATCCTTTCCTCTAGTGCTTTTTAACGAGGTAACTAAATTGTAATTTTGCAATAATTTCTTTGTTAGAATTTGTGTTAATTCGTATTAAGAGGGGAACTGACCACCTTCGAAAGGAAGTCCAATATTTCCTGGGCCCAAGGCAGTTCCCTCATTTATTGTCTAACTAAAATCTGGTGGTCTTGTATTCTTACTTGCAGGTAGTCCTTCCTAGAGAAAAAGGAGTTCTTCGCAATCGATCTGATCTCTCTCTACGGTACGCATGCACCCTCTCAACATTCAATAGGTATTCCTCCTAGCCCTAACCCTTATCTGTTTCTCAAGAGAATGAAAGGATAGAAGTAACTCTATTCTAGGAACGGAAACATTCTGTGCGAAACAATGATAATGAGAATGAAATGGATGAAGACATTTTTATGATGGGTAGCTCTTCAGGCTCACAACAAGCAACAACATCAACAGATGTGATAAGTGCAAGGACTGCTACAACCTTTTGGGATTGCATAAAGAGGGTATCATTTCTTTCTCTTCCTCAAATTCATGATGTAGATGTAGTTCAGGCCTTTAAAATTCCTAATAATGACTTTGAATATCTAAGGGCTTTAATGATCAAGAAGTATGATGGTGGTATTCCTTCGGAGGAAGATAGACAATTGTTAATGAATGTTGTGGTTGGTCAAGAGAAAGAGTAAAATACTAGAAGTAAAGTTTTCAGGGGAGCTGGTCCTCAAGCCAAACCAAAGACATCCTTTCTCACAAGCATTCCCAAAGACAATCCTAGAAAAGAGACAATTACCAAGAACCCTATTGTCCCATGCAAAGATATCAGTCCTCTTCATGCCCAAGCTGCCAAGAATACTTCTCCATCTGATGAACCTTCTTGTTTCCCTTCCAATGTTGTTTTACCAAACTATGTTCCATATGATATAGCCCAGGTTTTGAGCCAAATTAAAGTGAGTGTTCCAATTATTGAATTGCTTATAATTCTTGAGCATAAGAAGAGAGAATTCAAGTACTTGGGATTGAAAGAAGAAAGGATTACCCCAAGCAGAAATGTAATTGTTGTTGACAATCCTCTTCAAAGCATTGTTGGCCTTAAAACACCACCACCAATGGAATATTTTGGAGAGGCACCTGAAGTATATTTGGGGACATCCTTGGTTAATTCTCAATTAAATGTTGATCTATTCTTCACAACTTTTCTCATAAAAGATAGATTGCTTCAAAATTGCACTATAGCTTCTGATGCATCATGTAATGTCATGCCTCTAGAAGTCATGAATGAGTTGGATATCAAGGTGACAGCAGCATATGGGAAGTGTACAGCCATGGATTCAAGGGAAGTACCAGTTGTTGGTTGTGTGAAGGGTTTAGCAGTACAACTTGCAGCCTATCTAGGTAAGAATTTGAAACTTGATGTTGTAATTGTTGATTGCCCTGCCAAATGGGGTATGTTTTTGTCAGGAAAGTGGGCTGTGAGTGTTGGTGGTAGTGTTCAAATGGACATGTCTTCCACCACCATTCCCATTAAGGGTGGTCTTGTCAAACTTTATGGTGTAAAGAATATGTTACACTTGATGTAAGATCCCAACAATGCTTCTTATGAAGTGTTGTTTAATGATGTAGATGTTGACAACTTCATTGCTTTTGCTGATGGAAAAGAGAATAAGATGGACAAATCAAAGTGCCTTGGTATGGTAGGTTCTCCATGGACATTACTATTTTATGGAGCTTGCTCCAAGTTTGGGAATGGTGCTGGTATAGTGGTGGTTTCTCCAATTTTAGAAGAGTTTCCTTTTTCCTTCAAGCTCAATTTTGAATGCACTAACAATATAGCTGAATATGAAGCATTGTTATTAGGGTTAAGGATTGCATGGAAATATGGAGTGAAGGATATTTTTGCTAAGGGGGATTCAGAGTTGGTTTTCAGGCAAGTAAGAAAGTTGTATGCTACAAAAAAATAAGCGTATGAAGCAATATAAAAATGTTGTTTGGGACTTGATTGAAATGTTTGATTCCTTTGACATTGTTTATCATGATAGGAATCTTAATGCTGCTGCTGATAAGTTGGCTGTCCTTGGCTCTATATTTGAAAATTGCACTGTTTCACCATTTTGTGAATATGACGTTGAAGTACTAACAAGGCCATCTGTCCTGGATAATGTAAAACATTGGCAGATTTTTGATGATGATGAACAAATCTTGAGGTTCTTACAATTCCAAGGTGAGTTTGCTAGTCAAAACATTGATTGGGAACGAATGGTGTGCATGAATGAAGGTAAAGAAACCTTTTTTGACAAGGATATAATACAATTGAATACAAACACCATTCCTAAAGGCCTTGTGGCACTTGAATCCAACTTTAACAATGCTAATTGTATCATTAATAGAAACTTTTTTTCTTTAAGGGATGTGGAAGAGCACAACTTGGGAACCAAGGAAAAACCAAGGAAGATTTGGTTGGGTAGCTATCTCAGCAAAGAAGAAAAACAGTCCTATGCCCAACTTTTAAAGAAATATCAAGATTGTCTTACTTGGTCTTATTTAGAGCTAAAGGCATATAGAGAAGATTTATTTCAGAATGAGATTCCTCTTGAGGAAAAATCCAGGCCATTTAGACAAAGACAAAGGCCCATTAACCCACTACTTTCCATGGAAATGCAAGAAGAGTTGAAGAAATTGAGAGATGGTGGCATCATTCAGCCTACTAGATACTCTTCTTAGGTTGCCAACCTTGTGCCAATTAGGAATAAGAACAGAGATATCAGACTTTGGGTGGATTTTAGGAATCTAAACAAAGCATATATGAATGACAATTACCCCTTGCCAAACATGGAGAATATGTTGCAGCTTGTAACAGGGTCAGAGATGCTTTCTACTTTGGATGGTTTCTCCGGATACAATCAAGCAGTTGTCAAAGAATCAGAAAGACTTAAGACAGCCTTCATTGCTCCTTGGGGGACTTATGTTTTTGTAAGGATGCCTTTTGGATTGATGAATGCTGGTGATACTTTTCAAATGGAAATGTATGTTGCCTTTATTGGTTATATCAATGAAGTCATAGTAGTTTACCAAGATGATGTGACTATTTTTTCAAGGCAGCAAGGAGATCATTTGCAACACCTAGAAACAATTCTGATCAAATGTAGAGAGTATGGCATTTCCCTTAACCCAAAGAAGTTTCATTTTGGCATGCAAAAGGCCAAGTTGCTGGGACATATTGTGTCCAAAGAAGGTGTTATGATAGACCCAGAGAGAGTAGAAGCAATCAGCAAAGTGCCCATTCCAAGAACCAAGAAAAGTATTCAATCTTTCTTTGGCCAAATCAATTTCATTAGAAGGTTTGTTTCCAATTTTTCTGAGCTAACTCTTCCAATCACAAGCATGCTAAGAAAGGATCAAGTTATTAAGTGGGAAGAGTTTTTCATCCAAGCTTTTGAAGGAATAAAGGATGCACTCAAGCATGCACCTATTTTGGTAGCTCCAAACTATAAGATGCCTTTCTAAATCTTTTCTTTTGCATTTGAATTTACTATTGCTTTAGTTTTGTTACAAAAGGATGAAAAGGGATCTGAGAGGCCTATTGATTTCTTTAGCAAGGATTTACAAGAAGCTGAACTAAAGTACACAATTATCGAAAAATAGGCATTTGCATTGGTGAAGGAAACAAATATTTTTAGATCTTACATCTTGAGTTCAAAGGTTGTTGCCTATGTCCCTCATACAATGGTCAAAGACATCTTATCTGACATGGATATATCAAGCAAGATATGTAGATGGGTCAAAAAATTACAATAATATGATATAGATATCCAAACAACAAAGTTGGTAAGAGGTTTGGGTCTTGCCAAGCTCATGGCTGAGAGTAATTTGCAAAATGTAGAAGTAAATCAGCTAGAGGAAGAAAAGGCAGATCTTCTTGACAAATTGATGAGGTCTGAGTGGTACAAAGATGTGATTTTTTACCTCAGACACCTATGCTGTCCTAGTCATTTGAATAAAAATTAGAAAAGAGCCCTCAAGCTGGCTTCTCAGAAATATATCATAACAGACCTTGAGCTGGCTTTGAAGAACCCTGAAGGTGTCCTCTTGAAATGCATAACTGAAGATGAAGCTCCCAAGTTGATTGCTAATTTCCATGGGGGAGTTTATGGAGGAAATTTTTTTGGGAGAGTGATAGCACATAAGATTTTAAGAGATGGTTATTGGCGGCCTACTCTTTTTAAAGAAGCAAACCAGCTAGTTAGAAGATGTGATAATTACCAATGTTTCTCAAGAAGATTGAAGGCTTCAGGCTCCCTTCCTTTGCAACCTATATCAGTTGAAGCCCCTTTAAAACAATGTGGAATGGACTTCGTAGGTGAGATTTCAAATCCTTCTAGTGCTGGCCATAAATGGATCCTTGTTGCAACTGATTATTTCAAAAAGTGGGCTGAGGCCAGTCCATCTAGAAAGGAAACACACCAAGTGGTAATGGATTTCTTGTTGAATCATATCATATGTAGATTTAGAGTTCCAGTTAAGATTGTATCTGATAATTCCATTTGTTTTAGAGACAAGCCTTTGATGGCAATGTGTAATGAATATGGGATAAATCTGACTTATTCTTCAAACTACAATCCATAAGGCAATGGGCAAGCTGAGTCCAGTAACAAGAACTTGCTAAAGATTATTAAGACCTTGGAAATCAACAAGAAGAAGTGGGGAGAGAAATTGAAATTTGTAGTTTGGGCTGATAGAATAACTAAAAAAAGAGCAACTGGTAAAAGTCCATTTGAATTGGTGTATGGAACTCAAGCATTACTGCCCTTACACTTGCAATTTTCCACATTTTAGTTTTCCCAACAGTTAGAGGATCAAGAACATGGTCCATATGAATCAAGGATCAATAAAATCATTGAGTTGGATGAATAAAGAAGAGCCTCTTATCAAAGACATGTCATATTTAAGGAGAAGTTGAAGAAGTTGTTTGACAAGAAGGTCAATCCTAGAGCCTTCAATGTTGGAGATTTGGTCTTGCTATGGGATAGTAGGCATGAAGATAAGGGAAAGAATGGAAATTTTGATGTCTATAGATGGGCCCTTATACCATTGACATCAAAATTGGAGAGCATACATTCTTTCTCAAGGATTTGGATGGGGATTTGCTGGAGCTGCCTATTAACAGCAGACATTTAAAACACTTTTTGGATTAAATCCCCAAAGGAGGTATGCACAAGTTGTGCATTTTGTATAGCGCTTTTTTTTTTTGTATTTTCTTTTTTATTTATTTTGTTGGCTTGTGGTTTGCCCTTTTGTCCTTGCTAACCATTGTTGGTCTGGTTTTCTCGGTCCTTTTTGGTGAAATTTCTAGTTTTTAGGGTCACTTTTCATTTTTATCTCCTTGCCTGATGGATTTCTGGCACTTGGTCTACGTTATGATCTTGTGGCACTCACTCGGAGTGCCCATCCCCAAGCAAGGGCCAATGTTGGTGCAAATTCTGAGTTTTCACACTTTGCCATAATTTTCTATATCTAGTTTTGCTCAGAAAATGTTTCATTTGCTAAAATTGGTGACCTTTGATTCATATTTTCCAATTGAATTCCTTTGAATTACTCACATTGTCATGATTTTGCCCTAAATTGAAACAAATTTCCAAGTTCCCCTCTTTTATGCCCTAACTTCTTCATTTTGTCGGGCTGAGCCATTTTCCCCTTTTTCAAATTCGTGAAAAAAATTGAAATAGATCGAATCCAAGTTATTTGTTGCTAAAATCCTAATACCTAGGCCTAAACCATTGTGAAATCATGATTCATATGATTCAAAATGGAAAAATCTTCCTTATGAATTTTTTCGATTTCTAGGGCATCCCCTACATTTTTTACATTTTGACAGGCATATGGTTGTCATCTTCCTTTCAAAATTATCCTTGCATGTTATCACTAACGTGGCAGGCTGCTATTAGCTGGGAGTGGTCAAGAAAATATTACAACTTGTCATTTTTTTACTTTTAGCAAAGGAAAATTTTGCTATGTGGCCCTACATGTTCTACAGTGATGTGCCTACATGGTATGATTTGATTGGTTAGACGATCAGTGGGTGGTGGGTCGCACTTAGGAATTTTGCCTTCATTTTTGCCAGTTTCTCAAAATCACATTTTTCCCCAAAGGCTTACATCGAATTGGAAGGAGATACGTGGCACAGGAAGCATGCAGATAGTGGAGGACTTGAAAACGTTTTGTTGTTTTTTTTTGGCTCAAGGCGTCAAGAGAAAATTTTGACTTAAAGGCCCACCTCCAATAAGAAATGGACACGTGTCTAGGGGAGAAAAGGGAGGAGTGGGGTTGTGCATGTTTTTGGATTTTTGCACTTCGAGGAAAAATTTTAAAGTTCAAATGTGAGCCTTATCTCCATGCAAATCACAAAGTGATATATGTCCAAAAGGGTATAATGGATCCACAGAGTTTGTGATAGTTTTGAATTTTTTCAATTTCAAAGGGTAAAAATAAAAAAAAATTGACCCGAGGGCCCGCACCCAATGGGAAGTGGACACAAGTCCAAGGAGGTCAAACGGA
Source organism: Taxus chinensis (assembly GCA_019776745.2). Classification (NCBI taxonomy): domain Eukaryota; kingdom Viridiplantae; phylum Streptophyta; class Pinopsida; order Cupressales; family Taxaceae; genus Taxus; species Taxus chinensis. The sequence continues at coordinate 313,836,415 of CM034147.1, read as the reverse complement.
AAAATGGGGACTTAGAAAAATTTTAAGTTTTTGGCTTCAAAATGATAGAGGAAAATATTTTCCTGGGAGCCCACAACGAATAGGAAGAGGACACGTGTCCCAAATATTGTGGAGGTTTGGAGCGCCACAAGAAATTGGAAAAGTTTGCAAAATTTTGGTGAAAAATCTTGAAGTGAAAAATTAATCCGTGGAAAATTTGGAGGTGTTCCCCCACCACAAATTAGGGGGTGACACGTGGCCTAGTCCAAAAGGGAAAAAGGGAGAACATGGGCTAGTAAAGGATTTTGTGCTCGTGAAGGAATGAGGGAAGGATAAGAAGGTCGGCTCCGTAGTGAATGGGAGACCACCACGAGGCAAAAGAAGTAGCGGGTGTTCGGGCCCATGGAGGTTTTTGAGGAAATTTTCCTTTTCTCAAAAATGGAGCAAAGTTTATTATTTCAGCCTGTTATTTTTGTTGGGTCCACCTAGGGACACGTGAGGTGTCTAGGGGGCATGCGAGGAAAATTTTAAAATTTTTCCTGAGCTCAGAAAAGGTTCGAAATGCATTTTTAAGGTTGGATGCCCAGTCCAATGGTATTTGGAAATGTGTCCACCTGATCCAGAAGTCAAATAAGATATTTTTAAGCCTACATGTCGAATCTCATCAAGACATGTGGAGGGTAGAAATTTAAAGTTGATTTTAAATCAACGGTTGCTGAGTGTTTTTGTTTCTTGCCGCCACTTGAGCTCCAAGATGCTTCGAATCGTCATTTTTACACCAAATTGCATGAAATTTTACATAAAATTGCATCCCCTTGACCTTCTGGATGCAATGGCATCATTCATTTGAGCTATTTCGGTGCCCTATAGTGATTTTGATGAAATATTTTCTCGGTCCATGTAAAAATGTAAAAAGTGAAAAATTAAAGTTGCAGAGTTAAAAATGATGAGGGAAAAGGGTGGAAAATGATTGCAAATGCATGCTGGCATGGTGGAATGACAAAAACATGACCCTGGTATGGATAAGGATCTAAATCCATGCAATATTTTAAAATATTTGTGCATCTCTAGCATTTTGCAAGTTGTTTTATGGTTTTATATCATTTTTTTATCAAATGGATAGGGTTTTGTAACAAATTTGATCCCTTTGGCATTTTCTCTGCTTGGAATGCAAGGATCTAAGCTAGCATAGGGTATATTATGTAATTTGGAGGCATTTTTGTAGATTTTTTTGAAAATTTTGGAGAAAGAGAAGAATTTTCACGAGGAAAACTGGAAGAAGTCCATTTTCTTTTGGAGAAACTACCTGAGAGCCATTTTTTATTCCTGTTTACATCAAATGTTCATCATGTTGAGTTGGTTTCAGCTATAAAGCCATCAAAAAACTTTGAGATTGTCTAAATAACATTCCTTTGTTGATATATTTGATCAAATTCTTGGATTAATTGGTTTTATCTATTGGCAAAGCTTGCATACACTTGTATTTCAGTATGTTTTCAATTTCTTTTTCATGCTCATATTGCAATCTTGTGTTTGGGATATTTATTGGTCATACATGGTCTCATTTCTTGTAGAGGGTTTGAAGGCATCTGCAATCTTCCATTCAGAAGAGCATTCATTTGAGTGAAGATAAAAAAAAATTAAATTCATCTTACCTTCCTTGCAAATTGAGAGTGTTTGTAAACCTTTGAGTGTACCTTAGGTCATGATCTAACAAAGGTTTATAAATGCTTAATTGATATTTTTCTTCAAGCCTTTGTGGCAGGTTATCAAAGTTTTTATGGAATAGTTTAGATTTGGGCATCCATGTGTGCATCCATCCTAGTTGAAAGAGCACTTCAAATTCATTGAAACATCTCTTTTGTTTAGGTGTTGTAATTCATTTGCAAAGCTTCCCAAAGAAGGTGATGACTTATAGCTACTCTTGTCACAACATCTCTCATCATAATTTCACTTTAAACTAACTCATCCTACCTAAAATACCCCTGCATTTGCATTGTGTGTCCACAAAAGAATTCAATCCTTTCACTAAAATGCACAAATTTGATCAAGGTTTTATCATGTCTTTAGTAGCTCTAGCTTTGTTTTGAGAAAATTTCCATCATTTAGTAGTGACAACTCCTTTGAGTTTGGATAATGGATACTTGATCATGTTTTCACAAAGCCTCTTCCATATCATATGCAAAACACAAGGATATCTACATCTTCTTACCATATAATGGCTGCAATATAGGTTCTCTTGCCTTGGTTGATAGGCACAACCTAAAATAGTGATGGTTAGATCAATACCCTCTTGAAGGTGCTATCCACTCCCTCAATTCTTGAATGCAAACAAGCATATAGGTGTGCTTCCTCAGCTACAAATGACATACAAAACATGTATCTATCCTTGAGTGTCTTGTGCAAATTTATGATGTTGTTCAAGTTGTGAAGGAGAGTAAAATTGGATACCAACACTACCTATTTGGTAGCACTATATATTGGAATGCCACATCCATCATATTTCCAACACCAACCCTCTTATGCTATAGGAGGTACCCATCCATCACCACCTACCAATGACCTCATCAAGTTAATGATGGACAAGATGCAGACACTGGAGGCATCATTTTCTGGCTCATGCAATTCTCTCACCTACGATGAAATGTACATTGAGCCCATACAACCATCCATTCCTATTCATCCATATCCCATACATTAGGAGATGCCTAATTTTAACCACTTTAATAGCAAAGAGGACCCACAATAGCATTTTTGGTCTTTCAAACATGGGTGTTATCTGATCACCTATGATGACGCTTTGCTTCTAAGAACCTTTCCCATGTCTTTGACCGAGCCCGCGTTAGACTGGTATAGTGGATTAACTAAACATTCTATCTACTCATTTAATCAAGTAGTCCAAGCCTTCTTAGATCACTTCTCCATCAATGTTGTTAAGAAGGTTACCATGACTGACCTCTACTCTATGTGTCAATATGATGACAAGTCTACCACAAATTTTGTCACTCTTTAGCGTAGCTTGATCAATCAACTCACATTTCAATTACCAAAAACTGAACTCATAGAGCTCTTTATGTAGGCTTGTGCTTGACATATTTCACCAACCTTGCAGGTGCAGACTTTCCAAACCTTCGATGAGGCATTCACCATGGCACAAAAACTAGAGATTTGGGCCATCGAAAAAAATAAAATCCAACTACAAAATAAGAATGCAGAAATTAAGTCAAATGATACCTCTTCTTGTTCAAAACCATAGAATAATTATTCAAAGCTAAGGGAACCGCTAACGCAGTGGTACTCAAAGCTAGCCCATCAAATCAGGCTAAGCCCTCATCTTATTTTTCCCATGTCCATACTTTTAATTTCGTACGAGAACAATGGAAATACACTCCAATTAGAGAGCCTTATTCTTCTATTTTAGAAAATCTCATTAAAGATGGGGCCATCACCCTTACTCCTATAAAACCACACACTATTTTTGATCTTCCTTGCCCCACACCTATGTGGTACAAAGAACATGACTCCTATAACTATCATTGGGTAAAAGGTCGTAATGATGGAAATTGCATCACTTTTAAGAACATTGTCTAGGAAATACTCGAAAATGATGAGTTAGTCTTGGATAATACTAATACACCTGCCAACCAAAACCTACACATTTTCAAGAAACCATTTCCTAATCATGCCCCTTCTTCTGACCAAACTAGGGAGACCTCAACTAATGATAGCAATACCCGCAAGGTCCATGTTATTTTCAGTGATGCATTAGTTGCTTCCCAATTTCCTCATATTCCCTCCATAGAGGAAATCCTAGCCCCAATTCCTCCACCTACACATGAACCCACTTCACCTATTCCTCCACCCATAGAGTAACACCCTTCATCTACTCCCTCACCTATGAAGGAGCCTTCTGTTAACATCGAGACCACTTCACCTTTGGCTTCTCCACCTAGGGATCCATCACCAGTAGTATCTTTCCGACCCATGGGGGAAACTTGGTCATCTCCTCCACCCACACAGGATCACCTATTATCTCCTCCACCTATAAAATATCCAATAGAAATGTTGTTACCTCTAGGTTACCATTCTCCATCAACCACCCAAGATCCTGCTGACTTACTTTTGGTTCTCTTACCCACAGAGGCTGGAGCTAGTGATTTCCCTATTTCTAAAACACATTTTATAGGAATCACCATTGGATCCACATCAACCTCACCCACAACAATTTCATTCTAATGCTTAGCCGATCACCTAGATTATGTTGATAGATCCTTACTTTATGGGCATCTTATACTTCCTATCTCAACACAAATTCAAATGTCACTCACTAACACCTCCACTATCTATCTAAACGTATTTCAGCCAACCAAACTCAACACAACCACAACTATCACAAATTCTCCCATGACACCACTCATGGCTCAACTCGCATCTCCACCCATAACCCAACATGCATCTTCATCTAAACCCACACTTGCATCATCTTCCTTTCCTAAACCTATTACTACTTTAGTACATCCCAATGGCTAGCCTTACTCATCCACCCATCAAATTAGATTTAGCTATGTACTCCATAACTAACACCAAGTTTAACCTGCCCCCTAAACAAAAGAACCAATCTCCTAGGTCTCATACCCCAACCTTTCCAACCACACCCTTATCACCTTCAACTCTTCCTTCCATCCTAGGACTTCATCCCTCGACCCTGGCTAAGAAACACCCATCCATGGGTAAACCCAGAACGCAGCAACCCATTTCCCCATCGTAGACCTCTAATATACCCAAGCACCCAACACAACTTCCGCCCACACCTGTAACATTTTTACTAGCCATACCTCCAATACCATCAATAACTTCTTCACTACCCATGACACTTCCTACCCTTTCCCTCACAACTCCTACCAAACCCATGCCACCTACCCCCACAGCACCTCGGTTACCCCCATGGGTAACCCATCCTATTCAACCATCCACTTTTCCCTCTACATATTTTACGCCCATATCACCTTTACCCAAGAAGGTGGAACCTAAAGGAAAAAATCCGCTACCCTCCAATAAGGTAGTTAAACCAACAACACACTCTATTGTCAGTTCATTTACCATGCCCCTACCCAAGCAGACATGACCAACACCTATGACCATATCCCAACCCACTCCCCCTCTTGCAAAGACTCTTCCTATGCAGTCAAATGCACCTGCACCCAAACCTACATTCACTTCCCATTGTGATCCACTAGTGGGATCTTATGCCAAAATAGTAACGAATCTCCTTAAATCTTCTATCATCACATTACCACCTATTATACCTTATGACCCACTCAAACCCAAACTAAAAGGGTTTGATGAAACAAAAATTTTTTCCTACCATAGTGTGATAGGACATGATGTAGAGAACTGTAAGGCTTTGAAAACCATTCTTATCTAGTTGTGTCCTCCTGAAGGAAACTTTGACGATTATAATCTTCTTAATGAGGACCCCATTTCGCCAGCACAAATTTCCATAGTTCTTCCCTCATTGCCTACTCAATGACCAAAATCTCCACCCCCATAACTCTTAGAACCATCCCCAAGATTCAAAATTAACATGGTTCGTATTAGAGAATTCACCAAACCTCCACCCAAATGTCATTTTTCCCATCTCATTTAATAAGGTTCCTTCCCACCGCTTGGGTTTTTCCCTTCCTATCATTACACCTTTCATGGCTTACCTACTTCATCTACCTCCCCACCTCAAATCAACATGATCCACATTTCTACCCACACTCATAGTGACAAAGGAAAGGAAAATGAAACCAACCCACCCACCAACCCTATACCCAACATACCATATGCACCCACACCTAAAGTCACTATCCAGGGCCCCACATATCCTATTTCTAATGAGGTTACACATCACGCGATGCTAAAAAAATTACACCAATCCTCCCTCAAAATGTCCCTATATGACCTCATCCAAACCTCTAAATCCCATCACCAAGATCTCATGGAGGTTCTTCATTCTATTGAGGTTTTACCCAATGACCCTACACCCGTAGCCTCCATTATTACACCTCATCAGGTAGCCTCTCTCACCAAATTACCACCTTCTTCTACACTTCCACCTACGCACCAAGTAGCCATCCTCAACTTCTAATATGAAGAGATCGCACCACACCAAACTAATGACCTTGATCCATCCCTTTTCATCTCCCTCCATATCGATAATATACGTGTACGACATGTTATGATCAATAGGGGTGCTAGCATTAACATCATCTCCTCCCATGCATTCGACCAAATGCACATACCTGACAATTACATGCATAAACATCCCATCATGTTGCATTTATTTAATGATGCTATCACTTCTACACTTGGCACCATCATCCTCCATGTTTGCGTGGGCCCCCATATTGTTCTAGAGTTATTTTACGTCTTGGAGGGGGAGTTTCAATATAACTTATTGCTTGGTAGACCCTGGATTCACGTAATGGGTTTTATTCCTTCCACTTTGCATCGTTGTGTGAATTTTGAGCATGAAGGACACACCTATACCATTCTGGATGACCCATCACCTTTCAAAACCTTTAAAATGCTTTACCAACCTAGTGACATTCTTGTGCCCATTAAGGTGTCTACCTCCATGACCACTTCCTCTTCACCCACAACTCCACTCACATGTGCCACTGCTACCTCAACCGCACCTAAATCCTCCATTCCTACCACTGCCATGACCTCCACGGCTGACCCGTCAGCCTCCCAATTAGCTAGCTCCACCTCTGATCAAATCTCTAACACATCATCTATCCCAGCTACCAATATATCAAACACCAATCCATTGGAAGGTTTTTTTCAACGCCTCACTCTGGGGAGTATCGCCTATATAATGTCAACACATTCCTTACTCCCTAAGAGTATGGAATCCTTTGCGAACACCCTCACTACGATCACCACATATAAGAACATCTCCTTTACAGTCCTCCCCACTTTCACACTAATCTCACCTATGGGGGACTTGATACTTTCACTTATACACCTAAACCACCATCACAAACCCACCCATTTTTTTCCAACCTCCAGTCACTCACTAGTCATTATTTCACCCACATCTTCCTACACTGATGTGCGTGGAAAGGTTTTGGTTTTGAATTTTATGAATAAGGGTGTCATAATGTTATTCCATGTACTACCCAAAAACATAATGACCATATTGGTATTGGCTTTGCTGAACTACCTACAAAAAAGGCCCGCATTGAACTCATTGAGGATATTGACCCGTCTTCACCTTCTTCACCCACTCCACCTTCTTCACCACCTTCACTGATAGAGTCAATGGATCTAGAATCCATTCCTCCTAAAAAAATTCATAAACAGCATTTTCTTGGGGCCTCTGACTTATCAACGCAAGGTTGAGCCCCCCTCTTCTCTTCCTTTCATGTATCCTAAAATGATCGATGACGATACACCTTCTATTAATGTCATTCAATGTCAGGATGATGAATCTATACTCACCTATCTTTGTATAGAAGACTCTTATATTCAGCGTTTGTTACCATCTGAAACATAAACCATGTTGAATGAATCGACTATCGAAATCAACATCCATACTCAAGATGACCCGTACATTCTAAAGATCAGCCAATCTTTGGATACTGTTCAACAAGAAGCCATCACTTATTTTCTCAAATGCTTTCACTTGGTCTTACGCAGACATGCCCGGCATTGAACCCACCATAGTGGTCCACAATATCATAACCATTCTTAATGCCAAACCCGTAAAACAAAAGCTGAGGAAAATACACCCTCGTATTGCTCTTCTGGTCAAACAAGAGCTTTAGCACCTTGTTTTTTTCCTTCATCTCTCCCATTGATTATCCCCGATGGATTTATAACATTTTCCCTATAACAAAGGTGACAAGGGGACTACACATTTGCACATATTTCGGTGACCTCAACCTATCTTGCCCCAAAGATGACTTTCCTCTACTTGGTATTGACTAGATGGTTGACCTTACTACTAATCATGAGATGCTATCACTCATGGATGGTTTCTTAGGTTATAACCAAATCTTGCTTACCCCAGAGGATCAACACAAAACCACATTCATCACCCCTTGGGGGACCTTCTGCTATCGAGTCATGCCTTTTGGCCTTAAAAATGTTGGTGCCACATATCAGTAGGCTATGACTTACATCTTCCATGACATCATGTACCATATATTGGAAAATTATGTAGATGATCTCCTAGTCAAATATAAACACCACTCCGATCACCTTGCCATCCTAAAGACAATATTTGACCACCTCATTAAGTATTGTGTTCACCTTCAGCCCAAGAAGTGTGTCTTTACGGTTCTCTCAAGAAAAATCCTAGGATTTATCATTTCCTTACGTCGTATAGAGGTTGACCCTAATAAAGTCAAGGCCATTCCTAAAATACCTCCTCCCACTAACCTATGGTAACTCCATAGCTTGCAAGGTAAGTTGTAGTCTATTCATTGTTTCATTTCACAAATTTCCAGTCAATGTCATCCATTTCATCATCTTCTCAAGAAAGATGTTTCATTCAAATGGGATAATGAATGCCATAAATCCTTTGAAGCCTTTAAAAAGTACCTCCTTCAACCACCCGTACTCATTCCACCTACAGATGATCAACCCTTCTACCTATACATCTCTGCCACTGATCACTCCTTAGGGACCATGCTCACTCATCATGATGAACAACATAGGGAGCAGGTGGTTTATTACATAATCTATACTCTCCTAGACTACAAAACCCGATACACCCTTGCTGAAAAACTTTGCTTAGCCTTAGTTTTTGCTGCCACCAAACTTTTCCATTACCTACTCAACCACAAAACCTATGTTGTAACCAACACCAACCCCAGACACTTAACGTATGCCAAAACTTACCAAAATCAGCGCACCACATGCTGACTTATGCTCCTAGCCAACCTTAACCTCAAATACATCCATAAAAATTCAATCAAGGGCCAAGCTATTGCCAGCCAATTGGCCGATGCACCTATTTCCGGGGAACAACCCTCTAACGTTGACTTTCTAGATGAGTCTATTGCTACCCTTTCCCTGGACAAACACATTTACCAAATGACACTCTTCTTCGATGGTTCCAAGTGTCAGTGTGGAGGTGGGGTTGGTGTTATCCTCATTTTGCTTGATGGTGAACCCATGCCTTTGTCTTTCAAACTCAATTTTGATTTTACAAACAATATTACTGAATACCAAGCACTCGTATTGGGTCTCCAAGCTGCTTATGCCCTAGATGTTAAGTCAATCAACATATTTAGTGATTCTAAATTGGTCATAAACCAAGTCAATGGTATACACCAGTGTCGTAATGAGATACTTCAAAAGTCTAAGCATCATGTAGACATACTTTTAACCACCTTTGACCATTATGCCCTTCAAACCACCCCACATTCTACTAAAAAATTTGTAGATACCATGGTCTACTTGGCTTCCCAGATACCCACTTCACCCACTGACTCTAAAATCTTTGTCACCATACAAAGACTCCAATCACCTTCTTATTTACCTCGTGAGGTTTACTCTATTCGAACCACTGCTCCTGACCTGAGTGACCTTTGGTATAAATAGTACTCAAACTATATTTCCCTCTCCATCTTACCCCCAACCTCACTTGTAATGGACAACACACCTTTCTCAAAAGGGCCTATCATTACATCATCATGGGTGGCCTCCTCTATAAGCATGGATTTGACGGTATTCTCTTACAGTGCCTTATGAGTTCTGAAATTCCTCGTACCATTAAGGAATTTCATGATGGAATACATGTAGGTCACTTCAATGGTCTAGCAGTTGCTAAGTGTATTTTTCACGTAGGCTATTACTGGCCGAATCTTAACTTTGATTGTTGTGACTACGTTAAGCATTGTGTAAAATGCCAACAACATGCCAATCTTCATCATGCTTTACAAGTCACCCATGACCTTTGACCCTTCTCTCAATGGGGTTTACATCTTTTTGGAGAGATCAATCCTCATTCTTCACAGAGACATCGATGGATAATCACTGTTATCGAATATTACACCAAATGGGTTGAAGTCAAACCTCTCATCTCCACACAAGCTAAGAAAATGTGTGAGTTCATTAATCATCACATTATCTTTCTCTTTAGCGTTCCACATCACCTCATCATTGATAATGGAAAACAATTAAAAAATAAAACCTTGTGAAAACTTTGAGACACCTTCAGTATTCAGCTAAGTTTCTCGTCACCTTATTACCCACAAATAAACGGCCAAGCTGAATCCACTGATAAAACCCTGAAAAAAATTCTCATAAAAGTGGTTAATGATACTGGGAAGGACTAGCATACACACATTCCTTTTGCCTTGTGGGCATATCATACCGGTACTCACACTTCAACATCTACCACTCCTTTTTCTCTGGTCTACGGTACAAAGGGTTTTTTACCTCTCGAAGTCCAGATTCCATCTCTTTGTATTTCTCTCCATGACATGCTCAATGATGATGACTTTCGTTAGGATCATTTAGCGCAACTTGAATTATTAGATGAATGTCGTCTTAATTCTCTTAACCATCTTCAAGTTTACCAAAAATGTATCAAATGTGCCTATGAAAAATGTGTTTGTGAGTGAACCTTCCAAGTTGGTGATCTTGTCCTAAAGGAAAATCAACATATAACCAAAGCAGAAAAAAGTAAATGGGTAAAATTTTCTCCTAATTGGCTTGGACAATACATCATGACTCATTCTTATAGATCAGGTGCTTATAATTTATCTTCACTCAATGGTAAACCCAAACCTGAGCCCCTTACTACCTTGCATCTTCAATCATTATACTATTGACTTTCAGTCCTACCTCACCTTCTGCCTTTTTCATGCTCATCCTTAGAGTGCCATTCACTTCCCTTCTTTCACTATGACATACCCAATGATTAAACAAGAATCATGGGTGTACCTGTCACTCTTTTACCCTCTCTTTAATATGTGTACCATGGCTCTACACATGGCATGATTCTCATGGATACTTTTCATCTTCTTTGAGATGAGATTCCATGGTCGTTTCACCTTGCTTTATGAACAAGAATCCGATTCATCACCTTATTCTTTTCCATGACTTAAAATCTCTCAAATAATTTTCACATGGGATCCAACTCCTTGAGTCAAAATTCTAATAAAAATATGACTCCCTCAAAAAGGACATATTTCTCTCTACATCATTGTTATAAATAGATTTCTCCCTCGAAGGACAACTATGTAAAGCCTACTTCAAAAAAATAAAAAATCCAAAGCTTCTCGCATCGATCAACTTCAAGAAGACCTCAACAAGATAATTTCTTCATCCCATATATACTTCTTGCATCGATCAGTCTATCTCAACTACAAGTCAAATAGAAAACATCTTCGTCATGGACTTGCTCATTGTGATATTGGATCTCTTGCCAAAAGGCATGCTACCTCATATCACATACCCTAACCATTTTTCACCTTCTCACCCTTTGCACCATCATTTCCTACTACCTCAAGGGACCTGCTAAAACTGTGACATTTGGTGATCATGTGACTATTCTTCACCTTTAGAATAATCAGCCATGCAATGTATTTAGGGTCTTAGGTTCACCAGCCTACCTAAGGTATGGTCAACCCGTTATGATCATCACCAATCAAGTGGCTCTCTTACCTCCTCTTATCTTTTAACTTCTTCATTATGTATTGATCATCTTATATAGGACTAGACCCTCGACACTTATCTCTGGGAAATTTTCCTCTTTCACCACAATCAACTTAAAATCACACATACCTATTTTCCCATAATTCAACCATACCTAAAAGACCTCTACTCAATCATGCATATAACCTACCAACCCATTCTAATACCTCCTCATATTTTTCCCTAGCTTATAGGAGAACTACATTGTCCTGAGGTCCCCTTTCACTAGGACTATGTAGGTAGCACTCCGAGGGCATGGGGCCCTTGGAGGTTAGCTCAGCCATTCTCTACCCTCACCAATTTTCCCCTATTTTTCTAGTCATATTATACCTATTTTTTCCTTTTGTATGTCGACAACAAGAAGTAAGATCTCCACATACAATAACTAATACACATATCTACCATCCATGTTTTAAGCTTTACCATAACATTCACCAATTCATCATTTCATATTTCCACACAATTTTTTTTTGAAATCTACATCATCATGTATATCTATATTACCATTTGTTATCTGTATCACCAATTACTTGTAATCTAAACCAAAACCTAACTCAATCCATGCCTAACCTGACTCCATCAATGCCTAAACCAAAAACCTGACTCAATCCATGCATATGACCTGACTTCATCCATGCCTATGACTTGACTGCATCCATGCCTAAATAAAAAACCTGACTTGATCTTTTCCTATGACATAGCTCTATCATGCCTATACTACTTGGTTTCCATCACATATACAAATCAAAAGAGAAATCTACACACAACCATATATATATCATGCCATAACCACCATCATCTCTATAAATAAATCATCCAAACATGTGTATTCATATACATGACTCTCAAATATCTTTGGCATGTGGGCCGGTGTATATAAAAAAATCTCAAAAACTCTCATGTACATCCTCACTATCTTTGGCACGCAAGCTGGTATATATGTTACAAATATGATGTCAAAAACAAGCTAATCATAAATAGAGCTCAATCATCTCCCCATCTAATATCCAAGCCTATTTCATCTGTCTCCTCCTCCAATCCTCTACCCCGATGTCTAGCTGACCTCTCTCTGCCTCGCCCTGGTCTATCCTGTTATGGTCCTGCCTCTAGAGCTGGCCTCCTTGCACTAGTGGCCTCACCTTGACCTAGCCCCTGGGCTCACTGGCCCCCTATAATCTCCACACTATGTGTGTGGGACTTTGTCCTCTTACTCGAGGCCTGTTGTGCTCTGTGCTCATCATATGATAAGACATATATCGTTATTGCCATCAAATGATCCTTTTAGTATCTCACCTCACCCATGACATCTCTCAAACTAACTACAGGTACTGTCTATGGTGGTGCCATCAACCTCTAACCCTGCCCTTCTTCTGCCAGAATAATGGGACCCTGTCCCTACCCCTATGGTTGTGTCATCGGCCCCAGACCCTGAACTTGTACTTGGGCCCGAAGGGCCACTATCTATGCATGTGTAACAACCAACTGGCCCTATAAACATGTAACCTATCCCTGCGCAGTGGCCAACTGGCCCTGCAAACCAGTCACATGTCCTTGCATCATGGCTAACTAGCCCTAAAAACCTATCACCTATTCCCTTAAGGTGGCTACCTGCACCCCATCTCCATCTCCACCCTCTCCCTCTCCCTCAGTGCGGGTACTATTCCCTGTACTCCATGTGCCTGAAAAGTGGCCACGTGTGCCTACAAATTTGTAACCTATGCCTCGGCCCCTATCATATGTCCCTATACTATGCCTAATTGGGTCACTAGGGTAGCCACCTACCCTTATAGGGCATCTCTCTACACCATGATGGTGGTTAAATCTAGATGCCCTAGCCTCGAAAGTACTGCTCTTAGTTGTGCATCCCACCACTTTCTATACCTGTCTATCACCCTGACATCATCTATCTGTTGATTGATTGGCTCGTCCTCCTACCTGGTTGGCACTATTGGTCATGGCGGAGACATAGGACTCTCCACATCATCTCTCCTATACTGTGGGAAGGGTGGGGGTATATCCTATAGCAACCCAAACTGTCGTCTGACCTAGTCTATGGGTATCATCTCATGCTCCCCTACCATCCACCCCTCTATCCACCTATAGATTTGTAACCCATCCAGCTCGACCGCCATCTACTTGTATGAAGGTAAGCCCACGTATGGCCTCCAAATGATGTCCACGCCAGAAAACCCCTCCAGTAATCACCTATAATAGGCTACATCATGTGTAGCTCTAACCACTCGGTGCTCTCCCATAACCAACACCCATTTCCTATAGCCAACTAGAAAAAAACGTGGCTCGAATGCATCATCTCAGGGCATAACAACTGGTAACACACACACATAATGTGCTCATAGGCCCAACAATGTAACAGGAATCTATAGTATAAGTTGAATCGTCGTAGTCACCCATAAGCCCATAGCTCCCTATACAGTTGTACCAAAAACACAGGCACCCATGCAAACAAAGTCCTTCTCTCCAGCATCTTGTGTAGAACCCCCATTAGTGACCATGGGAATCTCTCGCCCTCTACATTTGGTAATGCAAAATAGTAGAATGCCTCCATCAGAATCACTACCAGCCTCATCTCCTCGGGGTAGGCTCGATACATCACCCCATAGCTCATACTGACATTGTGGAATCCTAACAATGTCAGCCCCTCTCTAAACACGGGTAACAGTAACTCCTCGGATGCTTTTGAGGAGATCAAGTAAATGTGTGTACTTGTTATAGGTAGCTAAAGAATCTTATAAACATCCTCTAAGGTGATTGTGATCTCACCTGTTGGCAAATGGAATGTATTGGTCACCGAATAACATCTATCGATGAGGGAAACCATCAAACTCACCTCTCAGACTATGTGTCAGTAGTGTCTGACCCCAATCAGACCCACATCTACAACATGGATCCATTCCTTGCATGTCGTACTCCCCCATATCTCCACTAGTGAGGGAGGTACCCTATCTCTCATCTGTAGCTGGTCCCTATTCTGCATACAACCTTGACACCCCCACTATTTGCAACCTTGACACCCCCACTATACCGCTTACCTTAACTAAATCAACCTTTCACCTATATTTATGCCTGAAATCAACACTTCCTATCTACCCACACCTCGAACCCTCACGTATTTTCATTTTTTCCCACTCATTGATCTTCCTTACTCACCCACCTACCCATATCCATAACTCTTCCCCTACCTAACTCTCCCTACCCCTACCTATCTATCTGTAACCTTTATATTTTAGCTCTTTGTGGGCCTACCTCTCTAGCCTTCCAACCAACATCGATCATCATCGACCAACCATGGTCCAACAATAACCAACATCGGTCACCGTATCTGTGACCAATACCGGTCCTTACCCATCGCCGTCGGCTAAGAGCTAACCGATTTCGGTCACTGTCGGGGCGATAAACCCGCAATGCCCTACACTATTTCTACCTACACTTCTCCTTTCTACCCATTTTCCCCCACCAATTCCTACCCAATACCTATTCCCACCCCTCATTTACCTAAATCTACCCTCCCTTGTTCCCCTTTTCCCATTAAATTCCCCACATTCAAATTTTAATATTTTCCTCCCAAAACCCACTTTCCTCCTACCCGATTTCTCTCCTCCACCTACTCAAAACAAAAAAAATATATGAATGGACTCTTACCTCATCACGCTTCCGTCTACGTGGTGGCACCTCGGGCCACTGCACATGTCCACCCTATCCCTCTCCTTTCCCTGTCATCCCCGATTGCCTTCTGGCTCACCACCCAATCAAATCAATCACACTGAGCTCATAGACCCACTTATCAACCAATGATCCCTCACTCTGTGGCTCTCCAACTCAGCTCTCCATGTCGTTTGGTCACTTTCCACCTTTTCTCTCTCTCTTTTCATTTTATCCTATGTGGAAAATGACCAATGATTTTCCAAAATGTGGAAATTTTTGTTTTTATAACCTTCCCGACTTGACTGGTGATGGTTTCACCTTGATCGACAACGGTCCTATTCCCTAGCCTACCATGCTCGATTCATGGAGACCGGAATCAGTTACTTATGACCATTTTCAGTTATCCTGCTCATTCTTATTACTACCCATTACCCCTAATTTGTTGGCCTGCATCCTTTCTACCTTACCCACACCTGACTTGGACACTTCACTTTACCCTCCTAAACTCATCATTTACAACCTAACCTCTTCATCATTTGGGGACTCATTATTTTACCCATACCTTGGCCCCACCAATGTTGTGACCTAGATACTTGGACTTAGAACATTACTAGTGACCTGTGACCTCATGTGCTCTCTATACCTTGTGACATTGTTACTCATGTTGTTTGACCTAATGACCTTAGCTTACCTCTTGCCATGACCATTTATCCTGACCCAACATTTGGTGTACTGGAACATACCTAAACATTTTTACACCTAACCTGCGTTGTGTTTCCTAACCATATCCTATATGTTGGATACCAGAATCACCTCAACCTTGTTTGGATAAACCTATCAACTTTATACAATGTAGAGTTTTCCTACTCTTCAACCTGGTACTGTGCTATAATTTATACGTGTGTGTGCCTTTGACTGTTACTACCTTTAACCGTGACCCATTACCTCGATTAACTGATTGGACCTTTACACTTTTACCCCTATTGTCCACCTTATTATTCATCACATTCACCTTTTATTAAACCACTCACCAATTCTATCTTCTTCCTCATCAGTTCCTAGTTTGAGGGGGATCACCTTCACACACACAAGGGGCAACCACATCTTATTTTTGTTAGTTTCACTTACCAATACAAGCTACGCAACAAAAAGGGGCAAAATTTGGACACCAAAATTGGGTCGCACTCCCCTCGGTCCCTCCTCAAATAACCAACTCAAACACACTCACCTAACCATGGCCCCTTACACCCCTCACTAATATTAATTTAATTAAATTAATCCATGTCCTCACAATATTTATTATTTAATTATCCTAATTAAGATAATTCCCACACCACCACCTCACCTATACACCTCACCCTAAGACTATTCTTAGTATGTTGCCATAACTAACTAAGACCCAACTCAACCATAAAAATCAAAGCCTTCATTCACTCTAACAATATTCCCACCCATTAGAAAATAATCTGTCATTCTAATCCGTGAAAATAAATTAACTATACCCAAGAAATCAAGCAGATCTAACCATTTTAGTAAACCTAGGAAATCCCATACTAACCGATGCTAGTCACCACTAAACTAACGCCGGTTAACCTAGAACCATTGTTGGTTACCTTTTATTCTCTTTGGTAACCTTATTTGGAGGTTGGTACATTTCTAAGAGCAAGAGAGAATAATCACATTTGCATGCAATCAGAGTGAACATCCGTTCATACCCAGACATCCACAACCATCCAAGCCAAGATTTGATTTAGCCAAGCAAGGAGAACAGCCCAAGAAACTCGAGAAAGAGTCACCAATCAACCGGTGGACCTTCACAGAATAAATATCTCACCATCATCTCCACTCTTCACCCACAGTCGACAGGTAGAAAATTCCAAGTATACTTCTCTATCCTATCCAATTTCATTTGAATACTTTTAGTATTGAGACTCTTCTATGTGCTATTTCTTCCCTAGCCACTCACTATTTTTCTGTGATAAATTTTTCCCTATACCTCTTCTACAAGCCCTCAAAACCCCATCCTAGCAATCTAACACTCCATCGTGACCTACCCAACCCTTTGTGCAATCATGAAGAGGATCCAAAATCTATTCTATAACACTTCCCAGTTTCATACAGTCACTGGTGTTGGTCTCCTTAAACCGTCATCAGTCGATCCTCTACCAACGTCGGTCTACCTACTTGATATTATCACTTTGTTATGTTACCATTCACTAACTTACCCCTCAACTCCTCCTAGCTTCACCAAAACCCCATTTGATCTGCCCACTGACCTGCATCCCTACCCCCACCTCCTAAACACCTCACTTAGTTCCCCATTAACTTGGAAAATAAACCCAGACCCCTGTTTTGTACCCCTTGTCATTTCTACAGCAACTGACATCGATCACAACTAACTGGCATCGGTCAGGACTAGACCGACATCGGTCTCTATGTCTATCAACATAGTATAGGCCAGCCACCTACCTACTTACTTCCAAGATACCTATAATCATTTGTGACCTTCATCAGATCTCTGTCAAACCTGTAGAAACCCATAACCATTTACCTAACATTTGGATATGATCCTAACCTAGCCTGTTAGATTAGATTTTTCTTATTATGTTTATATGAGATTCCTAAATCATATTGACTATAGTAGGACAATATTTACCTTATTTCTCACATTAATTTATTTACAACAATGGATTGATAGCCTTCTAGGGAGTATCATATTTCTTGGATCTAGCATACGCTAGGTAGTCTACTGCATATACTATTTAACTTCCATTTGGTGGTCTTGTTGTCTATTTCAGGTAGTTTCTCCTATCCAAAAGGAAGCTCTCACGGTCAGATATGGATCAAGAAGTCATACGCGTGCAACAACCTTCAACCAGCTTCAATAGGTATTCCTCCTAGCCCTTTTACCCTTATTTGTTTCATCGCATTCCAAGAAACGCTCTAAGAGTCAGGTGAAGTAGTCTCATTAAGAAAATGTGTGCTCCTATCACTGGTAAAATGTAAAGGACATTCATACCTTGTAATAATATTTTCCCAAAGAATCCTGGCTGATGTGGTTGTTGAAAAATCCTTTATAGGTGTTTCTTATGCTCACATTTTTAGATAATCTATGCAATTTATGATGTAACGTGATCCAGTTAAACACACAACTAGTGAAATAGTACCCATAAAATATATAACCCATTTCTCAAACAGTTCTGCACTAGTAATGGGTTATAGAGGCATTTCATCTTGTTGACCAGGTTTCCTAAGGTGTTGAAAATGATCACAAGCCTTACAAAATTATTTACTATCTTTGTATAGGGTATCCCACCATAGTACGTAAAACTCATACGCTCATGTTCCAATACACAACGACACAATACTTCATCTCGGCCTAATTTGTACAGGTCACCATTGATTAACATATAGGTGTTACGCATATAGCAAGTTGTTTCTTCTCCAAGGATTTCATTCCTTCTGGTGTCATCCCTATTCATGGAAAGACAACAATGTCTTCTAGTTTTGATGGCACTCGTTGTAACCTGTATAACTGTACATCTAGCATGGTATCTTCAATTGCATGTGCTTCTTCTCTAGATTGTATTATTGATAGATGGTCTAGTCTAGAATTACTTTTCCCTAGTTTTACCACAACTGTAAAATCAAATTCTTTAAATAAGAGCACCCATCAACATATTCACCCTTTTAAAACACTCTTGTTGACTAAATACTTGAATGCCATGTGATCTATATAAAAGACTAATGGTGTAGCTAATAGGTACTGTCAGAATTTATGTAGTGCATAGATCATTGAAAAATCTTTGTGTTCTATAGTTGTGTAATTATGTTCTGCAGGAGTCACCTTTCTACTAGCAAAATAGATAGGATAATCTACAACACCTTCTCTAGGTTGAGCCAACACTGCACCAATGATTGTGCCATATGCATCAACATGTACATGAAATGGTTGGTCCCATGAAGGAAAACGTAGAATAGGCACGGTAGTAAGTTTTTCCTTTAATTTCTTAAATGTGCATTGTTGTTGTACTCCCTAGTATAGTGTACCTTTCCCTTTCAATAACTCTTCCAATGGTGCGGAAAATTTGGCATATCCTTTGATAAATTTCCTATAATATCCCATATGACCCAAAAATCTGCACAACTCACTCTAACTGGTAGGCTCCCTAAGGCCTATAATGACTGCAACCTTGGTTGGATCAACCAAAAAACCTTTCTTGCAGATTATGTGTTTGATAAATATCCCAAATGGTGTAGCAAATATGCACTTCTTAATGTTCAAGGAGATACTAAACTATCTACATCTTTCAAACATTAAGCACAAATTGTCACAATGGTCCTTAACTAATCCATATATCGTTCAATCATCTAAATATACATGTAAGAAGTTTTGAATAAATTCCTTGAATGCTTGAACAACTATGCACGAAAATACAAGCACATTTTTTAGACCAAAAGGCATTACAGTATAGGTGAAGCTACCCCATTTAGTAGAAATGTAGTCTTTTCTTGATCCTCCTGGGAAATCCAAACTTGACGATACCTAGAGAACGCATTTATAAACGAATAGATTTCACACCCTGCAATGCCTTTTAGTATTTCCTCGATAAATGGCATAGGAAATGAATTAGTCACACATGTAGCATTCAGCTCCATGTAGTCCATGCAAATCCTAATCTGTCCATCATTCTTGATACTGATCACCACTGGACTAACCCATTCAGACTCAGCAAGGGGCTTGATAATTCCATACTTCAACATTTTATCAATCTCTTCTTTGACCTTTTCGCATAAATTGGGGTTCATCATGTAGCGTCTCTTTCTAACTGGGTGCGTACCCTCTTTAAGGTTTTTCTTCATCTCCCCTAATAATTCATGCATGCCTTTAAGTTCATGGTACCCTTTAGGGAATAAGTCCTGGTAATCCCTTAGTAACTCTAATATTTTTTCCACTTTAGAGTCTGTCCAATATTCCCCAATTACGGCTTCCTTAGGCTCAACCTATAATCCAATATTCACCTTCCTTATCTTAATAGGTTCATGATATGCGCGTGTAGCCATATTTTCACTGTCCAATACGTCATACCTACCTGTTTAATGATTTCCATCTAGATTTTCTACTTCTTCATCATCCACTAAGTAGACCATTTTTCCTTTTTTTTTCTCAAAGCAAGCGCATTGTAGTAATGTTGCATCCTCATTTGTTTCTTCAACAAGACACGCTCCTGAATATCCTTCATCCAATAACTCCTGATGGATTTCTTCATCCTTGGCACTATCTCCCATAGTTAAGTGCTTTATGACTTTCAATGCTTCTTCCACCAAAGGATTTGTAGAGAAGTCAAACGTTTGGGCCATTCCTGTAATTAAATCCTACTAATTTCTGGTCTCTCTATGGATTTTTGCATATACATACCAAGAATGTGTGCATCCTTGTAAAGTGGAATGAAAATTTTGCACCCATAGTGAAGGTGGTAAATATTCCTACCCTTATGTCCAGAGTCTCTCACACTTCTGAACGTGGTGTTGAACAATTTGACTACCATAATAAGTATATATTTGAGTAGGTGCATTGCTCCTGAAGAACCTAGTAGCAAGAGCAATCCTAATTTCATTCCATCCTACAAGATTATCCTTGTGGGCCATCCACCAGTGTGTCATTTTCCCACGTAGTGTATATGCTAGCATATTTTTTCTTTCCAATGGGTCTATCCATTGTTCATCCATGGCGCACAAGAATATCATAGGATATCCTTCTCCTTTTTAATAAGGTACTGATTTGTTACCTTTTCTCCTAACATAACGTGGTTTTTTTTCCTCTACGAAATATGCTCTTTAATTCCCACCCTACTAACTCATAGGTGTTATGAGCCCAATTATCACAAGCAACACTTGTACTATTGTTAATGGACTGTGCATCCTCCCACTGAATTATTCCTTCTTTAGTTGGCTCAAGCATCTCTGGGTCTTAGATGGCACGTACATAAATCCTATTTAAATTATCTTCACTTAAGGTTTCAACATAGGAAGAAGATTTTCCATCTTTCAAAGAGATAATAACCCTTTCCTCCTTGTTTTAAAAACTGATATAACCTTTGTTAAACTGAAGATCAACATTATTTGCATAGCACCAAGGACATCCCAATAGAGTTGGGAAGCTATCTAACTCTGCCAGAGATAAAACCTCAAAGTCTCCGATGAACTTGGATCTTTATATAGTAATGGATGCATCTTTCAAAACTCCTATGGGAGTGGCCTTAGTCTGATTATCCATAAATAATACATTAGAGGATGGATTCAATGGGGGTCTTCCCATTTATACCAATGTATCTAAGGTAAGAACATTGACGTTTGTTCTTGTATCAATCAATATGTTACTCAATAACCATCTGTACACAACAACATTTAGATTGATTTCCTTTTCATAATCTAGGCTATGAGGGGGAAGATTCGCATGCAGGATCTTTCATCCAGTTTCAATACTTGTGCATGGAGTGTTTCCCTTTAACCAATCCCCTAACAATGGAATGATATTTTCCTGGTGCAACATTTTATACACTTCCCTTAAGTCATCTATATTAGTTTGGACCATCTCTGATAATTTATTTTTCTCCATCTTCCGTGATTTCTCTTTTAAGTAATGTATCTCACCCTAAAGGTTCTTAATAACTTCCATGGTTTCCTGATAGACCTCCTTTTGATGGGTAGGATCTAGGTACTGTGAATGTAGAACCTCCTCTTTAGTGATGGCAGGCTTATGCTACAATGCTTCTCTAGCGCATGTCACCTCAGCATGGGTCATGATCTTCACTTGTAGCTCCTCAGGCTCTTCCTTCAGCTTAGGCATCCACTAATTTTCAATAGCGCATTGTATCCTAACCATCCCTATTCCTTTATTTTCCTTTTTATGTTGCTTACTAAGATGCTCATATAAGTCTAGGAACTCCTCATAGCTATGGTTCTTTCCATGAAAATAACATGTAATATTCTTAGGACATTCACACTTGTAGTGGTCAGGAGATCCACATGTATAACATGTTCCGCAAGGAAACTCACTTCTTGTACTACCATGGCCTTGTCCTCTAAATCCGTTGCATGCTATCCGCGACATCTTCCATGACTACCTTTGAAAAACCCTTTATTTTGATCATAGCACGCTTGATTGTGATCCCAATCCTGATGCTCATTCTTTCTTTTAGAGTTATCTGAAACTCCTGTCTATTGTACACCAATATCTATAGCATCATAGATCTAACCAATCAGTCAGTAGTCTTCTATGTCATGAGTCATTGACTTGTAGATTTTATAGTAGCTTGAAACATTCTTTCTTATTACACGTTGTAATAATGGGTAGAGGCTAGCATCATGGTTTAAATGGCATATCTCACAATCCAACAACAATGAGTTTATTGATATGTGAGGAAAACTATCCTTTGTGCAACCTTCTACTTCACAATATGTGGACTGAATCCATGTGCATGTCTGATGTGCTGAATTTGCTGATAGTTTCTCTAACTATTTTTCCATAGATGTAATCTGAGCTTCTAAAAATGGGCTCACCCCTATATTTATACTTCCAACTACCTCAGCACATAATGATTTTTCAAGTTCTTCACATGGATCAGTTTATGTCTTATGTGATAATGCCCTTCTAAAATGGCTAATTAGGCCCCCAACGAACCACTGTGCATCTTGGCTTGCATGTATATCATAAGAAAGCTGATATAACAACATTTTAAAATAGTAATCATGCTCTCTAACACTCTCAGTAGTTCCTTTCTTAATATCCTTGAGTGCACTTATACACTTCTTCTCAAACTCAGGGATGTGAAACTCTTTAAGGAATGCATCTTTTAAATATATATATTCTACACAAGTATTATCAGGGTCAAACTTTCTTTTTACCTATGTGTGCGCCCTTATAATGTAGTACCAAACTGGCTTACCCTACACTCAGATTCTGTATTCATTTTGCGTGCCACAATATTTCACACATATGCACATGTTTAGCAGCATCTTCTATGCACCTATAGTCTAGAAGATGAAGAGACATCTCTATGTAAATATTATGGGGTTGGTGCAGACCTTGCCCACCTAATCCAAAACCTTCTATGTTTCCCCTGACTCTAGAACCACCAAATCCACCAAAACTGTACCCCGATAGTCTGCATAGCGTTACCACTTTCAGAAGTTAGTCAAAAAATCGACGCACCTATATTCTACATTGATGATACACCCGAAAAAGTACTCTCAGATAACAACAAATCCATTTACGCTGCCATTATTATACATTTCATAAGACTCGTGCCTAGTCTTCCACTACTTGAATTAGATAATTAACTGTTTGTTGTACTAGATGTTGCGAAACCAAGCACAAGGGAAAGGTTGTTAGGTGGATTCATATTCATGCCCATGGTCTAGGTCATCTCTATTGGAATGCTTCTAGGTGAGGCCAAGGAGGGATCCCTATCATGCTTTCCTAGATGGGGGAGTTCTTGATGCTCTGGCTCCACATATCCTACATGAGCTCCAAATCCTTCACGAGTCATCTCTCTCCTCAACTCCATCTACTCTGCAATGTCACACTGCTTCTTTACCTCCCTCTTACATGTCTCATTATACTTCATTTGTCTTTCATCTCTCTTCCTTTCTATTGTTAGGTCTATCATCCTTCACCCAACTTGCCCCTACCCCCACATGTGGTGGGGTTTAGGTATCCATCTTTTTATTGTCCGAATTCAAAGTTACCATCAAGATATTGATCACCACTAGAATGCCTTACAGGTAAGTCCCCCTTGGATATCGTAAAAATTGGAATTCAAGTACCTCTAGACACGAATAAGTGGAAATTAATTACTCCAAGATATAACTATTTAAAACACCGTGGAACCACATATCCATAGCTCGAGTCCAAATTAGATCATCATCATAAAGGGCCTTAAATTCTTCTTACATCTAGAAAAGTGCATGATACCTCCAATTCCATTTAGATGCATAAGCAATTACCCACTCGTACAATTCCACTAGAAAGATAACAAGAAAGATCTCATATAAGCTATCATACAGGTTCTGTTCCATCCACACGCATTTGTTAAAATCAGATCTAGTGTGGAACCATCATGTGTATTCTTCTTCCAGATTGTGTATCCACTCCTCAACACTTGCTAAGGTCAACTGGTATGTCTTCATCGTGAACCATCCTGAAAACAACTAAAAAATAGGTCTCGGCAACGGAACCAATGATGTAGCCTAGAATTCAACAATATAATCCCAGGTACACTGGCACATTAGTCATCCTAAATTGAGTGCTCATCCAAAGTGTGTAAAGGTAATAGGCCCCTCTTTAGGGTTGTTGCAGGAGGTTAGCATGATGAAGAATTTCATCATTCAGATCTAGATCTCAAACATAACAGACTTAAAATATAACCATAATGGAATCAAACATGAAATACTAAATTATAACCATGATAACACCTTATTTTAGTCCATAATCTCCATTATAGTAATTTTAGTAAATTCACAGAATCTTTATTATGATAACAGTAGTATACGTTCATGCACATAATATAACTAGCATCATAATCTCACTATACCCTACTTCTCACACGTATATCCATGTTCTTTCTCTCTCTCCTCTTCTCTACACAATTTAATACATATTTATAAGGGTGGAAACTTTCCCTTCGCCACTTATCTAATCCCAAAATAGGTCACATGTTATTATTAGCCACATAACATTTATAAAAATAGGATTACATGTAAGAGTGTTAACAATAGATCTCCCTTAGTCAGCTATCAGTTTTCCATTCTATATTTAGCCTGCACCCATGCAAATCTCTTTGTAAATGATCATCCAAAAATAGCCAATGTGTGTTGCACAATTTTCCAATCAGTTTGAGTGCTTCACACACTATTTCCAAAAATAGATCCCCATCATGAAAATGGCTAAGTCCTAAATTTGTCTCTATTTTGCGCGTGATCCTCTCCAATGCTTCTGTGCCTTTGAATGCACTCTTCTCTCCCACTTGAACCTTGTGTATTACCTTTTCTAGGTTCCATATTCTAACAGATCAATAAGAAGCTTGAAGTAATTTAGGGTACAAGGGAATGGGTGGTATAGGATATAATTTTCCAACTTAAATCAGATAATTTTCAGCCCTAATGGCTAATTAATATACCCCAGGAAATATTACACCCCCCATAGATTGAATCATGATAGAAATATTAGAATTTAATGCTCTTAAATAGTAAATAAATGCACCTTCATTATTTGGTCTTACTAGGATTGGAATTCTCTCCCAGGTCTTCTGAAATCTTAAATTAAATTTTATCATGAGCTCATTGAGAGCCCTCTATATGGTTATTAATTGTTTAAGTAAAGATAATTTATCTACCTTTTCTCCAAATTGATTATAAAGGGTTTTCCCTAACTCATTCTAGTTATTAATTAACCCTGTTGTCAAAGTTATGAACCATTGTAGAGATTTTCCCTTGAATGAAGAAGCCAACAACTTTATAGCTACATCTTGTTCAAAACTTTGATGAATGGGATACACATTGAAAATATATTAAATGTGTTCAACATGAGTAGTATGGTTCTCCCCAATAAAGAAAGGGATACTTTTAAGAGTTGATACAGGAATGGGATTGTAGGCATTAATAGCAAGGGTACTGTTATTCATGAATCTAACAAAGGGTAGATTCATATTTTGTGTCATTCTAATAGGTCTTATAATTCTAGTAGACTGCAGGAAAGGCCTACTAGGATGTGGTATAGATAGAGTTCTATTTAGAGGTGAAGATGACCTTTTAACTTCTCTTCTTCTTCTTCTTGCTCTTCCTTACGACAATTATAGGTACTCAAAAGCTCCTACTTTTGATGTTCAGGACCTTTTCTAAATTCTTCTTATAAAATTGAGTACTATCACTTCTTAAAGTAATTGATTTAATGATGGACTCACTAGATGTGTAGAAACAAGCCTCTAAAGGTTTTAAATTACTACGTTACACACCGAAACTCAACAAAGAAAAAAATAAAGTTATCACTAGTCCCACTGGGCATGCCAAAACTATTAGAGCTCAAATATGCACCCCTCCCAATTCATATTGACCTGGGGCTTGTGACAACATGGGACTATCTCAAATTTATAGGACTCAAACTGATAAATACCTCTGGAGAAGGCTGAATTCCTCTACCTATTATTAACACTAAGACTAATCCTAGAAATGGAAATACAACTACCTAACACTAACCTAAAATGCCAAGGGACCAGGGAGAGAGGGATATGCATGAAATTTAAATCCTAAACTAAGTGACGTGATGGCACTAAGAATAGGGGTGGAGAGATTTCTAGTGAGTGAGAATAAGAAGAAAATGAAGTAGGAAAGGGTAGATAGAAGTGTCAGAGTCTAAAACAACATTCAAGTCAGCATTTTTGTGTAGTACAACATATTTTTGTCCTACAAGAAGAACAAAGTATGCACAATATATGTGCAAATGTAAAGGAGGAAATAAATGCAATATAACACAAGATAAGGTAGAAAAAGCCACAAAACATGAATTTTACTGCTAAAAAAGATGCACAATACATTATAAGGTAGAAAAATGGCAAGAATCCTTTGCAGAATGCTTAAATTAAAGGCCTACAACTCACAAAAGTTCTGGAATTTTTTTTACAAATTTCCTTTACATTTAAGAATATCCCCGCCAAAAAATGTGGGTTCTTTTACATTATATAGAGAGAAATCCTCAAATTTTTTGTCAGCAACCAACAACCTGCATTAAAAATCATAAAAGAGGTATGTGTAACCTTACTAACTCACTTCCCAATGGTACTTTTCTTGCACGGGAAGACATGTGTCCCATACCTCATAAAACAGGTAGTTGAGCTACCCTTTACTATGTTTATTAATTCTTAGCTTGTTGTTGATGTTCCTATTTTTAGTTGGTTGCATGCATCTTTTACCCAGATAGTAACACTCTCTATTTCCATGTCAATTGGTTATATAATCCTTTTGGTGTTGGCTAAGAGCATAATTTATCCTATTGGTTGATTGCATTCATTTACCTTTCTTTCCTATTTTCACCCTATTGCAAACCCATACAACCATCTGGTAGAATATTTCCTTGCAATTAGTCAATAGCAACCATACTGATGCCTATTTCATCAACCCAAGTTTTACATACAAGACCCAACCACCATTTTTCTCTACTATCATCTGGTAGTATATGTTTTTTTAGGCTAGTAGCATGAGTTTTACTATCAAATGGCAGAATCTATATGCTACTAGTGCCTCGGTTAGTACCACCCGACTGGTCACCATCCACCATTTTGCTACCAATTGGTAGCACCAAACAAGCTACCAACCAGTATAATTTATATATGCTACCATCTGGTAGCATCTTTACATCCTACTATCTTGGATTATTTTTACTTATTATTGGCCAGTAGCATCTATAGATGTTACTGGTGCCTTCGCACTATCTCTTTACCTCTTTTCTAGCAAATCCTATCTCGTTGCTACTTGCTCCTAATATCGCTCAGTAGCAGGCTATAATGTTTTCGGATGATAGCACAATACGTGCTACTATGCGGTAGCAACTTTTCTACCCACTTATTTTCTCAACAATATCCAACTCGGCAACAACTCCAATACAACTCATCCAACTCTCTGCATAAGATCAACTCATTTAGAACTCAATTGATCCATCCATGAGATACACTTTTACCTGTGATACATTTCACTCCATTAACTACTAACACCCAAGCTTGTTAATTTGTCTCATTTATAGGGGGTGTAAAATTGGAAAACAAGAACTTACAGGTAAAATTGATGAGTTGACACCCGAGTAAGTACTTGATATTATGGATGTTTTGATGGTTAAAGAAATCAAATAATTGGAGGGATGCAGGGAGTTAGAGAAAAATTTGAATTGATAATTCCCTTATCTCCTTCCCATGAAAGCTTATATCCATATTTCTTGATTATTTGTGCAAGCCATATCCTTTATTGTTTCATTCATGGTGGATATCTTTTGATTTTTTGGAGAGTATTTTTTTAATTGTTGTTGCTAAGGATTGACAACATACCTAGTGTGGGGTAATGAGGGTTGTTAAAAATTACTAAGTACAAAGAGGCATAAAGGGTTACACGCAAAAATGAGAATGGGAAGGATATTTAGATAAATGCGTTGGAATGAGTGTAACATCCTCATTTTAGACAATAGAACAAGTCAATTTTTTTTTTGATAAATGCTTCCTGGTTCTAAATACATAATTTAGAACTCACAAATCAAATAACCATTCATATAACAGATAACCATATCCAGTTGTAATGACTCGAAGTACCTCCGATCTATTCATTCCATGACTCGGCAATCTACCGATATATTCATGCGTGATAAGAGTTGGCATTTTTATTTAACACCCCACTCTTGCAGTTCTCTTCCATATTCTTGGATTCAGAATGCTCTGTCCAAGGAACCTAACTAAATAACTGTTACCATTATTCATCGGCATCTCATTCCTTAGACCAGGTGAATCAGGACAACGCAATCAGCATCTTGCGATACTTTGGCCAAAGATTTGAAACATACTGCTTATGTCTCATATTCCTTAATGGCATACTCGTAAATCTGGAATATGTCCTTCACCCCATTCTTATGTTATGTAGAATGTCTTATACCGACTTCTGTTAGTCCCTCCTATCCCAACTTATTCACTCGGAAACGGATTAGTAAGGTAATAACGTTATATGGATGCCCACGAGGACTAGGGATACGATGACATACTGGTTCAACCCTAGTTAAACCAGTGTGTCAAGATACCCCGAATCTCCTAGGCAGCCTTATAATGTGACCACATTCCTAATCGGTCCCTGAGTAACTCGTTCGAGATCAAGATGTAAATCTTAGTGATCAATGCAAAGGGTGTCGTCATAAGTCACCTGCATTGTTGTAACTTCGAGAAGATCCTAATCTTCTCAGAGGTACAACCCCGCAGTTGACTTGTGCCATCAACCTTTAAATCCACCTCGAAAAGATCTACTTATTGATAAGTGTTACACACACTAAGTTTAAATTACATTAAAGACATTCCCCTAAGGTTAGCCTTTCCGAATCCCTGGATTCCTCATCTTAGGATGACCTTTCTCAATAAAACCCATTACACAGAGGAGTTTTTAAGGTCAAGGTCTCATCAAGGAGTTCATAGAATATACATAATTCTAAAACAACGGAATTGGACAATATCTCATAAACTTCACATGAGATTGCCATCATAACTGAATTTATATCATACTTATTAGTATCAAGATATAAATGATTAAGAATCCAATTAAATGTTGTCCTATCATAACCAGGTCTAGGGATTAATAATTTAATTCAGCTTGTTTAGCGTTCTACTTAGGTATATTTTAACCCTATCTTCCAAAAAGACAGTGATCTAAATTTCAATTTAGCCTTCGATAGAACATACAAGAACTGCTAAACACTCATGAGAATTCAATCTCATTTTCTTGCAAAGCTTACATTGATAATCACCAAAATTTCCAAATATATACAATAATAACAATTCTCTCAAGATATTTGAACCGAAGAAGATCAAACTATCAAGATAATAATACAAACACATAATTAACAAATATCACTTTCCATCCCTTTCAGAATTAATCAAATACATTTTATGCATTCAGCATACTTGATACAATACTCAACGGAAGAAGAACATCTTTAATCAAATAGTACATTTAGAGAATCAAACTGTAATTCATCATAAACCAAGTTAAACAATCTGAACATCTTATCAGATCTGCATGCTTTTACCACTTACGGCGACCATCTGCAAAATTTGTCAACATGGGTCAGTTCGATGAACTGAGCATGATAAGCACTAACTCTTAAAACAATTGCAATCCACCAACTGTTTTCATTAAACAACCTGTTTAAATGAGATCATTTCACCAAACTAGTATACATATTTTAGACTATGCTGATGTAATACAAAAGTGACCACAAACGTGTAACTCTATTATCATTACAGAATAGTCCTAAATACTTCCCAAATATTTCATCACAATATTAGAAATCAAGAAGAATGAAAGTATCCATATCATCTATCCATCTGAATTCCAAAAACAGAAAAACTTCAGACAGATCATTTCATTCAACAGTAAAAGGAATATCATAATAAATCATGATTCCGTAAATAGGTTTAAAACAGTTCCAATGGTTAGATAAAAATATCATCATATATTTTCATAACAGAAGAGAGAAAACAAGTCATTCAAATTTCCCTTCAACAAGCTCATGACTGTACCATCTCCTTAAATGGAAAACATTCACCTTACATGCATACGAAAAAGTTAGATGAGTCACAAGAAGAATCACTGTTTTGTTAACATCAAATATAACAAAACTTCTGTACAGTAGCTATCATGCCAACAATGATGACTATCTACCAAACAGACTCCACATGACCTTCCACATGAAACAACCAACAAGAGGATATTCCCCACATCGCCTGTCGAGGTGCAGTCGACGGCTCATAGTTCAGTCAAGCTCAAGGTAGGATAGTCATGCAACAGAATACGTAAACACGACTACAATCCCATACATCAACCTACAGTACCCTTCTAGTTCATAATAAACACTACAAGGCTTTCAGACCCAAGGTCGAAATCAAAGAGCTTCAATTATTCGTAGTCAACAATAGACTCCTCAACACTAAGCAACTGATGTTTCCCTAAGACTATGCCGAGATAATCACACAGAATTTCCGCAACATGGACAGCCTTATCTAACTGAAATATTCAGAAAGGAAACATGGCATACCGTAATCTCATCAAGATGCATTTAGGGTTTGAAGTGTGGTATTTACGACCCATTTTTACAGAGACAAGTTACATGATAACTAACTATACTCATGGAATCCAACAGTGCCAAAAACAACAAGTGAACCAATCAGGTTGACTAGAGGAAAATATTATAGTTACCTGTCAAGGGTTAAACTGAACCCGAACAACAGTAACAAGATAAAAATAATAAATGATTCCAACTGTGCCAATCAATATTTTCGCACAAGCTTACACAGAAAGGAAATGTAACATACACTCAAGAGTCTGTACCAAAAATTCATACAAAATAACATAGGTCGTATACCTGTTACTCCTTCAGGTCTCCAACAAAATCAAATTACCAAAACTCAAATATATAAACCTATAGCTTCAACAGAGGTCCATAATACACGACTCAATCAATGGATTCTACAAGTTGTTTCGAGTACAATAAATAAATATATTGCATACTATCAACGGGTTGCATCCCATAACCACAATGCAAGGGAAAAACAACTTCAGAATGGTCTCAAAGAAGTACTGTAACACAGCAAGTTATCCATTCAACAAATCCTAAATATCATAGCTGAACCCGAACAAGATTAAATAACCACTACCTTAATAACCTCAACAGAGTTACAAAAAGTTCAATTAAACTAAACAATCAAACAAATGTCCAGCAGTATCCCTTCTGACGAGTATCAACAACAAGCATCGACGACAAGTATAAATCAGCAAGCATCACAGTAGCCTGTACCCATCACGAGAACAATTCATGGGTTCTCACAGAGCAGGCCTAGCATACATTCATTTCATATATTTCGCATAAAAGCCGGAATGCAAATCACAAGGAAATATAGCAACAGTTCAAAATACAATAAACACCCATCAAGGGTTAAATTGAAAAACCGAACCAGCATGAAGATACAGTGCCAAAAATCACACAAGACTACCATAGAAACCAACCAATTCCAAAAATCATCTAAACAGAGTTGTTCTAATGAAATCACTTGAAAGACAGCAAGATTTTTAAAGGTTAGGGCCTAACATGCCTGGATATTTGCTCAGAATTCCGAAGCAGACCACTGAAAGAGCTCGATCCTTCTCATCCTTTTCCAAGTTAGAGCCACCAACAAAAATTTGTTATTTCCATGACTTATATATTTTCCTTGCCAGAGGAAAGAGCTAGTTACCCTCATACTTGCCATGCAACGCCAAGAAGACTGGTGCGAAGAACCAGTGAACAGATAGAAGGAAAACCGAAGCGCATGCAAAACCAAACAAACAATTAACTTTCCATTTTGCATGCTTCCCCAAGAAATACAAGCTCGAAGCCCGAGTTCATTGATTGCATTAATTCCTAGTTTCCCGCTCAAACTCCACTGCCACCGATCGCCATAATTGGCGATGGACAAATGCACATCATAGATCATTTCTAACTTTGGCGACCTGCCACATCGGCTCAAGTTAGCCGTTTTAAAACTTCCACCAATTACCTGTCCCTCATGTTTATCCATGCATTTAATAACATAGAAACTACCGCCCATGGTTCACACCCCTCCATAGGTCCCCTTATTCTTTGCTCAATAGTTAGGTTAGTAACTTAGGTTAGGATTTAGGATAACACCTAGTCTAACCACTTAGCACATAGATACTAACTTAGAACATTAGCTCTTAGCCTAGGTCTAGGTTAGATTAACACTAATCTAACCCCTAGGTTAAGTTTAGTTTTAGGTTACTAACATTAATAATTCCAGTTAGGTCTAACATTTCATATACTCAGAAAAAGACCTACAACATGCATTCTCGAATAGGGTTCACTCCTGTACTACCATTAGGCTACAGAATTATATGTAACAGAATTATTACCTGGTCCACGATCAAGACCTTCCAGATATACTTCGATATCGGGAACCATTCCATTTCACATGATCAACCTGAGTTAGACTCGGGATTGGCTTTATTCAACGAATTCAGACCTTGCAACCTGTGAAAGGTTTATAATTTTTAATTCATCATGAATAACTTAAAGCACCACTTGGATCAATACCACTGATCCAAGGCTAGGTCTTATAGATGAATAACTTCATAATTCGTTCCGAGATCAGATTAAACTCAGATGCAAAATCAAATAAATAAAAGAGTCCAATCATAATCTGACTCAGTCAAAGATCTGCAATCTGCAAAGAAGATACAGTACATATCAAGCATGACTTCTCAATCAAAGGAACACATCCTTTTTACAAAAGAAATCACATATCAACACTTGTATGCTTAGGAGGAAGTCAGGGGTTAGGATGGTGCAAGAGAATGTGCATGCATAGGGGAAAGATAAGGACTTACCCAATTTTCCAGGATGGGCTAAAAATAGGAAGAGAAAAGATGAAGTGTTGGGCAAGAAAAGTATAAAAGCAGGCTACCTTGGTGGGAAAGTAAAAAATATTTTTGGAAAATGGACATGTAGATAAAGCACATGCATGAAGATCTATTAATATTATTAAATCAAAGTATTTATGGAGATCTATTATTAGCCACTTGTAAAGAAATCACACTTTATGGATTTATGGATATTTTGGATTATTACATGTTATCTATTTTTTATCATGCCTATTATTAGGAAGTGCATATGCGGTGAAGGGCTAGTCCCCGCCCTATAAATACTTATCTTAGGACTAGTTATTATATCAATGTTATGTGTTAATGTTATGATGGTCTGATATGGTTACACACATGAATATGTATTCACATGGACTGAATCTTATGTATTCAGCATTTAGTATGTAATGCTTTTTTATATAATGGATTATGGTGGTTGATATGACTGAAATTGGTGATTTAATGGTGTAATTGATCTTATTTATTGTGATTCCTTATTATATGTGTTTCCAAAGTGATTTTATGCAATGGTTAAGTATACTTTATTGATTACTTGGTTAATTATCATGATAATTATGCATGTTAATATCTTAACAAGAAAACACAAAGGAGGCACCTGGTAGTTGTGCACCCTTTAGGTGGTTGTTTAGTTAAGACTAAAGGAGATCCTAGCATGTAAAGTGCTCTAGTTAAATAACAAGACTATAGTCTTCTTGTGGTACATGTTTATGAAATTCAAGCAAGAATGTATCCAAACTCGAGGTCATGACAAATTATGGAATTTATTTTTCTTCTACTTGAACCATTCTCATTATTTTAACCTCCTATTCTCTATTCATCTAATGATTCAATTCTATATATGAATCCACTCTACTTGAATATTTCAACTCCCATGAGATATGAATTTCTCCACTGGTCTCATTATAATCCTAATAATTTTTTACAAATGTATGTAACTATGATATATCATATTTAGTCAAATACCTAATGGTGTGTTGCAAATCTTCTTCCACAAACACATTATTGCATTGTGTAGTAATAGGGATATCCCAATTTTCATAATAAAATTTATTCATTTGTTTCCTAGAGTATATTCTTGGGTCTATCATGGTGTTTCAAATTAAAAATTTCTTTCAATATCATGTGAATTCAAATACATGGGTTCCTTAGAATAGTGTATGGTTTTTTTTAGTCTTGTTCAATGACAATGATAGAGTCCTTGAGGTGTACTACCATCGTATTTTTTATTGTTTTAATTGTTATATTGTCATCATACGACCATGTTTTTCAATCATCATAAGGTAGTGTGTCTCATTAGTCTTCATATCAATCACTTCAAATTCCACCTTTAAACTTAAGTTTATGACATAAATTTCTACATCTTCTAGTCGACCATTATACCCACTCTCTCATAGTTTATAAATCTGAGAGTAACAAGATTATAAGCCAAAGCTAGAGCTCCCATAACTTCCAAAGTGGACATTGGCATCATATTAATGGTTCTTCCAAAATTAAATACCACATATTTTATTGCATAGCCTTATGATATTATGCATCCTATGTATTTTTAGTCTTCACATATCAGATAGAATTCTTTGACTATATTGCTCCACTTGATGCACTTTATAAAATTGTTTCAAGTAAATTAGATATGTTTTTTAAAATATCCTCATAGGGAAATTTTTTTAATAATATTAGGAGATCTTGTAATGTGGAAACCACTCCTTGCCTTAACATTTGCATTATTTGGTCGTATATATGCATTTCTAATTCCCTCAAATTCTAACCATTAAGATATCTACTCTAAATTGAATTTAGAAACCATTTAACTCCTTCAAACAATATTTTTTTCCTTCCTTGAATTCAGGTAAGTAACCTTATATGTGCATCATATTTTTGGAACATTGGGAATCTCGAGATGTTCCAAAACTTGTTATTTCCTTTGAGTTATGGTGATAACTTGGATACTTCCAATATCTTTGGGCACCACATTGATCATTTTGACATTGCACAATTTCTTCTCTTTTCTTTGGTTCTCTAACTCGGGACATTAACTTTTATTGTAATATGCATGCACCCCACAACATACAAAAAACACTTCCCACTATAAATTTTATGAAAAATTTCACACAATGTAATTTGGTTCTCTTTAAAGATAATAAATCAACATTTTTCATTGTAATTGGGGTCTCATTCACCTTTACTGGTAACCACCCTAGGATCCTCCTTATTTTGCATAATAATACCTTTATAGGGAATTTATTCCTTGGTTTTGACTTCGATATTCTCCATGGGGGCTTGTGATGGATTTTTGTTCCACCCAAGTGATTTTCCAATTTACCCTTTGACATTATTGGTTTTGATAATGTGCTCTTGTTAAGACAAACACACTCCTATCATAGCTTAGTATATCCCAAGGTCTATTATTTAACTTGCGTACTCATTCACACTAATATCTTAAAATATTTTGAGAGTTAAATGTAGAAAACCCACAGAAAAACTCAACTAGAAAATATGTAACCTTCATTTTTCATGTTTTTCATCCATATTCAAAAACGTCTACTTTGGTTAGATTGTGGAATTTATTCCTAGCTGATTTGTTTGGTCCTATCTTACTTTTATAGTTTTGGATTGGCATTTCCTCCATTTCATAATTAAATTTTATATACTTTTTTCAATCATTTATTACCTCTGGGTTGTCCTTTCCATAGTAATTTATCTTCATAACCTGTATAAGTAAGTTAAAATTAGATCATTTATAAACTTGGCACAATCTAACATTATCATAAAATCCTATTGAAAAATATAGCACAAAAAAACCTAAGGCACCATAAATACCACCAAACTTCATGCACAATCATTAGGGAAGCAATATTTACAAGTTTGAAGCATTCTATTATGTCAAAGAAATATATTCCCTCATTTATAAGAACTCAAACATCCCCACCTAAAGTATTAGCAAGATCAAAACTCAATTCAATTATTTTCAAGGAGGTTCCAATTATCAAATCTAGTTGCATTCATTCAGATATCACATTCTAGGTGGATAACAATGTGTGGTTTGAGGCCACTTTTGATTAGTGTTGACGATGGTGGTGTAAGGATTATACTTTAACCAAGATGATATTTGTTTTGTAGGGTCTTGTTGGTCATCAAATAGGACTTTACGAAGAGCAACAGTCAGGGGACAAGAAGTCCCTCCTCTTTAATGGGAGAGGTTCCCTTATTCAGAAACGAACCTATTTACAAATATAAAAAACATGATTTTCCTGGTTGAACTTGGATAT
Organism: Taxus chinensis; assembly: GCA_019776745.2. Taxonomy (NCBI): domain Eukaryota; kingdom Viridiplantae; phylum Streptophyta; class Pinopsida; order Cupressales; family Taxaceae; genus Taxus; species Taxus chinensis. The sequence goes on along the minus strand of CM034147.1, from coordinate 313,799,573 downwards.
TACGAAAGTGTTTTCTATAAAGATCATTAATTACAAAAGGACTAAGGAATGAGAATACGAGAATGAGCACAAAGGAAACACTCAGAATTATAGATAACAGAGTAATTCTTTATGTATGCGAAGTTACAGTGAATTGAAACAAGATCATTTGTATCATATAAATAAGATGGAATTTAAAGACACAAAGTTCTGTAAATAACATCTGCCAGAACACAAAGTTTCTTAACATAACATAGACAAATGATCTTCACAAAATTAAATGAAAAGCTTGGGGATAAAAGAGATCAGATAGACAAAGAATGAAAATCCCTTCTATATTGATGTCTTTATCATCTATTTACACTTTCAGAAAATAAGCCAAGTTCTTCCTTTCTCTTGCAAAATGGCATGGAGAGGCCATTATATAGCTTACAAATCAGTTACTCTTGGTAACCACTTCTTTTAACTAAAGATTAGTTAAGGATTGCCAATCGCAATACCTAAAATTATTACAATGAATCCGAGAAAAAGAATTAGAAGAGAAGAGAAGAATAAGGAGAAGAAGACAGGTGGTTATGACTAGGAGGGACCCACTGACTTAAAAATCCGCTGCCTGAATCTCTTCAATGCCTCGGCTATGTCTCTGCCACGGGGGACTGACATGTTGGCTGTATACTGAGTCCAAAATCTGAGGCACTTCTCCATTTCCTTATCAAACTCGACATGAGTATGATATTCTTTATTTGCTTCTTCAATGGAAGATTGAAGAGAGAAAATCTCCTTCATTTTCTCTTTGGAAATGGAGATTTCCTTGAATAGATTATCTTAGACAAAAGATCTGAATTGAGCTTTGATTTCTTGCAAGGAAAAAGGCATACCATAAGTTTCATCCTGAAGATGACAATGTATATCTTTGAAAGTAGATACAACCAATGTCTTGAAAGCCTCACCCTTCTGCAAACTATTATTCGGTTCTCCCAAAGCCTCCTCCAAGACTTTGATCTTCCACTCCACACTGTAAACCCAGGACTTTGACAGATTATCCTTTACATCATCAAAAACCTTATTTGCCAATAAAATGTTCTCATCTGTCTGTCCCATGAGATGAAGGTCTACTATGCAATTGCTCCAGAGTTTGAGCTCTTTATCTATGATTCCGATAGTGGAGGAGATCTTCTGTTTCAAGTTGTTCACCTTTCCATGGAGTTTGAAAGCTTCATCAATGAATTTCAATCCTGCAACAAGCATATCTTCCACCATGGCCTCCATAGCTCTGCCATAAATGGAATACTTGTGCATGTATTTGATACTTTGTACTTCATCTTGGCTCAAAATTACAGGTGGCGGAAGGGTAGTCAATGGGGTAGGGTCCAAAACCTTGTCCTTAGACAAAAGATATTTGATAAAACCTATGAGAATCTAGGATTTTTCCTCCAACTGTTCAATAGTTTTCTACCCTTTCTCTACCCTCCCAATGACTCTTGTGACCATTTCCTGGAGGTTGTGGATCTCACCTTCAGGAGTAGACTCTCCCATAGGAATCCTTGAGAATTCTAGGTCAGATGCCTGTAAGTCCTGCTCTGGTTTATCTACTGTAGGCTTAGCAATCTCTAGGAATTGCTGACCCTGAGCATCAGACACTATACTGGAGGTGATTCTATATTTTTTGGCACGAGGAGGAGTAGTGCCTAACAAGGCTGCCACAGCATCAAAATTTGGCCCTGAGCTCCGAGAGGAAGATTTCCTCTTTCTAGTGTCGAAAAAAGTTTCCACCCATGTAAAAGAGGAAGAGGAAGCAGCAGGAGGGGTAAGAGGACCAAGAGACAGAGAGCTCATGACGGTCAAGGTTTGCACAGCTGTTGTCTCAAGTTGAGACACGAGTGGGGCACTTGAGACAATTGCAGAAGAGGAATCAATAGCACTTGGAAGTTCAGTTCTCTGGACTACCTTATCTTTATCTGTTGGAGCTTCAGGAGCAATTAGAGGAGCTGGCACTTCACTCTCTTCACTTTCACTGAGAACAATAATGTTCTCTAATCCCAAAGGTAATTCTGCCTGCTTTCTCTGAGGATATTTTTCCATAGGCTCCTTCTTAACCTCTTTGAATTTCTTCTGGTATACTTGGGTGGATGAAGAAGGAGTAGAAGCTGCAGGTCCTTGCGTTGATGAGGCAGGAGGGGTTTGCACAGGTGTGTCTGATATTGGAGTCGATGCTTCCCTCCTTGGTGTTGAAACATCTTTAGAGGAGGATTCTCCTGAGTGCCTCTTAAGCTCTTTAACTTTCTTATCAAACCAGATCTTCGTCCTGACTAAGACTGGAGCCAGGATCTCGGCTAGATTGTCTTTCTCTTTCTTGAACCAATCCATGTCCTCCAAGGAGTGTGCTTAACCACATTGTCATACTCATATGAGTATAGATCAGAGTTGTCATCCTGGAGTCCTTCAGGAACTTGGTACAAGCCGAGTTCTTGGATCAATTACAGAGAGAACCTGTCATAATGCCTCCTTCTTGTCTCAAAATCATCGGCATAGTTAGCCCAATAGTCTTCTATATCTTCCCTATGATGATAGATTATCTTGATGTTCTGCTCAATGAACTTCTTCGATTCGAAGCAAGTTCTTGGCTTAAAGAAATGGACAGTGATAGGAGCCAGGGCTCTTTCTATATTCTGTGCGTCCAGGGCTATTTTACAAGTGTGGTTTCCCAAAGAGATGGGGAAGTGCAAACCGGTAATCTTCTTGTCTCTGCAGGTTTTGTGCAATTTTTCTAACTACCTGCATACTTCTATCAAATCCATCTTATCACTGCAGAACATGGGAAGCCTCAGAGGGGTGCTCTCATAGCTAGCAAGCTTGATATAGGAGAATTTTTTGAATTGGATAAAATAGGCACCGTAGTGCGATATCAGTTTCATGGCTTCGTTAGAAAATATTCTAGTAGTGTCACCCTCGAGAAGCCTAACCATGTACATGGTGAAAGCATCATTTACTCTTCGAAAATTGCGATTGTTGGTCTCTAGGATGAATTGCGGGCAGTAGGCATATACAGGATCATCCTTATGGGCATCAATGTAAGAAAAACCAAACCATTGCCTTGATGCCGCTAGAGTATACATCAGGTATGAAGTCATGTAGAATTTCTTCATTTACTGTACATTGGACAGTTGCTCCGCTAAGTTCATGCTGATGATTTCTGCCCAGTTGATGTTTTTAGTTCCCTCGCACACCATGTTGATGAGCGGGCACATCTAGAAATGGAACTCGTTAGTAGAGGGTAAGCCCATAACCCGAGCCAGTAGGATTATAAAATCTAACAATTCTTCGTTGAAATCAGCCCTGGAAAAGAGTCTTGGATAGATGAGATGCTCCCTTCTTAGGGTTTTTAAGCCAAGACTTCACCACCCGCCGCCTTGTAGTTGTCATTGTCTTGATTAAACAGGGCCTGTGCTTGATTATGGGAAACAACTATGGCATTATCCATTTCTGGAATCCTCAGTGTAGTGCTAATGGTGGCAGCGTCCAGTTTGGTGATGAGTTCCCCGTGTATGTTGGTCAATTCACTCGAATCAGGGTCGAAATGAGCTCCGCATGAAAGCACTGTATCTGCACATTGCACCGATATTGGGAAACCACCAGCGAAAGCCAAACCACTGTCGTGAATCATCTGTGCCATTGGTGTAGGGCTTGCATCCTCCATCCTCGACCAAAAATTGCCAAAGTCAAGATGGCAAGCTTCACTATCCCCAATATTGGGAACGGTAGACTCTAGTGGTGAGATTTTCTCCTGTCCCTGAAATTTGATCTTCATGTTGATAGTAATTCTGAGGGTAGAGCTGCAAGCTAGACTCGGGAAGGAATTACAGAGGGAAAGGATACACGTGCAGGAATTTAGATTGCAAGGGTTCGAGCAAAGGATAGCATGGAAGCAGTGTGAAAAACACATAGGGGGTTCACTTATTATATAGCCGTTTAGGAGAGAGAAAGGTAATTAATGCGCATTTAATACATACCTACCAATTTGAATAAGCAAGATATTCGGGTAGAGTGGGAAAAATTAGCACAAATGGCACTTGGTTCATTTGGGACATGCGGGACGCAAAAGTGCAAAGCACGCGGCTTGGCCAATTCACGCGAAGTGGGGAAAAGATGCGCAAATGCTTTTTGGGACATGCGGAACAAAAGTGCGTGAGGTACGCGGTTCAGGCGATCCAGCCGAAAATGGAACAACTTGTCCGGGCGAACTTGGGACATGCGGGACAAAAAGTTCCGACGGGCCCGAAAAAGACAAACTTCGGGGAAACCGGCCGATCGAGGAACAGAGGGCCCAATTGAACTTGGGACACACATGACAAAAATGTCTGACAAACCCGAAAAACACACAAAATGACCCAAAAACATAGATTTTCTCAATTTCTCAACTTTTAACATTATCAGTACAACAGAGAAGACACTTAAACTCAAAATTTTGAATTTTCACTTTCTTAAGAGTAGGGGAATTTTGAGTGGACAACAGGTCTCATACCCATTTATATGGTTTGAGATCTTACTTTGAATATTCATAGGGTGTCATAGCATGAGACACAACAAGGGTTATAAATTGAACTATATTTCTTAGTATGAAACAACCTTAGAAAGTTATAGAGAGAGATTCAAACAAGATCTAAAATCATACAATATGTGAAAAATTATACAGATGTGCATGATAGATCTATAGGGTCGTATACTAGATTATTTTCTAGTTATAGGTCTAGGAATTAAGTAATGTCCAATTTAGATCTCCCATTTCCAGCACTCTGCACACCCATAATTCCCAAATCCATATATAACCAAATAAGTGCACTCATCCTCTTTTGATTTTGATTTTATATCATATCATATACATTAGTTGCAATAATTAATGTGTCATTATAATATTTCATAATTAATGTTGTAAGTTATTTAATCACAATAAACTCATGTAGCTCCCTTTTACATAGTATTAGTTTACTTACCTCACTAATCAAAATAAATCTAACAAGGGTGTAAAAACATTTGGTTAACCTGACATGTGAATTGAATATTTATTTCTCAAAACCTTAGTTGTCATAGGGATTGTGTATGCTCCTCCTCTTCACTCTTGGTGATGTATTTATCTTTTTAATTTACCTCATCATGTCATTTCCTCCAATGTTCTATAACATTAGAATCAATCCCATTGAACCATATCCGCATATTTGGTGTTACAAATTTAACCCCTTTGTTCATCATTATTTTAATCATACAAACATGGTTTTGAATTCTTTTCCTTAGTCTATTATCGATATATTTTCCAATGTTGTTTTTAATAGTAATATTCATTTGGAATGACAAGTTCCTTACCAGCATTGTAAAATCAATAAGAATTCTCATTGTGTTTGATGGCTCCATAAAGGCCAGATCTAGGCTAAATGCAGTTAAATTTTGCATAACTATTAATTACACCTAGCCACTACCTAGCTATATTAATCTACATCTTTGGTTGGGATTACGAAACAAAAGGTTGAATTTGAGGATTTCAAATTGAAATGAAAATATTTCTGTAAAGTGGGTCATAAATCTTGCAAACCCACAAAATAAATGGAGCACAAACACTTTACTAAAGGAAAGAAAATGATTCTAACTCCAAAGAATCACATTGAAAGTTCAAGAGGAGGTAAAGAGACTTCAACTAGAAAATGACTCATATGGTAGCCCAAAACCCCTCTCAAAGGAGTTCAAGAATAGGAAAACCAAAACTTTGAACTAGTCAAGCAATTGGTCTCCACTCTAGAAAAGGTCCTTAAACTAGTTATAGAGTTGAATGACTTGGATAACAAGAGCAAGGCTCTAAATACTCAAAGGAATCATACCCAAATAAATTATCAAGAGCAACCTAATGAGGTGAGATCTATGGAAGGCCTAAATGTTTCACTATCCATGCATGTGGGATTTGAATCATAGTAAGAAGTTGAAAAAATACTTTTAGAAAGGCAGAGCCCTCTGAACTTCCAAGAAAATAATAAGGAAAGTAATATCTCTGCCCCTCCTATTACAAATACTGAGGATCAAAAGGAGTCTGAATCCAGACTTGAAGAAGGGGAAATAGCTCAAGATGGAGAGAAAAGCACAAAACAATATCATCATAGTGAAAATTAATTTCTTACCCCCTAGAATACAAGAAAGGTTGGATTTAGTCCCTCGCTAGAGAAGGTCCATAAAGAATAAGAAGAGCCCCCAACTTCGATAAAAGGAATGTATAATGTTGGTCTCAATAAAAAATTTAGATCTCTTAAACCTCTTTTCACAACTCCTAAGATTGCTACTAATAAAGGAAAATAAAAAGAGGATCCGAGGGCTTGCTCTTCTCATATCAAAACTTATAGAGAGAATATTGATGTGGGAGCTAACAAAAAAAAGGTAGAACCACTCTAGGAGAGAAAATAAAAAAGAGCAAATGAAAAATAATTTTCTCGAGTAACTCAGCTTCCCTTGGATACTAAGGTTTCATGGAATCCAATATCCAAATCTAAATGAAAGTTATTTCCTATAATGTTAGAGGCCTGAATGGATCTCATAAGCAATGGAATTTTAATAATTTCAAAAAAAATGACAGGCCTCAGGTGCTAGTTATCCAAGAAACCAATCTTCAGTATGAGTGAGTGAAGAATGTCATAAATTACTTCTGGAAATTATCTAACTTCCATTGTTTCAATTTCGATGGTGTATAAGGAGGAATAGCTATTTTTTGAGATAGCAAGTGCTTAAATGCCCCTAATAGCATTAATGGTGGAAAGAAGCTTATTTGGTCTGAGTTTAAAGATTTCAGAAGTAACTGCTCTGAATATAAGTGGTTGATAATGGGTGATTTTAACACTCATATGTCATCTCATGAAAATAAAGGAGGTCAGAAAAGACTTTAACAATGACATGGGTGATCTTGTTGATCCTTCTAAGTGAAAATAATTTTATGGACAATCAAACAGGAAAGATCTAAGTGCACTTGAATTAATAGGTGCATGCGGGTATTTTGATCCTAGCTAAGATTGGATAGAGATCTAATTTATATTTGTTACTCTCTTTCACAGGACTTTATACTCTCTACTTTTTCTAGAATCAGATTAGACCACAACCCCATTTCCCTTAATTTCTTTGAGAAAGAGTAAAAAAGCCAATTGCCATTTCCACTTTGAGCAGACGTGGATGGATCACCCCTTGAAATTTTTGAGAGGATAAAATAGTGGTGGCACATATGGATTTCTGGATCTCTGTTATGTTTGTGATAGCTCAAAAAATAGAAAATATTTTAAAAAGGAAATCAAATTTTGGAACAGGAAACATTTTTCTCAACATCTTTGAGAAAAAAGAAAATTCAAGAAGAATTGGCCACACTGGAAAAAAGAGTCACAGAAGAAGGAATGATTGTAAATGACTTTTATTTTGAAAACAATCTTCTAGCTGATTACCATTGTGTAACATCTCAGGAGGAGACCCTCTGGAGACAAAACCAAATCCTTATGGATAAAAGAAGTTTCTCACAACACTAACTATTTCCACTTGACTACTATACATCATAGAAATCATAAAATAATCAGTGAAATCACTACTAGTGATGGCAAAAATTAGATAAATGATTATGCTATCATTATGGAAGAAGTTGTGTTCTTTTATAAAAAGATCCTTAACAGGGAATAAAATCAGGGGGGAGACAAACATAGATGATTTCATTAAAGATATACCCTAACAATATTTTAGATACCAATTCCTTCAAGAATCTTACAGAAAAATTGACTAGTGGAAGAGCTTTAAAAGAATTATTTTTCCATTGAGGGGGATAAATCCCTTGGGCCTGGTGGCTTCCCAGTGAGCTTTTACTAAAGATAATGAGAAATATGTAAACATGATCTTCACGAAGAAATAAATGAATTCTTTATAACTGGAAGATTAGTCAAAGAGATAAATAACACATTCATTTTCTTTGTTCCAAAGAAAAAAGGAGCCTCAAACTTCAAAGACTTTAGGCCAATCAACTTAGAAATTGTTATTTATAAAGTCTTCACCAAAACTATCTCCTCTAGGTTGCATCCTCTTCTTCCAAGGCTCATATCCCAGCAACAAGGTGAATTTATCCAGGGTAGAGTACTACAGGATGGTATTATTTTGTTCACGAAGCCATACACTCTATGGAGAAAGCAAAGAAAGAAGGAACGTTAGTTAATTTGGATATGAACAAATATTTTGACAGATCTTCATTAGACTTCCTTGACAAGATTATTGAAAAATTTAGCTTTTCCAATCATTTCAAGAAAATCATTTCCAGATGCATCCTCTCCTATGTTTTTAGTCCTTATCAATGGTTCTCCTATTGTTTTCTCCAAGAGCAACAAAGACTTATAGCAAGGAGAACCAATGTATCATCTTCTCTTATACTGATGGATGAAGGCTTGAGTAGGAGAGTTTCCAATTTTGTTTAAATAATAGAATTAAAATGATTTAAATAGTCCTCTTTGGACCTCAAAGTGCAAAATCAACACCTTTTCGATGACACAATTTTTATTCTCATGGCATCGGTGGTGGAAGATAAGAAGGTGAAATCTATTCTTTTATAATATAAAGAGGTTTCAGTCAAATTAATAAATTTTTACAAGAGTTCCCTCTATTGTTTTCAGACTTATGTCTCTAGGAAAACTAAAATATTTGATATCCTTGGGTGTAGCATCAACTATCTTCCCTCTACATAGCCTTGGCATGCCTCTTTTCCATGGAAAACTCCCGAATGAGGTAGGGAACACTCTTATTGATAAGTGTCAAAGAAAATTAGCTACCTATAAAGGAGATGTCCTTTCTAAGGCTAGAAAATGCATCCTCATCAACAGAAAATTCCAAAACCTCCCCATATATTTAATGTCTCTATTCAAATTCCTGAGGGAGGTGATTGAAAGAATTGAGAAAATCCAAAAAAGAAATTATGGAGTGTGGTTGAGTAACAATACATATTTCACCTTGTTATGTGGGGCAAAGGTTGTTTCAATTCAAGAGACATGGGGGTCTAGGAATAAAAATTTAGTGCAGATGAACAAAGCTATGGTGATAAAAATGGGCAAGGAGATTATTGAAAGAATACTTTTCCATGGACCAAACTTATTAGAGATAAATATTTGGAAAATTACTAGAAGAAATGATTGGATTCACTTGGGATGATCTTCCTATAGGGTCTCAATTCTGAGAATGCTCTCATTAATTCTAGGCATATATCTAATCAAAGGTAGAAAATGGAACTTGGGATACTGGGAAGGATGTATCTTTTTGGGAAGATAAATGGATCTCTACCTTTCCTCACTTAAGAATAGGTAAGAATGGTCTTATTTGATTGTTCCTTACTCCAAATTTATTTGACACAAAGGTTTAAGAATTATATTAGAGTTAATGATGAAGGTATTAGATGGGTGTAGCTACCTTTTATAGATCAGAATCTCATAAAGCTCACCAAGAATTGTTAGTTTACCCTTAATTCTAATCACCTTGATGCTAGTGACACTTCTGATGAACTCATTTAGGAAGGTTCTATAGATGGCTAATATTCTGTCAAAAGTGGTTATAACTTACTCTCGGTCAACATTCCCTCCTCTATTGAGTGGAATAAGGTCTGGTTCAAATATTTCACTCCCAAAATCAATATATTTCTTTATATTTGTATCCAAAATGGAATCTTAACCAAACAAAACTATATTAAAAGAGGGTGCCATATTTGTAATAGGTGCAACCTCTGTAAGAACTTTGGGGAAATAATCGAACATGTATTCCTTCATTGCAACTATGATGTTGATGTTTGGAAGGATTTTTTCAATTTCATGGGGGTTAATTAGATCCTTCCGGATAATCTTCTTTAATCCTAGAAACAATAGTATCCACCCTTCAAGCACATGATCATTAAAAATATTTGGTGGTTAGCCTTCTCTCACATCATTCAACTTATTTGGAAAGATAGGAAAAATAGCATCTTCAACAATAAAAAAAACCCTCCATTTACAGGTTTTTTAATTAGCTCCTTGAAGGCATCAAATAGGACATTCCAAGGTTCATACCCAACAAAAATTTTAATCAGAATGAAAAGGAGGTTAAAATCCTTAAGAAGTGGAACATCTCTAGTGCTCTCAATCCTATAGCCCCTCCCAAGTTTGAAAAGTCTCTTAATTTTTGGATACCCGCTATTATTGGTTTTTCAAAAATTAATTTTGATGGTTATTCTAAGGTAATCTTGTGGTGGTGGTTGTATCAGAGGTGAAGGAGGTCAATTTATTATTGCATAAGCATGGCCAATGGGAATTAATACTAATAACTATTCTAAAGCATTGACGGCTCTTTGGGGTATCATAATTATTTGTTCCCTCAAGTTGCAGAACATCATCATTAAGGGTGACTCAATGATAATAATCAAATGTCTTAGAGGGTTATCTCAAGTCAGTTAGACCATTAAAAAATACATTGAAGAGGCTACTCATTTGACTAACTCCTTTGGATGTACCTTTAACCATACATATAAAGATGGTAATCAACTTGTAGACTCTTTAACAACTATGGGATTCCTTGCTAATGATTTCAAAATTTGAAATCAAGTCACCCCCTTACATATTAATGTCCAATAAATCATTAATAAGGAGAAAAGATAAACATCATAGGGAAACTGTTGGAGTTTGGAGGTCCTTTATTTCTAATTCCCATACTACCTATCCTCACTTTACTGATTGGACTTTGGCTCTCAGTGCCTTTAGGGTTTTCATTTTAGCCATGGGGGGAGGGGATATTTGCAGAGTGGAGATGATCAAAAACACCCAAAGGAGGGAGGATGTAGATGTGTGGGATATCCTTAAGAAAGGTGGTTTTAACCACTTTATGGATGTTATTGAGGGGCACAATTTCCATCTTTCATAGTAGTTAGTCCAGAAATGGAATGGGCACATGGTGAGGTATACGAACATGAAATTTCTCATCATGGAAGAGATGATTTTTTTCAGTTATAGGTATTTACCCTAAAGGAATGTGGTTTTTTAAGAATAATTATGACAGAAAGGAAAAATAATCCAAATTCTTGGAAGGTGAAGAAAGTCTCATTGAAGCCAAAAGTCAATTTCTTTGGGAGTTACTTCTTAAAGCCTATGTTAAGAGTCAGTTATGTGATTATGAAGTATCTTACTTTGGATGGATGATTCAAATTTACTCCTTACTTTCAATTGGTTTTTCTAAACCACTTTAGAAGAAATGTGGCAATAAATTTTCCTTTTTTTCTTTTCCAATCCCTTGAACACTCGATGAACCTAGTGACCCAAGGCAAATGAGCCCACCCCTCCCACCATGTTATATTTTTTATCCTTAACAAGAAATTTGACATGATAATTGTGAACACCCATGTCACTCCTCATCTTCATCCCCCTACTCCCCTGAGTATACCCCCTTATTTTTATTCCCCCCTCATTCTTCTGACTAGACCCTCCGCAGAAAAAAAATCCAAGCCTTAACCCACTACAATCCCCAAACTCCTTATTCTCCCATAAGTGATGGAATTTCTTTCCTTGGTCTTCTTTCGATGGGAGACAAAGAGACTTTGAGTAAAGCTAAAACTAAGAGCATGAGAAATGATCTTCACCTGCATAATTACATGCTTACATGGCTCGGGAAGAAGTGCAAAGTATTGAAAGAGAAATTTAGAGGTTGTAATATTTCCATTGAAATTGGAAATAAGGATGAGCAACTAATGGAGGATATGAAAAAAATAATCAAAGCTCTATAAGAGGAGCAAGAAAATCTCAGAGACAAACAATGTGACATCTTCTCCTTACTTAAGGGAAACATGGATATCCTATCCAGCATCACTACTATGTTGGAAAGTATCAAAGGAAAATAAAAATCCAAATATGGCACCTTAATCATCAAAGACAATCTGGAGACCCTAAAAAAGAATATTTCAAATACCACCAAACAATGGCTAGAGATTCTTTAGAATGAATTGCTCTAATTTGGTAGATCCATGTTTTTTTTGTTTTGTTGTGGTACTATTGTGGTATTGTTGGGGTTTAGTTTTTTTTTTATGGTGTTGTAGTACCCCATGTTCCTCCTTTGTTGAGCTTCTCCTTTTGTGGTGATCTTTTTTTGTATGGTATGTATTTGAATATTTGTTCTGAGGCCTCTTATATCCTGGGTAGAATCCTAGTAAAAAAACCTTTTACCATTAATAAAATAAAAAATAAAAAATATTGATCATTTCCAAGGTGAAGGCTACAATAATCACTTTGAAACTCACTCTCATGACCTTCCCAGAGATGAGGCACAAGAGTTTATATGATTCTTACAAGATAATTCTACTAACATTGGAATTATTTTGTGTTGGAAGAGATCAACTTAAGCATCCTTCATTATCACATATAGAGACATATATTATTCCTATCTCTACCATCTTTACATCCTCATGGGTAACTAATATTTCCATGCATGATGTATCTATGCCTATTTTTGCAACCATTATTGTTACTGCAAATAATTTATGCAATCATAATGGTTCACATGCTTCTTCATCTAACACACATACTCTCTCTTGAAACCCCTATTCATACACTACAATCTCAAATCTTAGAATTACAACAAGGTGCATCTAATTATCCTCACGTTATATATTATACGCAGTTTCTTCATAACTGAATTACACCTGATGTGACCTATCAACCTTTTCCTCTTGGTTTTATTAACTAAACTCCTAATCTATTATGGAAAAGGTGAACCTGCATAACATATTTGATCATTTCATATAGTTTGTAGTGATTATGCATATTATAATATTATACTTACCAATATATTCCTTATAATTCTCAATGTCTTTGTACTATAATGGTTTTATGATCTCCCCACACACTTTGTGTACTCTTTTAATACTTTAGAAAATTAATTTTTGGCACAATTATCCATCAACATTAGAGATAAGGTTTATTGTTCATAAATATATAAAATGTGACAAGGATCTAATGAACCTATCACTTATTGTGTTCTATCGATACAAGATCATGCTTATTAGTATGAACAATATATTGATTAATAGTGAATTATAAAATATCTTCACACAAAGCATGCTTCTTATTTTGAAATAATCAGTCTATTGGGATTAGCACACCGATTCTATAAATAATATATCAAATCTAAGGATACATGAAAATAAAAGTGGATATTCTACTAGAATAAATATACATAACAAGAGATATAAATCAACACCAGATTTAACGTGGTTCACCCAGTGACAGCTACGTCCACCAAGAAACAAGACAATTTATTATCCAAACATTTGACAAGATATACAATTGAAGATTTAAAATCTTCCACACCTCTTAGATGTGCAATACTTTCTTTCTCTTAAGCTTTTGGTCCTTCTCCAAGAATTATCTCTCACACAATAATCATCAACTTTTGTAAGTTATTCTTAATTCTTACTTCTAAACCCTAGCTTTCATTCTTATATAGCTATATACAAACTTATGGCACTTAGCCATGCAATTACAACCAATAGATCTTTTGTATTTCTAAAAATAGATCTAATTCCTAAATAAAACACTCCCACATAAGTAACCGATGTCAGTTAGCCCTAATCGATGATGGTTCATCATTTCCTGACCAATGTTGGTCATAAGTGACATATGCCGGTCCCTCCTTAACTGATGATGGTTACTATGTTTTACAACAAGTTTTATATTACATATTAATCCAAAGTAATTGAGCTCTACAACTCAACAATCTCCTACTTGGAGATTAATTACTGCACCATACCTATATAGTATCATTCTTAGATCCTTATCTTTTTTTCTTCCTCTTCAAGTCTTAAACTCGAAGACCAACAGAAGTGGAGTGTAGATCCAACTTATCCTTTTCTAATGGCTTCGTTAGCATATCTGCAGGGTTATCACTCATATGAATCTTTTCCAAATTCAACTTCCCATCTTCCAATACCTTCCGTATGAAGTGATACCTCAACTAAATGTGTTTCATTCTCAAATGAAACGTTGAGTTCTTTGCCAAATGAATTACACTTTGACTATTACTGAATAATTTGTAATCATCTTTCTCCTTTCCCAACTCTTACATGAACGTACTCATCTATATCATCTCCTTATTATCCTTTTTAGATGTAGCATACTCTACCTCTGTAGTAGAAAAATCCATAACCTTCTGCAATCTTGAAATCCAACTAACTATTGTCCCACCTACTGTGAAAATATATCTAGTAGTGCTCCTCATACCATCTAGATCTCCAGCCATATCCGAATCAACATAGCCACATAATGAAACATTTGAACCTCCATAACATAATTTCATGCTAGATGTCGCTCTCAAATACTTGAGTATCCATTAGACTGCTTTCTAATTATCTTTACCTGGATTTGCCATATATCTACTTAAAACTCCCACTGCCTATGCAATGTATGGTCTGGTACAAACCATAGCATATATGAGACTCCCAACTACTGAAGCATATGGCACTCATGTCATGTATTTGACCTCCTCATCTGATGAAGGACACTGATCTTTTCTCAATTTTAAGTGTCTAGCCATAGGTGTACTAACAGGTTTTGTATTCTGCATCTTGAACCTTTCTAACACCTTGTAGATATAATCCTCCTGAGACAAATACAATTTATTTTTTTCCTGTCTCTGAGTATTTACATGCCAAGGATTATTTTTCCAGCTCCTAAATCCTTCATAGAAAATTTTTGAGCTAGTTTTCCCTTAAGCTCACCAATGTCTTGGATACTAGATCTTGCAATAAGAATATCATCTACATACAGTAACAAAATGATATAGTTCCCATTTTCAAGTTTCTTAAAATAAACACAATGTTTAGATTCACATCTCAAGTAACCATGCTCATGCATAAAACTATCAAACGTCGTGTACCATTGCCTTGGATCTTGCTTGAGCCCATATAGGATCTTTTTCAACCTACACACTAATTTATCCTTACCCTTGACTTCATACCCAAGAGGATGCTCTACATAAATCTCTTCATCCAAATCACCATAAAGAAAATCCATATTCACATATAGTTTCTCTAAATGAAAATCTTCTTCTGTAACTATACTCAATACAGTACGAATAGAAGTCATCTTTACAATAGGAGAAAATATTTCACCAAAGTCAATACCTAATTTCTGTGTAAATCCCTTTACTGCAATATTTTCCTTGTATCTTTTATGTCCACCATCTTTTTTATTGATCATGTAAACAAACTTGTTCTACAATGTCCTCTTGCCTGCTGGCAACTTAACCAAATCCCAAGTCTATTTCTATTCCAAGGATTCCATCTCCTCATCCATGCCATGCTGCCACTGGATGTGGGTCTTATCCTGCATTGCTTCTTCCAAAAATTTTGGTTCACCATTATCAATCAATAATAAATAAAATAGAAAAGGTGTAAATATTTCTGTAGGTTTACTTACCCTATTTGACCTTCTCAGAGGATTTTGGGGTACCGGAGGATCATTCTATACCTCCTAGACATTTGTATCCACATTTGTCACTAACCGACACCGGTCACCTATAACCGAGGTCGGCTCTGCTAACTGATTTAAGTTCTGCTCTTCTATAACTGATACCAGTTCTGCTGACCGATGTCGGTCAAGGGTCAACCAACACCATTTAATGCGTAACCCTGTTGGTATTACTTTTAAATCTGAGAGTTCATTTTCATTCACAAACTTCTCAACTGGTTCATCCTTGGGTAGAAATATTTCATCCCTGTACATTCTCTTTTCATTCCATTTAACATCACAACTCCTAATAATTTTATAATTATCCAAATCCCAAAAATAGAATCCAAAATCACTAGATCCATAACCAAGGAAAGTGCATCTCTTGGATTTTGTATCTAACTTTTTCCTATTTTCCTTATCAACATGTATAAAAGCTTCTGAACTAAAAAATTTAAGAAAAGATAGATCTACCACTTTTCCAGTCCAATATTCCTCTAGTATTCCTCCATCTAGTGAAATTGAAGGCCCATAGTTAATCAAATAAATTGTTGTATCAACTGCTTCTACCCAAAACTGCAAGGGCAATCCAGAATGTATCCTCATACTTCTAGCACGTTCCATGATTTTCATGTTCATTCTCTCTGCAACACCATTCTCATGTTGTGTTTTTGGAATCATTCTTTCTCTACTTATCCCATTCACTAAACAATAATCATTGAAATCCATGCTATAGTATTCACCACCATTGCCAGATCTAAGGCAATTAACTTTGAATTTGATTCATTCTCAACAAGGAATTTCCATATTTTAAAAGTCTCAAAAACATCATAGTTATGTTTAATACAATAAACTCATACCTTTATTGTAGCATCATCAATTAAAGTAACATAATATTGGGATTCTCCATGTGAAGCTACCTGAGCTAGTCCTCACACATCTGATTGTACAATCTCCACTTTCTACTCCTTCTTATCTGCCCTAACTTTGAGAAATCTCACTCTCTTTTTCTTTCCAAAGACACAATGCTCATAGAAATAAAGATATAAATATTTAAAATCTAATAACTTATCCTTAGCATTTAAAATATGAATTCCCTTTTGACTCATATGGCCTAACTGATTATGCCACATGTATGCATCTAAATCTAAAGTAGATACTGTAGAAAAGGAATCAGTAATACAGGTAGATAAATAAAACATTCCTACCTTCTTACCTCTTGCCATAAAAAAATTACCATTGGTGACTTTCCAATAGTCTCCTGTAAATGTAAACATGTAGCCAGCTTCACCTAGTTGCCCTGGAAAAATAAGATTCCTCTTGAGGCTTGGCACATGCCTCACATCTTTCAATACCCATGTATTTCCATTCTGCAATTTTAGATGAACTTCCCCTTTACCAGTAATACTGCAAGGTTCATCATCACCTAAATAAAAATGCCCAAAATTTCCCTGGACATAATTTCTTAACTAACCCTTATTAGGTGTTGTATGGAAAGAAGCACCTGAATCTAAAACCCATGATTCAATTCGATTATCTAAAGAATGAATAAGAGCATCTTGTATTACCTTTATTATAGCAAGACTTGCTTCTTTACCTTTATCTAGTTATTGGTTTTCTTTATCCTTTGACTAATAATTTTTCTTTACATGTCCTTTCTTTCCACATTTCCAACAAGTAATTCCCTTACCTCTGGATTTAGATCTTCTATCCCTTGACTTTGATTTCCCATTACTCTTACTCTTGGACCTCTCCTTCTACATGTCCCTTCTTTCTACATTTAAAGAATTCCCAGATGATGATTCATCTGTACTCTTTATTTAAATTTATTCATTCAAGATTATACTAACCACATCATCAAACTTCAAAATATTATTAGCAGATGTTGTATTACTAACAACCATTACCAAGTTATCCCAACTATCAGGAAAATAACATAAGAATAAAAGTTCTTTCACTTCATCATCAAACAGTATATCAACTGATTCTAACTGATTTACAATAGATCTGAAATCATTCAAATGACTAGATGCAGATCCACCTTCATGCATCTTAGAACTAAATAGTTTCTTCATCAAATAAACTTTATTTGAAGAAATAGGTTTTTCATATAAATTAGCAAGAGATTTCATTAATCCTACTGTAGAAGTCGCTTCTGTAATATTGGAAGCCACAAATGCTTCTAGGCTCAATCTTATAGATCCCAAATCCTTTCTATAAATAATCTTCTATTATTCATTAGTCATCCTTATGGGTCTAGAATTATCATCCAATGATAAATAAAAATCTATTTGATACATATAATCCTTAATCTGCATCTTCCATAATTGAAAATTTTTGTTGTCAAACTTCTCTACCTTGTATTTATTTTCTTTTGCCATTGTTGTATCTCCCATTCAATCAAAAAAAACCTTTGTGAGTAAATTTTTTAACACAAAAAAACCCTCAAACAAATCTCTTATACTAGTTGTTGGGATTAGCACACCGGTTGTATAGATAATAAATCAAATCTAAGCATGCATGTAAATAAAAGTGGATATTCTACCAAAATAAATATACATAAAAAGATATATAAATCAACACCATATTTAACTTGGTTCTCCTAATGTGGGCTATGTCCACCAAGACACAAGCCAATATATTATCCAAATCTTTGACAAGATATACAATTAAAGATTTACAATCTTCCACACCTCTCAGATGTATAATACTTTCTTTCTCTCAAGCTTTTGCTTCTTCTCATAGAATTCTCTCTCTCACAACAATCATAAAATTTTACAAGTTATTATTAATTATTACTTCTTAACCCTAGATTTCATGCATATATAGGTGTATACAAACTTAGCACACTTAGCCATGCAATTACAATCAATAGATCTACTTTAATGTAAAATAGATCTAATTCCTAAGAGTTAAATAAAACACTCCCACACAGTAACTGATTCCAGTTAGCCCTAACCAATGATGGTTCCTCCTTGCCTAACCAATGTCGTTCATAGGTGACTGATGCCAATCCCTCCTTAACCAATGATGGTTACTATTTTTTCAGAAAATTTCATATTAGATTCTAACCTGAAGTAATTGAGCTCCACAACTCAACACAGTCATATTTGAATTTTACCATCTATACAACACACTCAAACACCAAAAATATAAGTTGTTACATATAAAAAAATCAAGTACATGTTTAGCACTCCTAATACATATAATTCCAATTTACAAGTAAATAGACATTCAAAGGAAAGACTAATGATGCTAAATATACTTCTATGGACATTATAAATTATTTTTCCCAGTGTATTAAGATACAATTACAACCTACATGATGCAATCTTACATGCTTACCTTGTTCCCCACACATTGTATTGAAATAATTACATGAATGTAATCTTATGTCTTTCCCTCCATCATTTGAGGTTGATGCAAGCAAGCCTCAAAGTAAGAGTTCCAATACTAAGGCTTACTATGAATATCATAGATGTATTGGTCAAATCACTAATTGTTGTATCAAAATTTATCACATTATTCAAGATCTTATTGACTACAATGCAATTGAATGTGATGATCCCACTATATATTATAATCCAACCAATGATAATGCCAAATTTAAAATTTTCAATGATCCACTTCCTAAGCATAACAATGACAAATCTACTTCAGAAATACACAATACTTATCATGGGATTCTACCACTTCCCCCTCATAACCACATTTTTATGTAATGATTTGAATTGTCACTCACATGTCATCTCATACACCAATTATCACTTTTAATGACTTTGATATAGATGACACACTTATTTTCGATATTATGTACATTCATGTCTTTATTAATCAAGTACCTATACATGGTGATTTGATTGATCCAGATAAAAAGCATAATGTCTTCTCTTTGATGTTACTTCACTCTCTTGGCATATCTATAAAGAAACCTACACTCAATTATAATCCTCGATATTGATCATTTATCTACCGATTATATTTGGTTCCATTACCACACTATTTTCATTCTTGACATCTTCTACTCTTATCTTTGATGCATTTTTTTTAGATCTCCCTTGGCTACGTGCTCTAAGGGATATTTGATTGGTCATTCACCAACATTTCAATTTTATTCATAATAATTAGTTTGTCACAATTTTAGGTAATTCCTTTGATGCTCTTCCTCCTATCTTACCTAGTCATTCTTCTAAAATTTATATCCTTGCCCCTAGTGAAGATACAAATACATATTTTATTTTACAAACTTTCTAGTATATCTCTAGTACCCTTAGGTATCTAGATAGGCCTTAGGATTCACACATTTCCTCTAGTGGCTCAAAATCTCATAGAATTACATGTCACTCCTCTAGTGCACATGTTATTTCTATAATTTCTCACAAGTCTTCTAATACATATGGTATGTCTAGGAATACTCACTCTTCTAGTGCTATGTGTAGGCATTCTAATTTAAATGCTACTCATGGGTATACTTCTCCTAATTATTCTCTCAAACCTTATTAGGCATACATCCCTACTACTATTGTATCACTTGTATTTAAGTCACATTCTTAGGCACAATTAAGGCCCAAGCCTTCATGTCCTTCCACAATTTATTTTTCTATTCAATAGGTTCTCATTAGGTATATTATATTATATTCCTCCCCTTATACATAGCTTAACAATAAAAAATATAAAAACATTGTCATAGTTACAAAATACAAACACATGCATATATTTGTAAAAATACAAAACCAATGTCTGTACACTTATATTGTGTTGTTATCACTTTACATTATACATGTTGTTTGTCAATTTAGTTTGATATATAATACATCTATTTACTCTTAATACATATGCTTTCACGTAGTATATTGAGCTTAATGTAGGGAATATACATAGCAATACACGATGACATGTGTTGGTTGGCCCTTTACCTAGAATTCATATGAATCTAAGGATATCTCTTAGACATTATACATAAGTTTTATTATTTCATTTTAGTTCCTTTTTATTTCCTCATTATGCTTGATTACATATATTGTGTACATGTTATCTTTTGAGCTGAGAGGACTATCCCATGTCTTGTGCATCATTAAAACCTCTTGTTTCAAATGTTTCTATTTATATTAGTTACTATATTATTTCATCATATTCGAACACTCTTGTTTTCTATACATGTTTTCAAGTTATGTGTGTTATTACTTGCTTGTTTCACTGATTGTGGCCTAAATTCCTTGTTTGTCTTGTGACACCATGGGTGTCACATGCTTATGGATTTATAGCTATCTTGTGTGATCTTTCCTCTCATGTTTATAGACATGATATCATTACTTGTCTTGTGACATCCTGGGTGTCCCATGTTTGTGGCTATATTCCTTTTATGTGACATTGTTTTCATATTATTGACTCTGACTTTATTGTTTCTATCTTTGTAATTTTTTTCCATACACATGTGTTATTACTATTATTACTACTATTAATATTTTTATTCTTATTACACACTATGGTTTCCACCGCACACATTCCCTTGTAGGTTTTGGATCCCATCCCTAAATCCTTCTATGTGTTTCTATGTAGATTATCAGACTCATTAAATTGTTGGACTAATTGTCATTGATGTCAAAGGAAGTTGAAGGAGCTAGTAGTAGAATATATTGTTGGAAGAATTATATTTTCATTGTTTGCAAATGTTTTTACTAACTGGTATGGAGCATCTCAGTCACAATTTCTATCATTTGGATCTCACATTGTAGCTAGTTTGGAGCTCTCCTAGAAGTTGATCTTTTGGAGCTTGGTTGTGATGTTGATCATCCGAAGCTAAAAAGTGTAAATGGTCTAGAGTTCACCTAAAATGTAGATCATCTAGAGCTTTCCTATGACATTGGCCATCCATATCTAGAAGTATAATTGATCTTGAGCTCAGTAGTATGCTTGGTTGCCAAAGCTCGCTTACAATGTTTGACATCTGGAGATGGGAAGTATGATGGTCCAGAGCTGACAGTTGAATTAGTTTGATGATAGTAGAATGAAGTTTGTAGTTAGTTGTATGAATGATATGGGGACACGTTGACACATCTAGAGTGACAATAAGAGATGACTATGTGAATTAAAATAATATTAGTTAAGCACAAGAGACCACTAATTACTTTCCAAAAAAAATTAGTTTTGAATCTCCATTATCCATGGAAAATCACATCATTTCATGATAAATAATACAATATTGATGATCATGTAGGATGATTATTCCAATTAATTGAAAATAGGTTTATGATCTTGAAGAGAGTAGGCCAACCTCCTTTGTTTTGGTGTGAGTATATTTCTTGCATTGATATTCAAACTATAGTCAAATTTGTTGGTGTTTATAATCAGTTCATGGGTTGACCTTTAAATGTTTAAAAGGTATAATCAGATATAAAAGAGACTCAAATTATAAATAATGTTAGTGTGCCTGAGTGGATAAAAGGATGAATTGGAGGAGGAAAGGTGAAAGGATGTGCACATGGAGAAGTGTGGAGTAAGTATGGTGTGAGATAATGATCTTATGAGGAGAGACAGTGAACTGCTGATGGGTGAAGTGTAGAGCATGAAATAACTAGAGTATGGAGTGAGTGAAGCATGGAAGATGAGAAACATAATAGTGAATCTAAACGAAAATATCTAATAGATAAAATGTCTAATCTCTAAGGAAGAATAAACAACAAAATGTGTGTGTGGAGAAAATGGTGAATTAGAGGAGGAAATGTGAAAGGAAAGGAAATATGTGTGAGAGGATGTGTGTGTGAGGAAAAAAAGCTAACTTAGATGTTCTGACAAGAATCTTCCAGGAAGCTTCAAAATAATCTATCTTTTACCTCCTTATAAGGAAGAATTAAGCCGTTATATTTATCCTTACTCATCAATGGTCTCAAGATTGGAAAATTCATCATAGATTCACGGGCATCAGATAATATCATGCTTGTTCAGGTCGTTCTAACTTGAGACTCGCTATCATAAAACCCTATAGGAATTGCTACTCAATTGAAACTAAACAAGTTCCATTGATAGGGAAAATCAAGGATGCTCAAATCACATTTGTTACATTTCTAGAGAAGAGGGTCAAGATGACGATCTTAGTTGCAGATATTATAGTTATTTATATAATATTTTTGGGAAGAGGGCTCTGTAGAGATGTTTGAGGATAAATTCATATGGATTGGTTGAAATAACATATGCATGTAATGGAACAATGCACACTCATGAACCTAAATTTCAGGAAAAATACCTTGTTACCAAATGATATGATCCCAAGCCATAGATTCTTTTTGAGGATGTCATCCAAGGTATATATTTCATGAATTCAAATTATAATTTTGTTTCCACCTTTATCACTGAAGGATATCCTATTGAAGCTTGGAATTTAGAAATTTATGGTAGTTGTTAAAATTTTTGGTCTAAAGCTTTTGTAGTAATAATATCTCTTGATCATGAGATTTTTCCATTCTCTTTCAAACTATAATTTGATAAACCATTAACACAACTAAATATGAGGCTTTGCTATTTTGTTTAAAGATGGTAAAATAGAAAGGAGTTAAAAATATCGAGACCTAGGGATCTACTACGTTCTTTTTAAACAAAGTTAAGAATGTATATTAGGTGAATAATGATCACTTGAAGCATTACAAAAAAAGGGTTTATGACTGAATTGAGGATTTGTAATTATTTTCAATCAAGGTTGTGTCTAGATAATAGAATGATAAAGTCAATTCTCTTACTATGTCCACTTCATTGTTGTTTCCTCGTCTAGAATTCAAATATTACAAGGACATAATTGAGATAGTCTACCACCCGAGTATTTTGTATAATTCTTCCCATTGGAAAGTCTTTAACAATGATTGATATATCCTTAATTTTCTCAAAAAATCTAACAATTTGAGTGAACTCTATTTTGAAGGTTCTAAATCAAATTTTCATGAATCCATATCTGATCCACACTAGGAGGTTAGTGATGGAGAATGTATTTAACTCAAAGGGAAAATTTACCTTAAGTATTAGTGTCTCTAGAAGGATTCTTTGAAAAGAATGATCACTTCATCTAACAAAAGTAGCAGGTTGAACCCAATTATTTTGTTGAAGTTGAACATGTGAATTTGGGATCTATAGAGAAACCTAGGATTTTGAATATTGGTAAATTCTATTCACCCAAATAAAAGAGAAGGTTTGTCACATTATTAAAGAAATATATGGATGTCCTTACTTAGTGATATGAAGATCTAAAGTCTTTCAAGCCAAAGGATGTTTGAAAAAACATTCCTCTCAATTATGATGCTCAACCTTACAAATAGAAGCATCGCCACTACAACCTTAATATCTATGGCATGATTCTTGTATAAATCCTAAAGATGTTGGATGAAAAAAAAAAAAATCCTATTCATCATTCTATGTGGGTTTCCAACATTGTCCCAGTGTAAAAGAATAATGGGGAAATCCATATTTTTTTAGACTTATGTAATCTCAACCAAGATTTGCTTAAGGATAATTACCCCTTATCTATTATGATTAGGTCTTACAACTAGTGCTTCCTTCTAAAATGCTTTCCATGTTAGATGGATTTTCAGGGTATAACCAGGTCGATGTAGCTACAAAAGATAAATACGAAACAACCTTCACTACTCCTTAGGGTACCTTTGCATATCAAAGGGTGCCATTTGGATTGATTGATGTAGGAGCCATTTTTAAAAGGGAAATGGACATGGCCTTCAAGTACATGATGGGTAATATCATTGTGGTATATCTATATTTTCTAAAGGTATTTTTAAAAAAAAATACAGGATCATTGTGATCACCTAAAGTAGATTCTGATAAAATGTCGATAGCATGGGATTTCCTTGAATCCTAAGAAATCCATGTTTTGGGATATAGAAGGTAATTTGTTTGGACATATTGTGAAAAAATAAGGAACAAATATTGAATATCAATGATTCAAGGCTATACAAATTATTACTCTTCATACGAGTAAAACCAATGTGCATTTGTTATTTGGGAAAGTCAATTTTCTAAGAAGATTTGTTCCCAATTTTTCCTAAAAGACTCAACATATTATGGAGATGATGAAGGGTAAGGTTCCATTTTATTGGAATGTTAATGGAAAGTCTACTTTTAATTATATCAAGGAATCCATTGCTCATGCTCTTTTCCTAGTATGTCTTGATTTTTATAAATATTTCACCATGTACAAGTATATCTCTTCTCCTATTGTATCTTTCATATTGGTCTAAAGGAAGGTGAAGGATTTGAATATCATATAGCTTTTAAGAGTTTTACCTTGAAAAATGATGAATTAAAAATGTCACAGATTGAGAAACATGCTTACATAGTAGTTCAAGTAGTGAAACATTTTAGGTATTACATTTTAAACTCGCACACATTGGTCCTAGTCCATAATACTGCAGTGAAGTCCATTCTGACTCAGTAAGAGTTAGGTAGCCAATGGGGAAACTAGATTGAAAAATTACAACAGTGTGAATTATATATCAAACCTACTAAAATTATACATGGTTAATGTTTATGTCAACTCATCTTTGAAAAAAAAACCCATTAGAAAAGCATACAATGCAAACGAAGATGAGGAATAAATACACATTGTGCTATTTGTGAGAACAACGGATGAATGGTATTAAAATATCGAATATTTACTCACTTATGGAGAATGTATTGAACATTTAAGCTAAAAATAAAAAATTAATATGAAGATGAGATCATCCAAATACGTGCTCTAAGACAATGGCCTATATAAAGAGGAATTAATGGAGTTTTTCTCCGTTGTATAGACGAAGATCAGCAAGGTAATAGTTTGGAAGCTTACCATAATTTGTCTTGTGGTGATCATTTTTCAATATCAATGATTTATCACAAGATTCTATGAGTTAGGTATTATTAGCCCACTTTATACCAAGATGCATCGAAGTGGGTGGAAAAATGTGAGCCTTACCAATATTTTTTATTTCACCCTATGTTGGCGGCACATCCCCTCAAGTCGGTGGTGATTGAAAAACCTTTTCAACAATGGGTAATTGACTTTATTGGTGCATTGAACCCTTTGTCTAGTGTTGGGAATAGTTATGTCTTGAAAGTAATTGATTACTTCACCAAGTCGGTGGAAACCTTTCCTATGAAGCATGATTCCTATGAAGTGGTTTGCAACTTCATCAAGGAGAACATAATAGCAAGGTTTGGTGTTCCTCATAATATTATAGCCAAAAATGCTTCAAATTTCTCATCTTATGAACTCACTAAAAAAATTTATGGCTATGGGATTCCTCTGGCCCATGCCTCCAATTATTACCCTCAAGGGAATGGTTAGGAAGAATAAAGAAACAAGAAATTGGTAACTATAATTAGGAATTTAGTTGATGATAATCAATGAATATATCACAAGGATCTATATGATGCACTTTAGGAAAACATATCACTCCTAAAATGGCTTTTAGAATGTATCATTTTCAATTTATCTATGGTGTTGATGTTGATATTCTTATCTCCCTAGAGTGGTCAGCTTTAAAGTTGGATAATATTATTGAAGATGACACATTTCAAAACTCTATGGAGAAGAGAGTCATGTACCTGGTAGAGTTGGAGGAGAAGAGATCCATAGTAGTTGATAGGATCACAGAGAATATTAGCAAGGTCAAAAGAGTCATTGAGAAGAAGGCTAAATAATGGGAGTTTTAAGTTGGAGACTTATTCCTTCTATGGGACAAAAGAAGAGAGCCAAAGGGAGGGAACGCATGGAAAATTTGACTCTTTCTAGAGAGGCCCCTTCAACATATGCCTCTTGTGTGGATAAAATATCTTATATCTATCCTACTTAGATGGAACACATCTCCCATTTCCCCATAGTGGGAAATATCTAAAATTATTCTGATAGTAGAGAAATTTTTATCTTGCTTGTATTATAGTTTCCCCTTTTTGTTGTTTGTTTCCCACTCTATTTGGTGTGTGTTTAGTTTGTTTGATTTTTTTCTTTGATTTCATTTCTTTATTTCTTTATTTGTTCACGAGTATCTTTCTTTGTTTTATCTTAAAATCCATGTCCCAATGGACATATACTTATGAAATTTGGGGTTCTCTTCCTTTGATTTATCTTAACCTAAAAGAAGTCCCTAGTTAAAGCTAGTTGTTATCTAAATTTTTAAGTTCCACGATAAAATAATGATAACCAGTAAAAAAATTTCAACTTCGGGGCTTTTTAAACTTTATGTATGATCTTAGAAAAGGGTAAGTGCACCAAGTTGGGGGACAATTCAGTGGACATCAAATCCTGAATTTTACATTAAAAACAGCAAAACATCAAATTTAGTCTTCCGTGGACTTGAACCATGCCGAAAAGTAAAAAATATGTCATAAAAATGGTACCATTGCATAGGGGAGACTATTAGCTTTGTAGAAATACTGATTTTAAAGTGAATAGAAGAGGATAAATATCATTTTATAATTTTTTACTAATAATAGGTCTTTAAGACACTTTTTCCTGTATGTTTATGTCTACGTTTAAGACTGCAAAATTTGTTTCACTTATCAGAATGTGATAAAACTTATACCATCCCAACCATGGTGAAATTATATACATGTTAAAAAAAAAAATTATTTGATTTCAATATTTTTTGATGAATTTATGGCGGGCAAACGGAAAGTGCTCTGTTTTCTTTATGTTTTCATACCACTTTCACGGAAAAAATCATAAAAAATAAAATATTACTAAAAAAAATACAAAATAAAATCCATCCCAAGATAGATAGTGGCATATAACTTCTCACCAAAGGAAATATATATATATAAATTTTTGGTCATCCAAATTGTGGGCAAACGGACTATAATCTTATCGGTGTTTTAAAAAAAAATACCAAGTCATTGAATTTTGAGTGTTTAATATAGCTAATCTTGTCCATTTTTTACAAAAATTAGTATTTTAGAAATTAGATTCTGGATGCTACGATTCATATTGATATAATTTTGTCTAATTTTGAGTTTATGTATTGCTAATAATCCCTACAAGTTGATATTATGTTGTTTTTTGCAATATGATGTCCACGGATAACCCTATATTTGTCCATCAACTTCCTGCACTTACCCAAAATCCAAATTTATATCCTTGAAGAATCTTAAGTGATATTCAGGTTTTGGGATCAACATGTCACATGTCATATGTTTCCCGAGCTCTAAAACCTGACATAAGGGAGTATTTAGGGTTTCAAGTTTTGAAATTAAGGCACTAAACATAATCTTCATGTTAAATGTTTTTTGAACCGAAACTCTAAAACATTCTAGTGTATCATATTTTTAGAATTATCTTACGTTGGAACATCCCAGGAACTTTGCATGACATATTTTTTGATTCTAAAACTTGTCTGTCTTTTTTTGTCAACTTTTCAAGTTTTTCTAACATCGAAACATCTTGGCATCGAAACATATTTTGTACTCCATATTTCCTAGTCCTGAAACCTAATTGTATATTTTTGTTGGGTTTCAACGGTTTTTTACATTGGGACATCTTAGGTAAAATGCATGTTAATGTGTCATGTGCTCTAATCCCCAAAGGATGACAAGAATTTAGGTTCTTTGTATCATGTTTTCAATACCTGACTCCATTGAGGTGTGGCATGTTTCTATGGTCAAATTTTCACCCTCAATTCAATGTATTTAATGCTAGATTAGAGTTAGGTCCTCACACATGTCATATAACATGTAATAAATATGATTAGTATTATATATAGTTGGATTTCTAGGTCATTTCTAACTTGTACAAATTCAAAAAAATTAAATTGTGCTCCTGCTTCTGAACTCTAAAAACCCAACTACATTTTTCCTGATATTTTCATCAATTTTCTTAGATGTTTCCTTGTGCTCACCCCATTTTTAGGTAATTTATATTCTTATTATTGGCTGATTAACTAAAATTGGGGTTGAATGCAAGGAAATAGTAATCCTAGTTAATCTAATTACGAGGACTAAAACGTTGTATAAACGTAATAAACAACAAAAAAGTATATGTAAATAAATATGCTAAGTAAAATAAAACCCTATATGTGTAAGAGAGTATGGAGAAATGGCGCAGCTTGTTATTATAAATGATTGCATAGTGTCATAGGTCTAAGAATAAAATTAAGAAGTGGAGACGAACACTTAGGGTCCCTACGAAGGGTAGATCTGAAGGAGATGAAGTGACTAGGGCTCCTGGGAGTGTAATGGGGCACCCCGGGTGCCTTGGTCTAAAATATGGGCACCCTGAACATAGTAAATACTCAGAACATGCAACTGGTTTGGTCACAAGTTGGTTTTGAACCTTCCTTGTTTGTCACGCTAGATTCACCAAGTGAGTTGTGTAATGACCTGCAATGCAAATAGAAGTATCAAACCCTAGAAAAATAAAATCTGAATATGAATGGGTCAGACTGACCTCAGCCACCAAAGCTTGTGGTCTTATCACTGAGTGTTACACTACATTTTGGACCCATTTTTAGTTTTGGTGTGTGTGTGTGTGTGTGTGTGTGCGCG
Source organism: Taxus chinensis (assembly GCA_019776745.2). Lineage (NCBI taxonomy): Eukaryota > Viridiplantae > Streptophyta > Pinopsida > Cupressales > Taxaceae > Taxus > Taxus chinensis. The sequence goes on along the minus strand of CM034147.1, from coordinate 313,770,585 downwards.
CGTGCGCGTGCACGTGTGCATGTCATGTCTTAGGTGCTCTCGTGTTAGTCGCACTTTGTGAAGTAGCGAGCAATAATAACAATAGAAAATATAAATAATATGTGTGCATGGAATAGAATAGAATAGAATCCCTTCCCCTATGAAGTGTGTGTGTGATGCAGATCTCCTAGCCTTGATGCATGACACTATGTGGATGCAAGTTGATGCAAAGGATGCAACTCCAGATGAAGTGATAGTAGTGTGTAATGATATGACCTAGGACACTCATTATGGTCTTATAACTTTATATTTATAGGGCTCTTAAGCTTAATTTCGTAATTAATCCTGGCAAGGCCAACTGAGAAAAAGATAAAGATGACTAACAACTAAAAATGAACCAAAAAGGAGCGAAAGGGGATTTACATAGATCAGGGTGCCCCGAGGTGCTCCAGTATAGGCTGGGGCACCTTGATTTAGGGCTAGAATGTCGGGTTGAACTTATGAAATGGGTGAATAAGTGCTGGAAAATACATAGGAACTATGAAATTAAATGTAAAATAAAGATGGCCAAAAGGTGGGATTAATTAGTACTTTGTACACTTAAGAACCTTTCTAAATAGTAGTATAAGACCAAGCCAAATTATGTGTAAAGTGTATAATTTTGTGTCTACATTTTCCCCCCACTTTATGTTGGTGAGCAGGAAAGCTCCGATAACATAAAGTAGATAGAGATACGTACCTGATATCCATGTAGAGTGTAGAAGAAGACATGTGCTGATGGACTAGACTCAAGCATGGAATGCTAAAAAGAAAAATGTGTAGGAGCGTGGATTCTAAAGATGAAAAATGTGCATAAAAAGTGATGAGAGTGAACCTAGGGTGGAACGTGTGTGTAGTTGTTGCAGTGTGTAGTGTACCTACATGGTTAATATGGCAAGTACCGTTGTAGTGTGTTGTCTTTGTTGTTTTTGTTGTTATTGTTGTTGTTGCCCCCAATTTGACTGCTTGTTTCTCATACGGTGGACCTGCAAGGAGAAAATGTTCAATTAGTCAAATATGTATGTATGCAAAAAATGTTGTGTAAAATACACATGTGTAAAGTATGCACAAATGTAAAATATGCTCTAGAAAAAGTGTAAATGGAACATGTGCACCCGATCCATGTCGATAAAAAGGGTGTAGAAGGATATCTTGTACTATAGCGAGTTTTTCGGGAAAAATCACGCAACCCTAGCTAAAGAAATGTAAGGAGGAAATGCTATGTGTCCTCTAACTCTAACTACTTCTGCTAAAATTTGTTGAAGATATCTCTGTACTATCCTAGTTTTTTGGGTGATCCGATGCCACTAGATGGAGAAGTGTAGAGAGGTACAACCATTATAACCCCCAAGCCTGTAACCACTATGCAGAATTACCGAAGGACACCATGCCTTGTTAAGGCCATTGTGTATGGAGTTCGTAGACTAGTCTAAACTCGCTTGTTGTGTCTAAACTGGTGTAAATATGATGTTCTATTATGAAACCCCCAATGATGCCCCCACTCTTTGGGATTGCATGTGATGACCCTAGTAGGAGAATTGTGGCCCCAAAAGAGGACCAACCACACTTTGACCTTTAGAACTCTGTCCCTACAGGGGGAAAGGGAAGCATTCTTGGTATATACCAAGGCATGCACAAAAGGGGATGGCTAGCCAATACAAGTGTTAGTCTAAAAAACACATGCATGTAGTAAGTGTAAAATACGCAGACAATGTAGAAAAACTACCAAACAAAGTAGTGTAAACATGTACATAGAACAACAAGTAGACCACACAAAGATGGGCTTACAAACATGGGACATCACTCACGATGTCACAAGACACGCAAGGCCATCAAGGCCGCAAACAATAGACAAGTGTGCACACAAGCAAAGGGCAAAGCCCACATACAATGACAAATAAAGGAGATAAGCAGAAATACTAAGTAGTCATGATAACATGTAAACCTGCAAAACAAGTGATGCACATGGAACACCCGTTAGCATGTTAGAGTGATAACCAATATGTCAAATAGTGTATGAACAAGTAGTATAAGATGCTAAGTACAAAATGAAACAATAACACCTATATGAGATGAATGTGGATAACCCTAGTGACTAGTATAGTAAAGGTAGAAAGTGAACATCCATTCCATGTGTAACTGTCTTATATCTGCAATCACACTAGAAAAAAGGCATGAACACACATATGTGTATGATAATTAAATAGAAGAAATCAAGCTATGACATGTGTAAGTAAAGTGAGCATTGCAAAACACTAGTAAGCAAAAGACAAATTCTACCAAGACAATGTAATATGTTGTGATAGATAGAATGGAATGCAAGATGGAATGATAGGAGCAATGTGCCCCTTGAGAGAATGGAAGTGGATGCAATGAGGATAATTTTGTTTTCCCCCTTAGTAGTCAATAATGAATTGTAAATGAGAGCGCGTCATCGGGAAATGGTCGAGTAGTGTTGGTTGTATCTAGCACACTGTGATGATGTTTTTGTATATGTATTGGTGTTGAGATGCAACATGGGGAGAAGATGTGCGTGGACCCTATAACCGATAAGCATATACCACGACTTGGTAGGATATACATGAGCGATGAGTTAGCTCTAAGCGTATATCATTATGGGTTGAGCAGTAGCAAGTGGTGATGAAATATTTGATTGTCATAGACGATGTGGGCATGAACCATATAGTAGAAGCATATATCACGACTTGGTTGAATAGGTGAGTGATGATTTATCCCTAATCATATATCACAACATGATGGAAGAAGAAGGTGATGATATAGCCTATATCTTATGTCACTATGAGATGGGTGATGAAGTTAGATGGAGCATATATGGTGGATAATGGAAGGTGGTGGTTTAACACCAAGCATGGACCACTATGTGATGAATAAGAATGAGGTGGTGATTTATCCTAAAGTTTATACCACTAAGTGATGAGTAGGATAAATGAATATGTAAGAGAATTATGTAGAATATGATAATAGATTGTGTGATGAGAGGATGTAAGAAGATAATGATAAATTTACTAAAAGAGAGATGATTTAACCTAATTTGTATACCACTACATGATGATAGAAGGAATTAGTATATATGGCTGAGTGGATGATATAATTACTAGAAATGATGAAGGGAGTGGTGATTTAACCTAAGGTGTATACCACTACATGATAATAGAAGGATTGATAATCTAATAGAATAACCTAGAATTTATAAAAGGATAATGTAATAGAATAATAGAATACATGATGATAGAATGTGATAGTATAAGGTAGAATGGATGAAGGGAGTACTGATTTAACCTAAGGTGCATATCACTATGGTATGTGATTTTCAGTGTGGGTGATGATATATCCTAGAGAGTTGGTCACTAGCACGATGAATGTGATATGATCGTGTGGAACATGTACGTAATGTCTATTTGATTGGTAAACCCTTGGCAGTCATTTATGGACCAAGGAACTAGAGTACGTCATAGGGTGAGGAGTTTAGTGCGCTAAGTTAAGTGTAGTATTTTTTGAGGTGCATGAAATTTAACAAGTTCTTAAGAGGTTTACCGAGAATGCTGGCAAGGTGGTAAACACCACCACCAAGCCAGTTTTTGACATGTAAGGGTCAAGCTAGTTGGACTTAAATTTTCCTTTTAGGGTTGCTTCGGCCTCTGTATTTTTCTTGGTTTCTTTTAATATGAGGTCACCCATATTGAATTCCCTACAACATGTCTTGTGGTTGTAAGCATTTGAAATACGGGTTTGGTATGCACAGAGGTTTTCCAATGATTGTACATGACATGAGTATAACAATTCTAATTAGTGTAAACAATTTTTTTGATATTCATTGTCTTTAAGGATTACCTTCAAAGAGATCCATAGGGTTGGTATTTCAAGTTCTATTGGAATGACCACCTCAGCACCATAAACTAGGGAGAAGAGTGTGGAATTAGTAGGAGTGTGAACACTAGTGCGATAAGCCCATAACACGTAGAAATTTTGATTATGCCAATTAGTGCCACTACACTCAACACTCTTACATAGAATTTTGAGGATTGTATTATTAGTATATTTCACTTGGTTGTTGTCATGTGAATAACAAGGTGTGGAAAATGATTATTTTATCTTAAAATTAGCAAAAAAAATCTTGACGTCTTTATTTTTGAAGAAGGATCCATTATCGATGATAATGGTAGACGGCACACCGAAGTGAGTGATAATGTCTATGGAAATAAAGTTGCGTATGTCAGTGCCAGTGGTTGTATGTAAGGTTTTTGCTCCAACCCATTTGGTAAAGTATTCCATGGCAGTAAATATGAATTTGTGGCCATCAACAGATTCTGGGTTGATAATACCAACTAAGTCAAATCCCCAAATGGAGAAAGGCTATGTGGGCACAATGAGTTGAATATAATAAATAGGTGTGTGGTGGAAGTTACCTTGTTTTTGACATTTTTCACAACCCTTATCATAGTCAAGGAAATCTTGCTCCATTGTTAGCCAATAATACCCTTGGCGTAGGAGTTTTTGTGTCATGGTTTTACCCAAAAAATGGACACCACATATACTATCATGAAAGTTAGATATGGTTGTAGGGATATCGGTGAGAGGAAGAAAATGGAGAATATGACCATCAAGATAATGTTTCAATAATTCAGAGCCAACGATAACATAATGAGTGGCTTTACGACGTAACTGGTGGGCTTAATGAGGTTGTAGAGTGTCAGGAATAATTTGTTTATACATGTAGTTATAAATAGGGTTAAACCATTCAGCGGTGTCATGACTATGGGTGATGGAGTAGGAAGTGATAAGTATGGTGGAGATAGAAGGTTGTCATAATTGAGTAATGATGAAGCTCATTTGGTCATCAATGACATCTTGTGGGATAAACGAGGCTGCACTGGTAATGGTGTCGGCATGGCGGTTATCTTTACAAGGAATAGCGGAAATGGAATAAAATTCAAAGGTACCTAAAAGCTCTTTTACAAAAGAATTTTATGGATAAGATGTTCCTCCTTAGTGTGATAGACATCATTGACTTAGTTTATGAATAATTGAGAGTCTCCATGGATATACAAGTTACGAATGATAATTTTTTTTCTTGTAAGTAAACCTAAAATAAAGGCTTCAAATTCGGTGATATTATTTGTGCAAAAAACCCTAGCCGGTATGTAAAGCAAAGTGAATCACAATGTGGGGTAATAAATACCACACCAGTTCTAGCACTGGAGTAGTAACAATAACCATCAAATTACATGGTCCATATATGTGATTCAATGGTATATACAATGAAATACTCATAGAAAGAATCAGAAACATGGGAAGCATCTAGGAGGGGGCAGTAGCCAATTGATCGGCGATGACCTACCCCTTAATTTATTTTTGAGGGATGAACTTAAAGTAAAATTCTATAAGGAGCATGAACCAATGAGCTAAACATCTTGAAAGGCGAGTGTGGGACAAAATGTAGCACAGAGGGTCAACCTTGGTGATAATGTGAACTTCATGGATAAGGAGACAATGATGCAACTTGTCTGTAATGAAGATAAGGCCAAAGCATAATTTTTTGATGTATCTGTAATTATATTCATAAAATAAAATTGTGTGACTAATATAGTAAATGGCTCACTCACGATGGGTATTGTCATGTTATTCTAATAATGTGCCTAAGGCATGGAATGTAACATAAATATATAATAAGAAGGGGTAGTTTTCCATAGGTGGGACTAGGATAGGAAGGTTTAGGAGATAATATTTGATGTGATTGCAATGCTCCACTGCATCTGGTAAACCCAAATAATTGCATATAACACAATTTCATTTTAGATTTAGTTCATGATATGCTTGAAAGAAGGCTGCATTAGATTTAGTGAGTTGTGTAATGGATCATTAAAGCTAGGCTTGCCAATATTTCAATGTCTTTAAAAGAGCATAGGAGTCTGAATGAATTTTAGAAAACATGAGGAAAATTATCTATGACCTAGGGCTTTTCAAATGGAAAAAAACTTCAAATGTCAAGTTTAACAAATGAACTAATCCTAGGAGCATTTTTCTTGATCAAATCGTTGTAAGACACATCCTTTTGGGTTAAGGCAAATGAAAATACCTATCAATGTGATTCACTAGCAAATGTGAAGCACATGAATGTCACCTAACATAGTAGAAATATCATCAAAAATATGCTTTTTTTGAGAAAATCTTCCTCATTTTTCCTGAATGGCCTCATCTTGGATATAATCCACTGAAAGTTTCTTGCATGAATACAACGTTAACTTGTTTGCCCCTATTTTATTAAGGTCAAGTTTTTGTTGCATAACAATATAGAAAAAATTCATCCCTACATTTGACATGGTGAGTAGAGTGATTATTTCTCGATTGATTAGGTGGAGTAATCTTAATTTCGTTGTGAGTCATCTGCAGCCAATTTTTAAAAGTTGAGCTATGTCATACCCTACGATATGGGTCTATAACTATGTTTCCTTGAGTTTTGGAAGAGGAAAACATGTCCTCTAGGATGACAAAATTTCCCAAATTTAAGTGGACATGTATATCATTACAACACCATATATGTGTATGTGTGGATTGTTTGTTATAGAGACACGCATAATAAACATTCATGTCTTCGTAATCAGCAACGTGGATGAAACTGACAGTCTACTAAGGTTCATGTTCCATCTTTGACCAACAGTGTCACCTTAGAATTTGTCTTATGGATTAAATATTGAAAAAAAATGGCTACCGAGGTCTAAACAAAGATATTTAATACCTTTCAATAGATCTATTCAAACCAGTCATGTCACTAAATATGTTAGAGGAACAAGATGTCAGAAAGAAAATCTCTCTGCTGCATACATGCATGTGTGTGATGCGTGTTCTGCATGTAGAAGTTGTGTGTGAAGCAACCAAATAAAACTGTGCATGTGTTATCATGTATGCGTAAATTACGTTGCATGGTGTGTGTGTCATGTGATGAAAGACGAAATATAGAAATGGTCAATGTATGGCTCATTATGTTTTGAACTTTTGTGGGGTGGAGGTATAATTATCAGTGGGAGTAGATTCTCCTAACCCTCCCTTTTTGATGGATGGGAGAGATCTTTTTTTGCTTTTTTTTTAACATTTAGCAAGACCATCATAGGATGTCCTATATGGCCTCAGGTTAGGATGGTTAAGGGTTGGCTTAGGTTGTCTGAAGGTGTCCCAAGGTACTTTTGGGCATTCATCACTAATCATGTCTAGGTGTAGTATTGGAAGAGTTGTTATAACGATGATCTTTGGCCAATTTTTTGTATCCTCTATCAGGTAGTGAGCTTGAGGAGGACTGATTAGTGTTGAGTCCAATTTTTTATATTAGACATGCGGGGATTTTCTATACTATACAGCTTGCCATGCATATTTTTTGTCATCGTGTTTTGTGTGAAGCGGAGGCTTTGCTTTTAGTCATAGCCAAAACCATGTTTAGAGATAGGTTAGCTTGATAAGTGCATTCGAGTAAGAATAGGGATGAAGTCTAAAGTGTTTTCCCCAGAATTACAATATTCAAAAGGGGAAGGGTCAAACCTACTTTCAACCTATTAAAATAAGTGTCATTGATAGCAGAACTTGAGTCAGATATTTGAAATATAGAGGTAACCACATGCATGGCATGGATCCAAGGTCTACCAAGGAAGATGTTGTAGTTAAGTTTGTTGTGCATGACATGATAAGGGATGGTAATCATACATTGACTGATGTTATAGGGTAGCTAGATAATACCCAAAACACATTTTGGGATGTTATCAAAACCACAAATTACAAATTCCAAATTGATGGAGAAAATTGATATTACAAATGTTGAGGTCAGATCCATTATCCACATAGGCACGTTTATCACCTACTCTATTAACACAAACCTAGATATACAAGGGAGGGTCGTGGGCTAAGAACTTTGGTGGTGGGAGATCATTAGATGTGAAATTGATTTTATCTTCATGAAGGGATAAATCTGAGACAAACTTATGATAACCATATAATGGTGATATGTGTGGAGAGACATAATGGGTAGATAACTATTTTGGGAGGCGAAGGAGATAATTTGGGTATTTTTATAAGTAGTATTGAATAGATATGCTCATGGTGCATTGAATGTAATGATAATTATAGGAGGAATGAGGGTAAGAATGACAACAAAGAAATTGTGTATAAAAAGGAAGGGGATAAGTAAAAAATCATGATGGAAAGAAATCGAAAGCCCTAGAAAGTGCTAGAAGGAGATGTCAGGTTCACCAAAATGATTAACTAAAATTGGGGTTGAATGCAAGGAAATAGTAATCCTATTTAATCTAATTAAGAGGACTAAAACGTTGTATAAATGTAATAAACAACAGAAAATTAGATCTAAATAAATATGCTAATTAAAATGAAACCCTAGATGTGCAAGAAAATAGAGAGAAATGGCTTAGTTGATTATTGTAGATGATCACACAATGTTGCAGGTCTGAGAATTAAATTAGGAAGTGTAGACACACACTTAGGGAACCTATGAAGGGCAGATCTAAAGTGACTAGGGTGCCTGGGAGTGTACTGGGGTGCCTTGGTCTATAAATTTGGGCACCCTGAACACTATAAATGCTCAAAACCTATAAATGGTATGGTCATAATTTATTTCCTAACCTTCCCTATTTGTCACGCTAGATCTGCCAAGAGAGTTGTGTAATGACCTACAATGCAAACAAAAGTATCAAACCCTATAAAAATAAAATATGCATATGAATGGGTCAGACTGACCTCATCCACCAAGCTAGTGGACTTATCACTAAATTTTGCACTACATTTCAAACCTGGATGTAGTTCTTGTGAGTGTGTGCATGTCATTCCCTAGGTGCTCTCATATCATTCACACTTTATGAAGTAGCAAGAAATAATAACTATAGAAAATGTAAATAGCATGTGTGCATAGAATAGAATATAATACATCCCCCTATGAAGTGTGTGTGATGCATATCTCCTAGCCTTGATGCATGGCACTATGTGGATGCAAGTGATGCAATGGATGTAGCCCTAGATGGATTGATAGTAGTGTGTAATGATATGACCTAGGACCCTTATTATGGTCTTATAAATTTATATTTATAGGGCTCTCAAGCTTAATTTCATAATGTAATCCTGAAAAGTTCCGATTGACACAAAACCCTAAAAATGACCATTACAGGTTTTTGTGTTGGGTTTTTAAGGACCTGATTGTTAGAACACATGGCATGTTTCTTGTAGTCACCAAGTGCTTGCTTTTGAGTCAACACATTATATTGCTAGGGTGCCCTAGTTTAGGTTTCCACACGTGTCGTCTTACGTGTAATAAATGCTAAGATAAGTTCTATAAAATACATGGGATTTTCCACATCACTCGTAGTTGTATGAATTTAAATTTGAACCCACTCTCCTGATTTAAAACTCTGAAAACCTAATTTCATTACTTTGTCCCCCCTTTTTATTGGATTTCTTCAATTTTTCTTTGAGTTTGCTTCTTTTCTATGTGTAAAGTGCTTCATTTTGTGTCTACTATTGGCTTCCTTTGATGTTTGAGGCGTTTTCATTGGGTGTTTTTCTTTCCTCTTTGATTTTCCTATGGCTTTTGGGTTTTGTTATTGGTTTGTCTTTGCTTTCATCTCCTCTCCTGTACTTGTTTTTCCCTATTTTGAGAAGAAAGCTAGGATTGTCAACTTCATGGATTAATATTCACGTGTTTGAATTTTTCACAATGATAGAGCATGTCAAAACCCACTGACATGAACATATCGTTAGGATTTTGACTTGTTCATCATAACGAGAACTCCCAAATTAATGCATCGAGACATAATTGAAAAAATCTTAGGTGAAAATTACCAAGGTTTGGGATCTAACTCCTCATGTTCCAGAATTTCCATAGTGCAGAACAAGTCTGAATTCACACCCAGTGTATCGGGAATTCTGAAGGTGCATAACATGCTCAGTAATTTTTGCCAGTGTGTTGTCAGATTTCTCAAGGTGTGAAACAATCCTAAATTTTTTAATAGTTTGTCAAGTTTTTCATATTGCAAGTGTAGGTCCAAAATTTCTAGATAGCCTATCGGTCTTCTTAGGGTGTTTTACAAGGATAAAAACCTGACAGGGGTTATTCCAGACTTTCAAGGGTGCATAACTCAAGGAGAAAGTTCCCAGTTGTTCATTCCTAAACATTCCATAGGGGAATTCTTAGATGAAGTTTCTTCAGTTTATTATCAACCGCATGTGTGACTTCAGGAAAAGAGAAGGGCAAGGAAAAATCTTCCAAGAGTGAGAAAGAAATGAAATGTACAAGTATCAAGGGGTCATGTTCCCCATTCCTACATTAACTCAAATGTTGATATTATAGACATACTGAATTGGGGCATGTACAGATATGTAAGGCTTCTATGGAACAGGAGTCAAGAACACTTCACACAAACGACATGGATGAAATGTATCTGTGATTAGTAGTACTACCTCTCACTACGAATTTCCCTATATCCGTTCAGTGTTTAGAACTCATTCTCGCAACAACTAGTGACTATGATGTCCGAATCTAGGGTTGTTAAGAACCAAGATGAGAGAGAGTGGCAGAGGTGCTGATCTAAGCTATGGACACTGAGTATTTCGAGAAACTCCTCAAACTGCTCGAATCTCACTGAGCATGTTGATATTGATCTCAATAAGGATCAACAAGCTTGAGATGAAAATTCAATAGAGTGCATACAAACATAGTCAACGAAAAATATCTCTTGAAACCCAAGCCTATGCAGAGAGTAAATTCCCTGACAATATTTCCCCAGGAGTGATTTCATTCCTGTGAAATCAATGACATTATCACAGTTGCTAAGAAGATTTTTTGGCCTTCCTGAGGTGAAATGAGTTCCAGGGATAGATGTATCTAATTCATCACCATCATGACGAAAAAATGATCAATTCTTTAGATGGGGGTGAATTTATCAGTGAGACACTAGAAAAATCAGTTGAAAGAAGTGCAAACAACAGTGGGGAAATTCTACATGACATCATATGTCACCTAAATTGCAACAAAAGGTATGGTAATTTATCCTGGGTTTAACATGCCCAAAGTAACTAGAAGCCTCCCGATTTTGTACTATAACTTCTACCCCCCAATTTTCCTTGAAGCATATAGTTTGAGTCCATTTTTGAAGAGTAAATGCTATGCCTTTTTTCTATAACATCATATTGTAAGTTAGATACCTGATATTTTAAAGTGTCGGTGTACTGATGCGGCTTGGAATGTTGTATCCCATTTGGGATGCATTTTCCTCCAATTCCCAACATTCACCTACATCAAGGTAGGAGAATTTCAAAGAACCCCATATTTTTTGTCTAGATTTCTAAGTGACATAGTGGGTTATGATTGAACTGGTAAGGTAAGTTGTTGGACCCCCACAAGTTCCAACAAAGTAAACATAAAGTATGGGTATCCATTTCCCACTATCTATTTGTTGTTACACTAGCATATCAGTGATCAAAGAAGTTAATATTTCTATCGGAATGCACAGGGAGTAACTCTCAAAACTTTCCGTTCAGAGGCTAAACTTCGATTATCGAGGAGTACTAAAGAGTCCTATGGAGCAATTGCAACTTCCCTGTCCCTGAATCTTGAGGATATATGGATTGATTGTAGAGATAAAACAACAATAATAAAGAAGGGTTATAGTCATATGACTAGATGAAGAATAAAAGTACAACCTTATATATATATATATATATATTCCTCAAGATGTTATCGACAATAACAATGTCTTAGACCCAATAGATCACTAGATGAATGTATAGTTTCTAGGTTTTCCCCCAATTAATTGGTTGATAAAGGAGACCACATCTATCAAGGACCAAGTTGTTCAAATTCTAGTCTGAACAAATACTTGGCTCTATTCAATGATTATTAAACTAAAATATCTCAACTTCACAATAGTGAAATCAACTACTGCATCAGAAGCGGGTCCCTCCTAGGAACCCAAGGAAGGTGAAGCACCTAGGAAGAAGTTGAACTTAAATTTTTCAGCAGTAGAGGAAAATATTCTCCTCATTCTTCTGCTCTTTGCACCACCATTGTCAATGTTGAATCCTCTTCCCCTCAATGAGCACAAAGGACATCAACTAGTACTATGGCTTCCCAAGCCATTCCAATTTCTTCCCTTCTCATCACCCATGTGGTCCCTCTTATGACCTTGGCCCCACATTTTTCATCTCCTTCCACTTCTCCTTTACATGTATATTCTCCTCCTCCCTCTTCTCCTCCTTATGTTACATCCCCTCCACCTTCCTTATCAATTCATATATTGTCAATCACTACATCCACTGCACTTGCTTCTTCTTCACCACCCTTGTCTCCTCACGTGTCACTCATAACCCATGTATTTTCATATGTTTATCATATCTCATCTAAAATAAGTATGACATTGATTTATCCTCATGCAATCCAGTTCCCTTCTCCATTTGTTACATTTTCTTCCTTGCCTTCTTCTCCTCCCAATTCTTCAATTGTCGGCCTAGTTATCTTCTCTACTCCTTCCCCCTTAATTTCCTTATTACCTTCTCTTCCTAGTATTGCACTCATGATCATTGACCCTTCACAACAAATACCTTCTTCTTTTGTCCCATCTTGGCTAGTAATCTAAACCCCAAAAAACAAAAAGAAGGTTTTCCCCCCTGAAGCCTTTGATTTCATTATGCTGACTCCTCCTGGCATACATCCAAGAAAACAAATACACTTTCTCATACACCATCAATTCATCAGGTGAAAGGTTTACCTAAATCATTGTTCCTGTTGGGGATAAAAGCAAGGAAGATACCACTGTTTATGATTACCAAGTAACTAAAGTGGAAATATGTAAAGGCACTAGTGAAGGAGTACAAAAATACATGCAAGTGGCTATGAAAATTTTGTTCAATAAAATGTAAGGAAACAAGTCCACCAAGGATGAACTAAAGGAAAAGGTGGAGTATTTAACATCCATCCTTCTCAATATTTCTTAACCAACTCCGATCTCATCTCTATCTCCAATCAATTTTAATACATTATCCATATCAAAGGTGAAGAATATTGGAAAAAAGTTTCTAGTAGTGCACAGATGTATCTAAAGGATCTTGGATCAAGGACATTTTTGAATTCCATAATGATATTGAGAGAGAAAAATCAGCCATTGAAAGAATGAATAATGAGCTCAAAGAGGAATGTACTAATTGGGATTTTCCTGTTGAATCCTTGAGCGAGCTCAAGATAATTTATGTTGATGCCCTTCATCAAGAAGGGATATTGGAGAAAGGGAAAACATTTTGATTTTTACAAGGCCATTGAATTTTTGGTCAAGATTTTATAAGATACTAGAGATAAGTTACAAAAATCTAGAGAAGAAGGGATCGACACCACTAATGATATTAGTGACAACTTTTCCCAAGTACCATGTCATGTCTTAGATTATGACTTAAATATACTACCTACGGATGACATATTCAAAGAATTCAAGGATCTGATTGAAAAGGATTCCTTGGCAAGGAGTGATTTTGATTTAAAATCAATTAACAAACTAATTTTGCACCAAAATGTTTTGAGAAATCTAGCCAAAATCATCAGAAGATTCCAAAAGCTTACTGGAAGATTGATAAAAATGTTTAACACATACAATGTCCTGAAACAATACTCATGTGGACCTGATGACAAGGAAAAACAAGATATTATTGAGTTCCATGCATATCGTAATAAGGAAGATGAATGAGAAATAGATAGGGAAAATTCTTAATGATTCGTCGCATTTTTTCATTTTCACATCAAGCATGTAAATTATTAATATGTTTAGACATCATTTGGATTGATATGTTGACTTCGTCATTTTTTGTAAGAACGGGTCAAGAGAGATTTAATATGTATTTTATATTTTTAGATTATGATCCAACAACGTCCCTTTTTCTCTCTTTTATATGTAAAATGTTGAGGGATTATCAAGGGATATTTTTGGAACATATCAAGAAGGTTGGAATTGTAAAGATAATAAAGAATTTTTTTAATTTCCATATTTTTCTATAAGGAATAAAAAGAGATTCTTTACAAACTAGGTGTTGTATGTAATATCATTGTTTAAAGTATTGTTCTTAAGTTTAATGTGTTATATTATTCTTTAAATTTGGTTCGTTGTTCATAATATCTCAATAAATTTTAGTACTATTATCTCATGTTAGTATCTTTGGATATGTGATTGTCAAAGGAAAATCATGTTTCCACTTTTCTTTCTTTACGTTCCTCCTTTCTACTTTCACTTCTAAAACCTTCACTCATTCTCAATCTATCTTTCATTCCAAAAGAAATAAATCTAATGGGATGAGAACCCACCCCAATGTTAGATTAGTGTAAATATTGTGTATATTCTTTGTTGTTATTAGAATAGTAGTAAATAGGGCACCTCCCCTTTATTTGAGGAGGGAATTTGTCCCTATGTTGTGGTTAAACCTCATATTTTTTCTTTGAAAAATATCTAACCAATAGTTTTGGAAAATTCTTTGGGGATTATGGATATGCACAAGATGATATTTATTTCACCTTTTGTATATTCCCTAATTATTGTGCTCTAATATTTCTTTCTTTAGTCAAACTGGCAAGAAATATTTTCACACGCAGTAGTAGAGTGAGATGAGTAGTGGATCCTATGTTCAAGTTATTATAACAAGATAACTTCAACCTATCTCCTAAAAATTGTTCCTCGTGTCATCATAGTAGTTCATCACATGTACATTGGAATCATACCACGTAGTAGGAAGGTACATATTCTACTTGTAGATATATATTTCTAAGTGGAATTCACATTCCAACACACATATTTTTCAACAATGGTTGCGCCACCTCTAACTCAATTCCTTTAGGGGCCAGCAATTAGCCCTCATACATTGGCTCAAACTTTGCATGATTTTCCACATAGTTCATGGAATAACTTCCTAGAGTTTTGTGGCAATGGAAAACAACACCCTAATAAACACATAGCTTCATTCTTTATTGATTGTATAGTTATGGGTGTTTCTCATAAGGATGTGTCTATTCATCTATTTGTTGAGACTCTCCAAGGTGCTATTCCTAAATGGTTATACCATTTATCTCCTAGATCCATCAATAATTGGGATACCATGAGAACAAGTCTCGAAGAAAAATTTAAGCCAGTATAAGACACTCATGCAATATTATATCAGCTCAGTCAAATGAAGAAATAACTACATGATCCTATGCGTGATTTAATTCCAAATTTTAATAAATTGATCCATAATATTATGGAGCATGTTACCCCTAATATTTAAAATCAAAAGTGTTTCTTTATTAATTCTCAACTACCTAAAGTTGGCTTCTTATTAATAATATAAATATTCTCGATGTGGCTACTACACAATCAATATCTACAGAAATGGAGGATGATATTATCATGGATGGAAAAATAAGGAGATACTCTTTTAAGCCCAAAACTTGGATTATGTCTCAAATTACTACTGATCCCAAGATTCAAATATTTTCCAATGATTTTTTTACTTTAAAGAAATAAATGTTTCAAAATGTACCTAATGCTCTTGGCCAGGATATCCCAAGGAGAAATTTCGATAACAATAGTGCTCCTACTAGAGTTAGGAACTGGTTACCAGCTTCTCAACCAAGGTTATCTATTTAATATCCTCCTTTCAATTTTTATGTTGAGGTGGATAACACAAGAAAAGAGGCACATGAATATGAAGTTAAAGATTCTTACGAATATTTTGGTTCTAATTTAACTTCTATTTTCTAAATAAACATACCACTTTCTCTATAATATTCAATATTTTCTACCCATAAAGCTACTACAATGGCCTCAATTTTAGTTTTGAATTTCATATTCGAAATTTCAAAACAAATCTTACTGCATGATCCCTCTACAAACTAGTCTTCCTTGCTTAGTTCACCAGAATTGAAACTATCTATGTTCATTACATCAAAGAACCTCAGGTCATACTCCATGGAAGATTATCTCATTTTCTTATTTATTTATTTAAATCCTTGAATATTCTCCACTACACACTTCCTTATTTTAAATTCTTGTGTGAGTGCACTATGCACTTCATGTAGAGTTTGTGTGATAAGATTTCTAGAGTATATAAATTCCAAAGTTCTTCCATGTAGAGCCGCTATAATTTCACACTTCTTGGTGACATCATATGTTATCATAATTTCTCCCAATCACATATCACATGCTAGTAAATAATGATGTGGATGCATATACTTGTCACATGGTTATAAACTTCTATAGGAGTTAGGATTGTGAGCCATATTTCCTTGAGTTATGAATTGGATTTTAGGATGACATTGCATAGTAGTATGACTCAAGATATGAATTCAATTTAATTTCACACTTGGTTGATTAGTACTCACATCGGTACTTACACTAGCCTTACTATATTTTGGCTTCTCTTCTTCTAACTCTTTCAATTCTAAAAATATAACTCTATATTTTGGGCTTATAAAACTATTATTACTATATTGCCCAGTCTTTTCACTATTTTCCCTAAATAAAATTCTACGCAGTGGATTTCTACATAACGATAACTCTACTTCCCTTAAAATTTATTTATTTCTATCTCTTCATCTCTTTAATGTAACACAGTTTGTACTTTGGAGGGATGCCTTAACCTTCTTTGTAATTATTGCAAAATTTCAATTTGTTCCTAATCATGTATATAATCCTAAGTAATTAATTCTTTATCTAGCTCAAGGGACATATATCATAGAAAAGGGGTATTTTCATCTTCTATGGGCCTTTGTGGATCTAGTCTAGTTTTTCTTGCAGACTAAATTTTCTTGATCTTTGCAATTCCATTCACAATTCACCAGCTTCTTTTGTTTCCTTCTCAAGTTTTCAATCAATTTCTACACCTTATTACACACCCTCTAAGTCACTTCATCTTTCTCCTTCAGTTTTCTCTTTTGTTTATCTAGGATTCTCATTTCCTCCTTCTTTAGCCCCTTTACCTAATATATTCCTACTCAAAGTTGGTTTTATCTTTCCCTAATAAATATTGGAGTTTCCCCATCTATTATATTTTCTGGCTTTTCTTTGCAATCTTTTAATTCTCCTATTTTATTATCTTTAATACTTGTTCATACCCTTCAAGAGTCCTTAATTTTAGCCTTTTCCCCTTTCCTATTCCTCTCTTGGATTACATCCCTTTAGCACATACGTGGCTACTCCATATTGTATATTATTTGCACCACTCCATTTTCCATGGTTAACATCTTAACTAAGAAAGGGAGTCTTCTAAAAAACTTTCCTCACAATCCAAAAATAAAATGTGCTTCTGTAGGATTAAAAAAACAAAAATTTTGGACAAAAATCTTAGTTTCAAACCCACTAATTGTTTTTTTCATCCAATGATCTACAACATGATTCCATGGAACATATAACTTGTGTAATGTTTCAAGTTTCTCATCCATCCATTCTTATTAATCTTTATGCTCATGTCTAATGTATTAAAATTCTATTCGAGATAATTAGGTGACTAACTATGTAGAAAGATCACACCAAAAAATATCATGAATATCTCCACAGATATGATACAAGTGAATCTTCTCAATAGGATTTTTTGTCACAATCTCGTCATCTTTTGTTAATTTTTTCATCTTTTTTTAGCCATTGTTCGACATCTCTTTTCCCCTATGGCCATATTATCATTTTGAGGTCTTGGAAACAAATCCATTGTTAGCATAGGTCCCTTAGATCATGACATCAATACTTTCAATAGGTTGTAGAATATACAAACTCATATTGTTCCCATTAACTAATACAAAAAAGAAGTAGCAAGATTGAATTCACAATTACACAATAGCTCAAAAATAGATACAATCCAAAGAAGAAAGAGACAATGATCAAGAATACACATATGAAATAAATAGGAATGTTTATTCCTAAATCAAAACACAAACATACTTCAAAATCAAACTTAAAGGAATCAATATAAACTTCTATTATGATCAAAGATCAACATTCTACACATTGTGCTTACATAGTTTTATACAAAATAAGTGGTCGTGTAGTTATTAGTCCCTTATTCTTCCTTTCATACAAAAGAGGCTCTTCGCATTCTCTATCTTTCATAAGATAACACTATATCTTATATAATTTTTCTTATCTAAATTATACATATACAATAGGATTACGTAATCATACAAAATAAATTCATGTCAGATTTGTAATTATTTTTACACACCCCAAAAATTACAAGACTGTATGGATGTTCTTGACCCTACCATACATTTCTATCATGAAGGTAGTCCCACAAAAATTTTATTCACTTTCATATTTCCCATCATAGATACAAGTTTTTGGCATAATCTTATACTCATTTGACATAGTTTAGATCAATCTATATGGGCATGAATATTTCACTCCTCCACATTAGTAATCAGTTCTAATTATAAAATAAAAGTGTTTTGGGGGCCTCCATCTCCTTCTCCATTGAAATTTTAGTAAATTAAACACTTTTAATCTGTGGTACAACACATAAGACGAGCATGGGGGAAATCATTCTCTTGTATACATATAAAAAATAGGCCTATATATGTTTGTAATGATGTGTTTTGTGTGGTTATTGAAATTATCAAAGCAACTATGTTCTTCATAGGAAATATTTCCTCTCCTAATTTCAAAGGGAAATATATCAAAGTTACTAAAAAAATATGTACATGATCTTATTCCTTCACATGGTATATTGGTACCTCATTCTTATTCTCTGTCTATCTTCTATTTAGTGTTGGGTTACATGCACCCAATGCTCTAGTTTCTCCTTCAACATAGTTGGGGACTGATCACCCCCAATCCTACAGTAAATTTCATGAAAATAGATCCAAATATCAAATTACAGGTAAGAAAACATGATGTCTTCCCTCTACATGAAAAACATGTGTATTCTTTCTATTCTTTACATATCTCAATTTAGCTTTATGAAAGCTCAAATTATATGTTTACAATCGACTTACAATTCAATTTCTACTATGGACATTTTTTACACTCTCTCTTGCAGGTTACATCATTAAGCATTCCAACATTGACACATATGGACTATAAAAACTATAAGTGAAGACAAAGTTTTTCTACCCACTTGATTATATTTTATTTTAATCATGTAATTTAAATTTTGTACTTAAAGAGGGGGAAAATGTAAACACTCAAAATTTTCAACTTACCCTTTGACACAACTAATTATTACTATGCTTCTTGGATAAGACAAACACCCACACTATATCCCCACTAGACGCACATTGTTATCTATTTTCTAACTTGGCTATTCCCACACACTTATGTGTTGAAAAATTATGAATACAAATTCATGAAATCAATTCTTAAATATTAACATCATAGTGCAAATTTCATATTTTATCTACATTTTTCCTATCCAAAACAATATATATATGGGTCAAGATGTGAAATATGTTCTTGGATAACATATACGGTCCTAGAATGACACATCTTGTAACTCTCTATTCTATGTAATAATATATTTTGGGTCTTTTCATCTTTCTAGGTGAGCCTTATCATGATAATTCACCACTAGAACCCTTTACAAAAAGTTAAGATTGCCCAATTTACTTACCTAACACTATCTTAAAATTATCATTGTAAATACATATACAAAGCACTCAATGCTCTGTAAATATTACCAAAGAAAATTCACATCCATTAGGGAAGATATGACTATAGTTATGAAGAACTCAACCAGATCAAGGAGTCTAGCTTCTTTCAATTCCAAGCACACCAAGGTCCCTACTTCAAAGTCTTATCTAGACCACAATCCTCTCAAGCATGTTCAAATTTATTCATGTTTCTAACTAACTGCATTCATATAGATGTTGCATGTTAGGTGGAAAACTACATGTGGTTTGAGGTATCTTCAATGAAGTGTCGATGTAGTTTGTGCATGGATTGCACTTCAACCCAAACATTAACCTTCATATAGGGTATCACACCCATGGTTAAGGTTTAAGAGTGATTTATATGATTAAATATGGTTTTGGGATTATATTAAAAATAGGGTTTGACACAAATATAAATTTATAGACCACATAAGAGCCTATCAATTTACACAAACTCATTCCAAGAGGTTCTAAGACCACACCATAGGGGAAAGATAGGATATTACAAAATGATCGAGATGTGGGTTTCTGCACCAAGAGGTTTTCCAATCATGGTATCATAAATGAAGCATATTTCATCTCTACAATACTAAATTCTCTAGTATGTGTACCTATATCTCTTATGTACAATTTTTTGTTGTTAAGTACATCTTCCTCCTTATGTTTTTAGGTTTTTATCATATTTTAAACACTTGTTATAAGTACCAATAAATTATTATCATATGTAATTAATGTTCAAAGTTAATTAATTAGAATCGATCCTACTTTCAAACCTTACATTAATGTTTATTGTTACGCATGTCTATAACAATAATTTATTAAGGTTTAAAGGGTGTACAAATTTGGTGAACCCAATTCTGCATAGAATTTTTTTATCAAACCCTAGTTACCCCAAGGTTCATTTTTGTATTATCTTTTCATTTATTCTTGGAGTTGTATTTTTCCTTCTATATATCATCATGATTATTCCTCGTCTCTTCTACTATCTTTTCTTTAAGCCTAGGATTTTTTTTATCTTCTACCACTATGAGATATTATTCCCCTTATATTGGTAAACACCATGGCACTATGGTCCCTACTATTGGCTCTTATTCTACTACTAATATATTTGCTAATTCTATTTTTATCATCATCATTGGCCATGTAGAAGCTAAATTTTCTAATATTAACTTTGATAATCATTCACATGCCATTCCCGAGGATGATGCAAAACACATGGAAAAAGTATTCCTACAAAATACCACTTATATTTACATCCATGTATATGATTCTTGAGAGGAACTTAAACATAATTCCCCTCTAATGGATATCCATCTATTATTCCTAATTCTATTATGTCTATATATATGAGGGAACCTAGTTCCCTAATATATCATGTATCTATACATATTCCTACATCAACTGTTATTTCTACTTGTAATAATAATTCTTTGGGTGCTTCTTCTTCTAGAACACAAGCCCTTGAAACCTTACTCATACTTTACAAGATTAAATATTTTGATTACAACAATGTACATATACTACTTCTTAAATTATAGATTATAGTGGCTTCTTATCCCTTGCCTCTTATTTTTGTTTTTCCTAAGCTTGTTATGTATGATGGTAAGAGTTACCTAGTGAAACACCTTACATCATTCCATGTGGCTTATTTTTACTATGTGTATCATGACATGTTACTCACAAATATTTTCTCTCAAAGTTTCAAGGAATTTTCCTTACAATGGTTCTATGATCCACCCACACACTATGTATGAACTTTCACCACTATAGAAAATCATTTTTTTGCACAATTCCCTATCAACATTGGTGAAAACATTTCTTATTCTCAAATGTATAAATTCCACCAAGGGTCTATTGAGCACATCATTTACTATGTTTTACGCTATAAAATTATTCTTACTAAAATGAATAATATTCTAGTTGATAGTGAAACCTTTTTAGATAAGGGTAAAAGTTGGGTTTTTTTATAACAGCCCTACCCTGGTATAAAAACGGGTTTAAAAAATTGGATTAAACAATAATCCCAAAATATACAAATGAGAGAAGGAATCCAAGTTGTTGTAGAAAAAATATGAAAAACATAGCAAAGAAGCTGCCAAAAGGAGGCCAAAACACAACCAATAGGAACAACCCAACTAGAAAAATATCATAACTATTTATAAGTACCTCTTGTTATAGGAGGTGAACTCCTCCCCACATTTAGATTTCTCCTTTTTCAGACCACATTAGTCCACCTTCCTCATGAATTTCTCTAAAGAAATATCCATTTAAGCATGATCTTTTCATATGATATCTAAAAAGGTCCTTCCCAAAATTTCAAAAATTTCATCAATCTATCTCTATTTTTAGTGTAAATAAGAGTATAACAAATGTAAAGAGGTTCTACCACAATAATACACTGGATTCATTCTTTCTTAATCACCTCCTCTTCTTGTAAACAAACTTATCTAGTGATTTGGATATAACTCTTGTTATAATTCTCTAACTGTATCTTTACTCCTTGACTTTAATTAGAATTCATATGATGGTTGTTAACTTCATGATCCACATTATATTAATCTTCAGAGATAATTTCATCGATTGTGTCTCTAGCATCCTGATTATCCTCTAAAATAATTTCCACACAACTATCTTCTTCCATTTATTTTCAATCTGAACCACTTCTTCTAATACCACTTCTTCTTCTTCTACTTATTCTCCATAATCTTCTCCTTCATCTTCTATAAGCTCCCCTTCTTCCTTTTCTTATAAATTCCCATTGTACTTCTCATTATCTGCATCATTTCTTATACCTACTATCTTCCCATCATCATGAATAATCTCAACATCTAGGATCTGAGCATCAACATCCTTACATTGGTAATTTTGGGATGAATCTAACCAATTCTTATGACTATAAGTAACCACCAACATGTTAGGTAAACCCTTATCAATCTTCTTCAAAGATGTAGACTTATTGTTACAACAAAGACATTATTTTTTGTGATTTCTTTAGATACCTTTCTTTCTACAGCATGTGTTTTTCCTTAGGGATGTTGAACCTCATTTTAGTGAAACCCATATAATTCCTCTAAAATATTTATCTTCCAACCATGTTTAACTAGGTTCTCTACCCTATTTCCAGGCGTTTCAAATGTAGAAATTTTGGTCACTCTATCGCCCTTCATTCTACATTTATCACTAAAAACATTCCAACCTTCATAGATCAATTCTTGAATCTAAACCCTATTTTTGGAGGTGAGTCTAATGAAGGTAGGGAGATATTTTCCAGGCTCATTACTGATGTAAAATCTTGCAAAAATCATTCTAAATATGGCCCTAATAGTGGGATCAAAAGCTATAAAATCCCTAAAGCCTCAGCTAAACCAAGAAACACATCCAAGTCCCATAATTTGAGAGGTAAGGATAGGATACTAACCCAAATAGGTAAGGAATAGGGGACTGAGTAAAACTTAAAAGAACTAGGCACCCACATTGTAAAATATTAAACAAAATTTCCAAAAAAATAGGGTCCCTCCAATTAAACCCTGAGGAGATCCTCTTCCAACAAAAATGGAATAGAAAATATTTGTTTAAAAGGGCCACTATTTCCAACTTATCTAAGGTGTCCATATTACCTTAGCCTTAGCCCATAGTCTAACTAATTTAATATTAGGGTGAGTTCCACCAAAATTTTCTTATAGATCATAACAGTATCCCTTTTCATCTCTTTCTACCATAATGTCTAGGACAACCAAAGAAGGGTCCTCCTCCTCCCAAGATGGAGAGATTAGAATGGGATCCTCATTTCCTCTAATGACCCTTTCTACCCATTAATAAGGCACCTTAGCATCCCCATCATCATCCTTCTCCAAACATTTCCTCATATGTATCCTTGTCAAATCCTGAGTAGTTAGCTCTATTGGTGTGAGTCACCACTCCACATCATTGGGTGATTCGTCTCATTTATTTTTTATCGTAGGTTTGTTTGTCATTTAGGGGTCATTATGATATTCCCTTATGCATCAATGCATCTTGTGCATTATTTGCATCATGGGAGTTACTTTTATATTCTGGTAATGTAACTCCCCTCTCCACTCAAGTTTCCATGATTACAGCACTAGGGGTTAATCAGCACCCCCTACATGTACACACAATCAGATCTATGAGATTTGTGAGAGTTTTTGGATTATAACGAGGTTCTTCCCGTTTACTGAATCTTTGCATGCATAGTTTCAGTTGATGCTCGCTCATCTCAAGATCTCATCACGTTGTCATTCGCATGTTATTGGATGTTTGCATCTGTCCCTTAGTGATCCTCGTGCACTTCTTGTTTTTGTACACCCTCTTTCATGGTATCAAATAGCCCACACTCTGCGGATCTGTGTAACTCCATGGTTTTCAATGTTTTCCGGCTTTCCAGTGTGATATACAATATTATTGTTGCGTTTGTCAAAATGGTTATTCCATTCGTGTGTTTATTGTAATGCATTGAGTTTGGGGTTTTATACCTTGTTCCACACTTGTTACATGGTTCAGTTTTTTAGTGTTTCTTGATTTTAAGGCTTTCCTGGATTTATTGGTTCCTTACATGTAGTGTCTCAGAGGTGTTTTTCAGGGGTTACATGTTGTTGTATTTGCGGTTACAATACGAGGTCTATGTGTTAGTGTTGAGTTTTTTAGGGAATGTCAAAATTGGTATTCTCTAAGGCCTAACTCAGACCCTACCTCCTTGAGCTAGGAATCGAAGTTGGCATTTCCCATAGCTTGCCCTACTCTTAGTCTATACATAGCTCAATGTTGCCTAGTTAACTCTCCATTGTATGTTCCTACATCATTGGTTTTAAATTAGGTCTTTTACTGCTCGAAGCTTGTTCTTCATCATTCTGTCTGGCCATATGTTATATTGCATTCAGATTGTGCATACCTTAGACTTGTTCTTAGCATCGACCCTAACTCTCATCTACTCAGTTTCACTCACATTGTTTTTTGGCTTAGCACTCAACTCTGTTGATCACTCCACATTGGTTCCTCTCATCGCTTCCTTGTTTTGTCACTTCATCCTGGCTTCATGCTTGTCTTTTTGACATATTTCATTCGAATCAAGAATCCACCATTCCCCGTTTATGGATCTATCCTCCATTAGCATCTCTAGTATAAGTCTTCACCTACCTGATCCTATGGTTTTAGTTGGGTTCTCATGTCGCCATCACTTTGGTTTAGCTGTTATCACCTCATGACATGTTTGATCATTTGCACCTTCCCCCTTTCATGTGACCATGTTAGTCCCACCTCATTCGTGATGTTAATGTAAACTGTCAACGCATTCCTCGGTAGTTATCCTAACTTGTTCTCCAGCTTGGCAGGCTTTGACCCCAACTCACTCAGACATTGAATTCCACATGGACCTATTTCTCCCTAACTCGAAATGCCTCCAACTGATTTCAATGAGCTCATCCATCCTTTGCGCATTAACTCTAGCTATCTTGGTCTACCCAGTGCTGACTATGTAGCTCGCGCACTGACACTTCAAAGCTTGGCTACACATTTAGCACCAACTCCTGAGTTTCCCTGGTGGTCTCATCTTAGCCAACCTCATCTCTTGACCCGAATCATGTTTATGGTACCTCTCCTGCCGATTCACTCAATCGATTACCTCCACCATGATGAGCACATCTGACCTACAGATTCCTCTCCTAGCTCATTTTTCAACTCAACTCACCAAGCTACTCGACGAGCCATGTTTGAGTTCCTCTTAATTATTATGATGCTCCGAGACTCTCCTAGACCCCCTCCTTTCTATATTTTCATGGTCACCTTTCTCCTTTTTTTATGCATTGTACACATACTATAAGGAGGAAAAAAATTAAAAAATCATTGTATTATATAGGGGGGGAGTACCTCTTTTTCCACATGAGGGATATTTCTTTCCCAGGCTCTCTGTATAGGGTTATTGGGCTATCCGGGACATTTTTATGGCTCATCCTTCGTAGCAATCTTCTTCACCTGCAGCTAGTGGATACATCTAACACAACCTTTTGGAAAGAGAGCCTTATCCATTGCATTTTGCCATATTGCCTTATTCTCACATTGGGTAGTGTTTGTACCCCTGTATTGTTGCCTTATGTGTTTTGTGACATAATTACATGTGTATTCCTCCACTTCAAACTTAGGACATTCATTGTGGCCTCCACTCTCATGTGACTCATCACCTACTGCGAGGTGACTTGGTCAAATTGTGCAACGTTTCATGAATGCACCCATATTTAGTCATGTACTACACATTATCTAATGCCATAGATATGGTGGCTTACCATTACTCCTTTCTCAGGTGTTGTACTACTTGTAGATGCATTATCAGTTGAGTTTGACCTCTTACATGTCTTGTACCCTTCTTCTTGTGTACCTATGCATGTTTTTCTTCCACTTCAGCATTCATAGAGGGTGATTATTTCAAAACATTGAGAATTGTAGGATCACTGTTACATATCTCTACCACTTCTTATTTGGATAGAGATAATTTTAAATCCACTGGTAGTGTGCTTCTATGGAACGCTACTTCATCCAAGTGGGTCTTTCACATTTTTTTACTTGGGCCAGTTTCTGTCACCCACTGATTTTCTAATAATCTCGAGGAATTTCTTGACACTTGCGACCATGTTGTTGGTCACTTGATGTGTTTCACATCTCCATACCTCTTTGTAATCACTTGGTAGACTCAGATCCTCCCCACCGCATATGGAACATATTTCCAGTCCCTGTTTGGAGTCCCTTCACATACTATCGACCATTGTTAATGCTGTTACTGATCCATATATCTCCTCTTCTTCTTCGTGTGATGGCACTTTTTTCTGACACATATCTCATCTTGGTTCTTATTCTGATGTTGAGGATTGCAGTACCCAGTTCTGATGTTGAGAGTACTATAGAGGAATCCTCTCTTCCTCCCATCCCTATTCTAGAGAGTGTTTTCCACCCTTCCCATCTCATCAGATATTGATGCAGTCCCATACTCAGCCTCATACATTCATTGCACCTAGTCTCCTTTCATCTTTACATTTTGTGAGGCCCCATCCACTCCACTTCCTTCATGTTTGGATGACTTATATTTTTTTGACATCGCTCTAGTGTTTGTTAAGCCCCCTCATTGGGATGAAGTGTCTACCCAACTTTGGTCATTTTTTCATACAAAGTCCATTTGTGATGCACAATAGGTTCCTCATCCTTCTTACAGGTGTTATTATGGATTTCTTCATCTCTATTGTTAGAGAGTGCCCCTTCTTGAGAATCTTATCAATTGCTTCAATTTTCTAAGATTTCTTCATTGATCTACCCTTTCTTTTGGATCCCATTTCTATTGTGGGGATTGTTCTCTTTCCATAATATCACTTGGGATATCCTTTCTACGAGTGCTCCCTCTTCACACTATGAAATTTATATGCTCATGGCATTACCTTTAGTTCCTTGGCACTCCCTTACTAAACCTATGTCACACTTTCATGAAAAAAACTCAGAGTTTTGCATGTTGTTTCCTTTGGTTTCCTTTGCAGAGTGGGTAGAATTCTAGCACTATACTTATGTCCTTCCTAAGGATAGACATACAATTTGGTGGTGGATCTTCTTCAGTCTAGAGTCAGAGGACCACGTCATCGACACTCTTTTTGGGATACTTCCTAGATTTGTAGATTTCATATCCAACTATGGCATCTTCTATGTTCCCCTCGTCTCCCTCTTCTTATCTCTTCTTCTTTGCAAGAGATTTCACTTTTGTACATGGGTACCTTATCAGGATTTTCTATAGCTGAGACACATCCTTAGCATCTTTCTTATATTAAAGAGTGTGTTTTATATCTTGTAGTGGATGTTTTTCCCATTGGGTTTTCCTTCACTTCTTGGGACTTCTTGTTTTGAATGGGTACCTCATATGGATTTTGTGTTGGGACCCATTTCTCCTTTTGATTTTCCACCTCATCCTAAGTTTAGATTAAGGGGGGGTGTTGGTGTGAATCACCATTCCACATCATCAAGTGAGTCATCTCATTTAGGTGATATCGTAGGTTTGTGTGTCATGTAGGGTTCATCATTAGATTCCCTTACACGTCAATGTGTCGGTTATGTCATTGGGAGTTATATCCCATTCCAGGAATGTAACTCTCCCTCTCCACTCAAGTTGTCATGATTACAGTATTGGGGGTTGCATAGCACCCCCTCTATGTACACATCATTAGATCTATGAGATTAGTGAGAGTTTGTGGATTTTAACGAGGTTCTACCTATTTTGCATCTTTGTTTGCACATTTTCTGTTGATATTCACTCCTTTCAAAATCTCATCACGCTACCATTCACATGTTTGTGTATTTTCACATCATCCCTCATGATCCTCAAACTTTAGGTTATCACATGCCCTCTTTCAGGCCTAAGATCCATTCCTTCCTAGAGGTATTTTCAAAGTTATTACCGCTCCTGCAACCCATTTTATGAATTATAAAATTTTAATATATATTCACATAAATATTATTTTCTCCCTTACAAGAATATATTATCTTTGATAAGTTCCCATCATTTGATCATCTAGTCATACTATAAAATAATTTGAGGCCAAGTTACTACAAATAAATAAGCTTAAGTATGATGTTATCTCTTCTACTACATTGTTGGCTATATTTTTTGCATAGCACAAAACCTAGGCAGTCATGAGATAAATCTCCCTCATTTACCGGTGAGGATCCCATGTCAAATTTGTCAATTAAAGTATGTTAATATCTATATGGGGTTTTACTTTAACTACTCAATTCATGAACCATAACTGAATAGTTCTGCAGCAAGTAAGTAGTTGTTTAAGAAAGGAAATATTTATGGAAGAAGGGAATTATATAAACACAAAGAAGAAATGGGGAAGATGTAAATCTCAATCAATAGATAGCAGATTTGATTGCATGCACATAGAAGAAACCAATAGATATAAACATAGAATTCTAAGCAAAGGTATCTCTAGATCTAGATCTGAAATAACACAAAGTCTATTTAAAGATCTAAGATAAAAAGCAAGAAACACAATACACTGTGACACAAAGTTCTCTGGAAATATACTCCTGTATATTCCTTTGCTTCAAGTGGCTCTCAAGGGTTTCAGCACAAATTCTGGAACACAAGGATGCTACTTACAAATTCTCCACTTTAACCCAAAGGTTCTTCCTCTACTTATAGAATGTAGAGGGGCAATTACAAGTTAGAAAAGAAACAACTGGCAATCTCTTCCTCTTTGCATGACATGTATGATTTGCAACTGAAAATAAAACCTTATATTTTACACGTCTGCCACCTATCTCTATGTGACTTCTTCAAGTAGTGGCTTTTAAACCAATCACTTAAGTTGTATAATTTAATTGATCACTCAATTACTTTTTCGGAGGAAAGAAGAAGAAAGAGGAAAGTTTTAGTCTTGTCCTTTTTCATGTCTGCATACAGTTGATTCTTTTGCCTTTAATTCTCACCAAACTGGATCTAGGAGTAGCTGGATCTAGAAGTAAGCTGGATCTGGAACTAGCTGGATCTGGAAACAACAAGTTGGATCTGGAAGTGGCTGGAATTTTTCCTTCGCCTTTTCTTCTCTTTTATCCTTAAAGCTTTTATATTTCTTCTCTTGTACATGCATCAGTGCAATTTCTTCCGTAAATAACTTTTTATTTTTAATTACATATGAGAAATTAAAAATTCTAGAAAGCACTCTGGGTGAATGCAACTTCAATGAAGGTTTCAACTGGAAGATTGGAAGCACATGCACAAGATCCTGGAAGGAATTTTCCATGCAATGACTTCTTCATGAGTTGCATTCGAAACAAGAGGATGAAACCTTTATTCCAGAAGCTTTTGCAATTATGAGATCTAGATCTAGATCTAGGCCTATTGACTTTAGCAAATCTAGAAGCTACACATGATTCTGTTGAGCTTTCTCTTTCATCCTGCTTTTCCATGGCTCAAGCAATCTTTGTCTATCTTTTTCTGAACAATTCTTTTTCTTCTTATTTGTCTGGAATTCTTTAAAACTGGTGCAGATCTGGATAATTATTCAGATTCAGAGGATATATTCAATGTATTGGACATTGATTAAAGCTTCTTTTCTTTTGTAAAGCACCTGTAATGAATTCCTACTATTATTTCATACAAAGATGGCAACCAAAACATGAACAGTGAATTTTAATCATAAAAATCTGCATAATTCAAGCTTGTTGCCCCAAAAATTGATGTTTTGTTTGCATGCAAATTGAGCATGAATTTTTCCAACTTCACCTGAGTAACTATATTACTTATGCAAACAATTATCCAGACTCAAATCGACTTCCTTCAACCTGTGCGCCAAAATTGGAAGCTTTTAGCCTTGATTTCACCTTCTTTTGAGTAAAAATCCTCTTCAAATGGGGCGCACTTTTCCTCTGGGCTGCACTTCTTTACCTATGAATTAATTAATTCATCCTTATGAGAGCCCATGCTTATATACCTCTCATAATTCTATAATTAATAATTGCCCCTCCTATTCCTGGCAATTAATTAATTAAAAATCATGCTTTTCTCTTTAACTAGTGTGCTAAAATTGCATGTTTAAGGACAACCATAATAAATTAAATTTAATCAATTTGAGCATCCACTCTTCACTCCACTTAAGCTTCACAGTGTGTTGTAACCTTAGCCACAGAAAATAGAAATTAATTTAATCATTTAATACTTTAAAAAGTATTATCTTTCTCCCAAAAGGGGTTCACTTTTTGACATGAAGGGGTTGTTGTTAAATAAATAAATTTATTTAATTTTAGAGCAATCTATTTTCAACCACCTTTTGTCCTTTTCCTTTGTTGACTTTTCCACAAGCCTGGGTGCCTATTTTGGGTGAATAATTAATTAAATTAATCAATTTAAAGGCTGTCATTACTTTTCCAAAGGGGGTGCACTTTTTGACATAAAGAATTTTATTTTTAAGAATCACATGACAATGGGATTTTTTACCCCGCAAGGCAGCCCTGAAAATCCCATGATTCACTTAAGACGCTTGACTTTCGTAATGGGATTATTTACCCTACAAGGAAGGCAATAAAATCCCATGATTCACTTAAGTGATCTTTCTTTTATTCCACAATGGGAATTTTTACCCTGCAAGGCAGGTAAGAAATTCTCGCCTGCCTACTGCCTCTAATTTTCCCAGTGTCACTTAATTCATTTGACTTTCATAATGGGATTATTCACTCTACAAGGCAGGTAATAAAATCCCATGTTTCACTTAAGTGACTTCTCTTTTATTCCACCATGGGAATTTTTACCCTGTAAGGCAAGTAATAAATTCTCGTATGCCTGTTGCCTCTAATTTTCCCACTATACACTCTAATTCTTTGTTTTCCAAAAATGTGGCCAGCCCAGAAGAGGCTTTTTGGTGCATGACTTCGTCTTTTCCTAGTGAACCAGACCTCCGATGGTGACTTCCTTTTGGCACAACGTGCATATATGATCTCCAATTACACCAGGGCAATAATCAGGTCAAACCGGCAAAGGAATTTATCCAAAGAAATTTCACAAAAATGAAATAAGAAAACACAAAAACACAAAAAGTTGTCAAAAGTCACAAACAAATTGCAGTACTCATTCCAAGTAAAAACCCTACTGGTATATAGGATTAATGATATGTATGATCACAATAGAGTTAAATCGGAGTGCAAATTACCACAAATGAGGCTCAAAATAATTAAATAAAAATTTCCCGTAGACAAATCCCGATGACCGAATATAACAATTTCGGGCATCTGGATATTTGGCAAAAATGGCTAATATGTCTCTTTTGGAATATCTTGATGCAATACAAGAAATTTCTGGCAATAAAAACACAAAACAACCCATTATTTTACAAGTACGAATTTTTTTTGGATAGGGTAGTCACAGATTTTAGGATTTAATCTGGGGACACCATACACCTAGTGCCAAATTTCCAAGTAAAGATACATTCAAAGACAATACTAATGCAAATGATATTGATACTAAATTTAAATTCCATTTCCCATCCTAATAAGGTATAATTACAACCTACACAAAGGTAATTTGAATGTTTACCTAGTGCTCCCTACATTATGTTAAAATAATTGTGTGGGTACAATCTTATGTCTCTCACTCCACCACTTGAGGTTGATGCAAGTAAACCTCATAGTAATAATTTTGGTGTTAATGCTTATTTTGAATATCATAAATTCATTGGTCACCTCACTAATTATTAAATAAAGCTCAAAAATGTGATACAAGATCTTACTGATGCAAATCCAATTGAATGGGATGATGTCATTGTATCCTCTAAGTGTACAAATGATAATAAAAAGATTAAAATATTCAATGATTCACTCACTAAAAAATCTAATTTGGAAGAGCATAATGCTTATTGTGTAGTACCACATCAACCTTATTTTGATCACCCATTTGATGTAATGATTGACAATCTTGGCCCTACACCACATCTCCATTGGTCATTACTTTTGATGACTCTGATATGGATGATACTCTTGTCTTATATACTCTTTATATTTTTTCATCTATTATATAAATCCCTACATTTAGTATGTTGGTTGATCCATATAATAAGGATAATTTGTGTACTCTCAAGAAATTTAATTTTCTTGACTACTCTAGAAATAACATCACACACTATTCTAATTCTACCTATTAGTGTTGACTATATTACTACACAAGTCCTAGCTTTCACTCTTAGCTTCGGCAACATGCATCTAAGACACCCCTGGCTACGTGTTCTTAGTTTTATCCCAATCATCTTACTCTAGTGTGTCAAGCTTATTCACCAAAAGCAATTTTTCATAATTTTATATTTTCCTTTTGGCGCTTCTCTTCCTAGTCATAATTCTATAGTTCTTATTCTTACCCATAGGTCTCCATATAGAACTTCATCTTCACATGCTATTAATAGTAACTCCCACCCTTCTAGGTTACTTTATCAATCATCGATTGCACACATTGTCTTGAGTGGATCTATCCTTCATAGGTCTCCTAATAAGCATTTTATTAGGTATGTCACCTCTACTTTTTTTTATCCCTTCTCTATCTCTTGATAGACATTCTCACACACATGTTATATCTAGTGGCTCTCTCCCTCCTATAATTCGTCATAGGTATTAGAATGCACATATTATCTCTATGGTATATCACTCTAATAGTCCTCCTCATAGGTATAATTCATCACATACTACCTCTCATGGATTTATTCCACCGTACTCTCCTTCTAAGATTTCTATGGCATATGTTACTAGTTTTGTACCACTTGTATATGGGCATCCTTCTTTGGCACAACTATGACTTGTGCTTCACATTTCTTTCATATATTCTTCACCTCCTTGTGAGGATATCATTAGGTAGATCTTCTAATACCCCTCTCCATGTATATAACTATATTTAATATTACAAAATATTCATATATTTACAAAAATACAAAACCAAGACCTATACATATAACTTGATTTGTTTTCCCTTACGACAAGATATGTTATTTGTAAATATAGTTTGATTATATATGATATTTTAGTTATTGGTAAAAATAGGTAAATTAGCAAGGACCCAAACCTATTATATTAAAATCAAGAGGTCTTAACCCCCAGGTAGAACCTTAAGACAAGTAAAAAACAAAAAAAAATAACAAATCAACAAAAAATAAATAGTGAAAGCACAACATATTTGCAGTAAAATAACATTATAAAGACATCAAGGCTCAGTTCTAGAGATGCAATGCAAACTATTTATAGGTACTTCTTATTCTAGGAGGTGAAATCCTCCACACATTATGATTTCACCTTTTTCAAACAACTTTAGTCCATTTATCTTCCTCAGGAGTTTCTCTAGAACAATCCTCATTTAATCACAAGATTTTGATGTGGTTCCTAAAATAGGGACCTTCCCAAAAGTTCAAAACCTTCATCCATATATCTCTATTCTCATAGGAAATAAAAGAATATCTAATGTATAATGATTCTTATTATGTTATACCCTAGACATATCCTTGCTTAATCACCTTCATCTCCTCATGGTGACAAAAATATATTTTATTTTACATCCATGTTTTCTCATTAGACTTTGAAAATTTTTGTTTCTATACTTTTTTATTTTCATTGTCAATCATCCGATCATCCTTGGGATCTTCAAATTATTTATCCTCTTCAATTTGTACTTTATCTTCTTGATCTTCTTCCTTATCTTCTCCATTCTGAACTTCATCTTTTTTACCTTCCTCTTCTTCTCCTAAGTATTCCCCTTCTTCCTAAGGAATTTCCCCTTCTTCACTTGATTCTAGATACTTGTTATACTTATCACTCCCCATATCATTCCCAATACCATCTACCTTATCTTATCCCTCAATAACCCCAACATATAAAAATTGAACCTCAACAATATTTGATTATCTTGGGATGATTATAACATAACCATCGAGCTAGAAACACCCAATGACCTTTTATTTCTAACCTTACTAGGACTCTCCATGGAAAATACTTACTATTATAATCCATTATTACCAGTTATTAGAGGGAATCATTACTCTTCATGATTCCCTCAAATTCCTTCCTTTTCCAAAGATGGATTTGCTTATTTTCCACATTCTATTCTTTTCAAAAATTCTTATGGGGCATAACATGTCCTTATGTCCCAATTTGTGGCATGATTTACATTTAGGCACAGAACCCTCATAATCAAT
Organism: Taxus chinensis; assembly: GCA_019776745.2. NCBI lineage: Eukaryota > Viridiplantae > Streptophyta > Pinopsida > Cupressales > Taxaceae > Taxus > Taxus chinensis. The sequence continues at coordinate 313,736,205 of CM034147.1, read as the reverse complement.
ATTTTTTAGCTTAGTTCTAAATATATAATGTAAGGGAAAAATTGGAATTTCATTGTTTACAAATGTATTTACACAAAAATTAGCATGTGTTAACCATAACCCAGATTTAGTGAAACTATCAAAAGAAATAAAGGTACCAAAAGAATTAATGATACTTATTAGTATCTCATGCTCCCAAAATTCAAGAGGAAGATATGGGATTCTAACCCAAATGGGAATAACATTAATATCTTCCTTATCAAGATAAAAAATTGGTTTCCCTTGATGAAGAATGAGGTCATTTGACCTAAAAACTAGGGCCCACTCTCCAAATACTTAGCATATTCCTCTTAATTATTGAAATGATTGAGAAAGAAACCTTTAGACATAACATAAATATATATACTACATTTAGGCCTCTATTTCCAAATAACCCATTTGCGTAAGAAGTCGATATTCAGACGAGATCCCAAAAAATTCTAATGAGAGAAAGCTTATTCTAATGAATAGATCTATTAATTATAGAATTTTGGATTTCAAAATGATACCCATTATCATCAATTTTATATATAATGAATTCCTGAATGTAAGGATATTTAGACAAAAAATCATGCACTTGGGTACATTTCTAGGTCCTAAAAGCATACTAGTAGTTACATGATTCTTAAGGGAGAAAAATAATAATTGACAAATATATTTGAACTTTTTCAGTGTCTCTTATTTTCTATTTGGTATTACACACCCTGGAGTCCAATTAGAACTTTACTTGTTTATATTTTATGACTTTAGACACCAGCGGCTAGCTAGGATACTAGTGTCTGGTGGCCCTTGTCCCCTCTTGGTGCCCCTGACCTCTTTCTACCTTGCTCATTTTTGTCCTCTTTTACATTTTGGGAATCTCATTTTACAATGGGAAATCCTTCCAGTTATAAATTATAAAATTAAAATAAGTGAGTCATATAAATACATAGCTATGTGATCAAAATAAAGGAACAAGCTCTAAGGATCTACGATCATCACCTAATTTGCATCCAAAGGAATCTATGAGCACTAATGGAATCCATATAGCATTTATTTAATGGAAAAGGGAATGCATTGTATAAATACACAACATAGGAATGGGATGTTCATTATTCCATCCACACATCTATCTACATTGTTACAACTAGCTACAACCCGTTATTAAGTGCACTTGCACAAGGAAATCCTAGGTTATGATTCTTACACACACTCACCAGAACTACATGGAGTCTAAGATGTAGTGCATTGTTTTATTATAAGCTCACTCTATTAGCTGACCATTGGGGTTAGTCTGACTCCCCATATTACATTTTTATTTTTTGGATTTGATGTGGTATTGTGGATTTTACAAGTGAATATTTGTTTAACAAGTTACAAGTACCTCAGCAATCATATTTAAAAATACAGGTGATCAACATGAGATACTTACATGGTTGTGGTGGACTTTCATGGAGCCTCTGGATGTCTATCTACTCTTTGGGATAAAAGACATTGTACTGGTATGATTCTTAATTCTAGGACTAATCATCTTGCTATTAAATTTCATGCTATTGAGAACAATAGTGAATAAATCCTTTCTAATATCTATGCCCCTAATACGGTTAGTAGGAGACGTAAAATTTGGACTGATCTTAAGATATTTAGAACCCAGCATACTATAGCCAACTGCCTTATTATGGGTGACATTAATTCTCCTCTAAACCCAGGTGGAGAATATGGAGGAATCACTAGCTTTTCCACAGGTATGGAGGAATTTGTAGATTTTGTTGCTGATCTTAATCTCTTGGATGTGGATCTCCATGGGAATAAATACACCTGGAACATCAAAAGGTTGGGAAAAGATCTTATCCAAGTTATACTGGATAAAGCCCTGATTTCTGCTAGTTGGATTCTCAGTCAGGACTTCCACCTCTCTTCACTACCCAGAATTGGATCGGACCACACTCTGATTGCCTTAAATCTTCTCAATTGGACTAAACCCATCAGAAGCTCATTAAAATTTGAAAATATGCGGATGGAGCATGATGACATTTATGACAAAATTAAATAATGGTGGGTTTTGAATGGTGAACGCACTGCTCAATATAGATTGATTCAGAAGCTCAAAAATGTTAAAAAATAACTTAAAATTTGGAATAAAAGAGTTTTTGGTAATGTGTTTGAAAAAAAAAACATTAAAACAAAAGCTCCAAGATCTGGAAATCAAAATGAATACAATGGGGAGATATTTTCAAGACCAAAATGAGGAAAAGAACATTCTTGCAGAGCTGCATACGATTTGTAGTAGAGAAGAATCCTTATGGAGACTAAAATCTAGGGCTATCTAGCTAAAAGAAGGAGATAGAAACACAATTTTTTTTCATATGACCACTTTGAAGCACAGAGCTTGTAACAGGATTATGGAAGTGGCTAAAAGTAATGACACTGTTATAAAAGATCCCAACAGTATCAAAGAGGAAGCTCCCAATTTCTATAAAAAACTTCTTAATGAGAGGAATATCATTACTGATGAGGAAATTTCTTTCATGTTGGAGGCTATTCCCAAATACAAAATTGATGAGCAGAGATTTAAAAATATCACTAAAGCTATCACACTTGAAGAACTGCAAAAAGCTATGTTTACTTTAGAAGGTGATAAGGCTCCGGGCCTGGATGGATTTTCTATCAACTTTTTTCAGAAATTTTGGGAAATATGCTCGGATGATCTTCTCAGAGCGGTGAATGAATTCTATAGAACTGACGACCTTTTGAAAGAGCTAAATAACACCCACATTGTGCTTGCTCCAAAATAAATGGATGCTAAGGACTTCAAAGACTTCAGACCCATCAGCCTTGTGAATGTTATCTATAGAATTTTTACCAAAATCATTGCTACTAGGCTTCAATTTATTATGAATGATTTAATCTCAAGGCAGCAGAGTGGATTCATTAAAGGAAGGATTGTCCAAGATGGAGTTATTATGGTACATGAGACCATACACTCTATGGAAAATAATAAAAAAGTGAATATGGTCCTTAATCTTGATATGAATAAAGCCTTTACAAGGTCTCTTGGGTTTTTTTAGACAAAGTTCTAATTAAATTTGGCTTCCCTGCTAAATTTAGAAAAATTATTAAGGGTTGCATCACTACATTCAGATTCTCAGTAGTGGTTAACGGTGAGCCGGTTGGATTTTTCACAAGTAGCAGAGGGCTAAGACAAGGGGACCCCATATCCCCCCTACTCTTCATTCTTATGGCAGACAACCTTATTAGATCAATTGGTCAAGCAATTATTGACAGTCTCCTGAAAGGTTCAAAGCCCACTTCCATCAGCCACACAAATTCTCATCAGCAATTTACGGATGATACAATTCTTCTCTTAATGGCATCCATCCTTGAAGCTAAGGCTACCAAGGCTATTATGAAACTCGATGAAGCTACTTCTAGGCAAGAGATCAATTATGATAAAAGCTCCATTTTATTCTTTAATACTCTTGAGAAAAGACAACTTAAAATTGTAAAAATTCTAGGATGTACAATAAGTGCACTTCCAGCCACTTGCTTAGGACTCCCTCTGGGCACTAAAAAAGTTTCTACCAAGGTGTGGAATGATCTGATGGAGAGATTTCAAAAAAAAAATGGTTGGATGGAAAGGAGGCATTCTTTCTAGTGCTGGTAAATGCCTGCTCATAAAAATCACTCTTCAAAATCTTCCTATCTATATCATGTCTCTATATAAGATTCATGTTACCTTCAGAGAAAAAATTGAGAGGATTCAAAAAAACTTCTTATGGTAGGGCATGGAGGAGAAGTTTAAATATCACTTAGTTTCTTGGGATAAGGTTTGTACTCCAAAATCTATAGGATGCCTGGGCATAAAATACATCAAGAAAATGAATGAGGATCTTATTGTGAAAATGGACTAGAGAATGCTATCTGAGAAGCAACCCTGGATAGAGTTAATTAAGGCTAAATACCTTAATCAACAAGTTGTCTTTTCTTTTCTTCAAGATGAGCATCTTCCTTATGGTTCCACTTTTTGGAATAACTTAGTGAAGAGTAGAAATTTCATAAAACAAGGAAATAAGTGGAAAGTGGGAGATGGTTGTGATATAAAATTCTGGGATGATAACTGGTTTAATTGTAGCCTTATGGACAAATTTGGAGTAGTCAAAGATAGTCTTGAAAGCAAATATGGCACTAGAATCAAGGATTATATTGTAAGAAAGGGCAACAAAAAGAAATGGAAAAAATTTACTGTGGATAGAGATGATCTGACCCAAACTATTTCCTCCCTGTAAGATCAGTTGGACCTTATCACCTTAAGTCAGCTGGAAGTTAAGGATGAGTTGGTCTGGAGCAGTTCTATTGATGGGAACTACTCTGTCAAAAATGGTTATAATACTTTCTTCGACAATAGTCAAACTGAGTTTAAATGGAGTAGAATTTGGATGAATGAGCTAACACCTAAAATTAACTTTTTCTTTTGGCTTGCTCTCAGGGGCAGAATTCTTACCACTGACAGCTTGATAAGAAAAGGTTTTATAATTCCTAATAGGTGTCATCTGTGTAAAAAAGACTCTGAGGATATCAGTCATTTGCTTATCCATTGTGATTATGCTACCAAAATGTGGAGTTTTGCCCTTTCTAATTTTAAATCTTCCTGGGTGGTTCTGAGGGATTTCAGTCAGCTCTGTACCTAATGGAGCCCACCCTAAAATCAATGTGTTGTGAGAAGGCTTTAGAATTTGGTAATGCCTCATATTATTTGGAGGATATGGAAAGATAGAAATGATATCATCTTTAGAAACAGTAAACAAAATTATAAGCTCAGTATTGGAAAAATTTCTAATGCTATTAAAGAGAATATTGCTAGATTTAAACCCCCCAAGAACAAGAGTTATCCAGAAAATGAAGAGCATATCTTGTCCCAATGGCAGATTGGAGCTGACAATATCTGAAATAATTCAGGTAATAATATTGATAGATCTTTGATACACTGGCAACCTCCTAATCTCAACTGGTATAAGCTGAACTTTGATGGGGCCTCTAAGGGTAACCCTGGAATTACAACTGGGGGAGGAGTGATCCGGAATCATAAAGGTAGTTTGGTTACTACTTATGCCAGTAAAATGGGAATACAAACTAATCATTTTTCTGAAGCATTATCCGCTTTATGGGGCCTTAGAATTGCTCAGACTCATAATATCTAAAATCTCATTTTGGAAGGAGACTCGCTTAATATCATTAATCATCCTAATCAATGTTCGCCTCCAAGTTGGAACATCAAAGACTTCATCTTGGAGTCCATAAGTATTTTCCAAACCTTCAATAATATTTAGATCAAGCATAATTACCGAGAGGGTAACAATGTGGCAGATGCATTGGCTAACTATGGCATAAATGTTAATCACATTATTTGGGATAATAGTGATCACATTCCTAAGCAGATTAAAAACAGCATACAAGTAGATACTTATGGGCATGCAAATTTGGAATAAGATTAATGAGAATTTAGAGTCGGTCTTTATGAATAAGACTTTCACACATGTAGATAAGTTTAAAGCAGCACCTAAACAAATATTGACGGGAAATCAAGGATATATAAAGTATAATGATGATTTAAAGTGGATTTATCTAAATATTAAAGCCACACATGCGGGAAATATTATGCATATAATAGCTATTAAATAGTTTTTTACGGATTTTCAAATCTGTAGTAAGGTTGATGATGATCTGGAGTGGATTTCTAAGGGGACTGATGCTCGTGCATGTGGGATCTCATAGGTACAAAGCAGAAATTATGCAGGCATTCGTGGGAAGTGTTATGACAGCAACGGCTACACTATTCACCATTCCCATAGCATGAGAAAAAACAAAGAAAGGCGGGTTGGAAACTGTGGCTACTATCAAATTACTCATAGGGATTTTGAAGTTTACAGTTTCAATCACTTAAGCCCGGTGAAAATGGGAGGATCCCCTTATCAGATCGAGCCCAGCGCGGACTCGGAGTGGAAGAATAATGAAGAGCTTTGGAATCTTCTTAACCAGGGAGGCATTGCAAATTTCATTGAGAAGATATAGGGTCACGACCAAAGAATTTCCATGTAATTTTTGAAGGACTGGAAAGACCACAAATTTGAATATGGTGGATAGAAAATTTTGATCAATGAAGAGTTAATTGCCGAAGCTACTGGCCTTGGAATGGATGGGTACCAATTTTTCAATAAAAGGATTGATAAGCTGGCTGAGGGGAGGAAATTTGTGGAGGGAAATGAGAAATTAGTATTTTTCACATAGGGTTTGCAAGTTATCTCTATCCCTCTACCTTTTTACGGGGTCACTTGTATGATGGTGAGATACATTTCTTTAAAGGGGAGATTTGTCATAGTGCCCTTAAAACATCTTGTGTTCCTCAATCATTTCCACAGAAATTACACGGTATGTTTCCCTCATTATTTTCTTAAATCTCTTGAGCACTCCATTATAGATTTTCAAAAGCATGCTCATGTTATCCCTTTACATCAAGGTCTCATTTTCTTGTTGCATAAACTGTGTCTTCTTAATCTTCCCAGAATTCCAACCTCCCCCATCTCTGTTCCTTCTTTTCCCACCACCGCTGTCGATACCACTCCTTCTATCCCCATCACCACTACTGCTACACATTTTACTTCCTTCTCAACTCCCCCTGTCATTCCCCCCACCTTTTCTCCCACCCCTTTCACCTCCACCTCGAACAGGCCTATAACTAGATCTTTTAAAAGGTTGAACCTAGATACCCCTTTTTCGGGAAACGTGCCATAGGACTTGGAGGTTGCTCATAATATCCTCCACATTAGCAGCACAGGTTCTAAAGAGACACACGTTGAGAGCTCTACTAAAAGGTTGTAAGCTTTAGAAACTGACATGTTGCTATTGAAAGAAGAAGTAAAAAACTTAACTAAGCAAAAAGGTAAGAGAATGAAGGAGGAGGAGACTGATATTGACAACAAACAGGTTAAAGATATCTACAAAAAACTTTACTTCCTGGACAACCAACTTGGAAAAACCAAGACTTTCCATGATCATAATATGGCTATTTTTAGTGCAATCGAGGAGTTTATTGAGTAGCATGTTTGTTGCGTCTCTAATCTCAGCAGCATACCAGCAACTCTTTGGGGCACAGAAAAAGAAATCAAACAAACCATTCAATAGCTGGATATTACTGACCCTAATCACATGACGGAATTGGCTATGTTCACCTCCTGGTAGACTATCAAATCTAGAATTGCCAAATCCACCAAGAAGTAATTGTGGATCTGCGCTACTCTTGCTAACTTTTGTCATGTTTTTTGTTGTTTTTTTACTTTTTTTGGCTACTCTTCCACAGTGTTCGAATTGGTTTGATGTTTTGGGGTAACTTCTCTTTGGTTACACTATATTTTTATGTCTTATCTATATCATGATCCTTCTTATAATGTTTTTCATTCCTATTCTGGCTTCTAGGCCCCTTTTTGTATACAAGGGTATAGTCCCTTTCAAAAAACTATTTACCAATAATTAAAAAAACATGAGATACTTACGAAACCTGTGTGACATAGTAGAAACTATGTTCTAACCATTTTAGCAATCACTGGCACCTAATAGTAGACTCTAGTGCCCAGGAACCCCTGACCCATTCTATGTACCCATGTCCAGCCTGTTTTGTGACCTACAAAATTTATTATGATCATTAATGACACAGAACGCCTCTTGTTCAAAAATTTCCCCATATTAGACCAGTCTTAAACATCGTGTAAATCAGCTAAGTCCATTACTTTCTCTATTACACTTAGGGTTTCATATTTTATTAGCTTATTACTTGTGTCAAATCTATATTTTAGTATTTAATATCATACATTACTCTATAATTAGTGTTTAGCATTAATTCTATTTTTGTTAAATCATTTGATGAACTCATCATTCAAACACAACCATACTTTTAGGTATTTGGGTAATATTTTTATTATTACTGAAGCATATACCCCCTTACCTAATGAAAACATTCATGATCTCAATGCTCCTATTGTTGAACATACACAACAACTAGATCTAGTTTTCTTTCTTTCTCGTGAGGAGGACACCAATCTTGTTGAACTTAACCCTCCTGCTTCTAATGTTTCTTCTATTCCTATTGCAACATAACCTCCATATTATACTCTCCCACCTAATTCTAATGTTACTAATCCTACCAACCATTTCACGCCACCTTTTATTTCTCATACTCGGAAAGTATCTTCTTTAGGAACACAAGACCTAGCTTCACTCTATCAATACTTACAAGTTTAAATCTGTCAACTGCAATAAGTTACTTTACGTGCTTATCCATCTCTTGATTCCTCCTTACTCCTTTTTCACCTACCATTTTTTCTTATTCAATTCCTCTAAACATTGTCACTCCTAAGCTACCCATTTTATACGGTCATGGTAACCCTTAAGCGAATCTCTGATATTTTCATGTAATGTGTCTAGATTATGTGGATGATGATACATTATTATCTAATATATTTCCTCAAATTCTTCAAGACTATGTTATGCCTTGGTTCTATGATTAGCATGTTCATTCGGTAACTTCATTCACACATCTATCCAATGTTTTTCTTGCTCATTTTTCAATCAATATTGGAACTAAGATATCTTATGCATAATTTTCTCAAATCAAATAATGGTCTAATGAAAATATAGCAAACTATGTGTTGTGTTATAATAATAACCTAGTTTTTATCACCAAAAAAAAATACCCTCTTATTTGCATGAATGTATGGATGGGAAATAGTTGTTTTTGGGTAACATGGGATTGTCTCTAAGTGTGGGACCTTATTATTGAGACAAAACTATAGAAATGTTTGGTTCCTCTACCTAATCTTACTACTAAACTACTCATAGAAAGGGAAATTCTTTTATCTACTTCTATCCTAAACTTCCAAGGAACTAGAGAGAGAGATGCATAAAATGGAAATCCTAAACTAAAGATGTGATTACACCAAGAAAAGGGTTGGAAAAAATTCCAATGAGAAAAAATTAGAGGAAGAATGGAGAGGAGAGAGGTCATATATGAGTGACACATTCCCTAACTACATTTATCATAATCATTTCCATGGAGCACAACAGATTTGAATTCTAGAAGAAGAAGAACATATGCACAATACACCTACAATTGTAATGAAAGGAAAGGAACACAATATAATGCAAGCTAGGGTAGAAAGACCCATAAAATTTTGATTTATTTCTTAAAATAATGCATAATTCATTACAATGGAATAAATAAGGCAAGGATCAGCTCGTAGAATGTTCAAATATGAGGCGTGCAACTCAGAAATGATTCTAGAACATATTTTATAGAGTTCCCTTTCTTTTTAGAATGTTCCCCAAATATGTGACTAAGCATTTATATTTATAGATTTAAGAGATAAGAGGGGGGAGAGGAGGAATAGAGTGTATTTTTAATGGTCCCAACCATCCCAAAGGATAAAATGATTACTATGCATAGGATGATTGATATCTGGTGTGCTATCAAGCATGCCAAAAGAAATTTTGAGTGAAAACATGTTGGTCTCATAACTAAACAATTCTGCTTGCAATTATACATGGCCCAAACCATCTTTTCTCTTTTTCATCTATTACTACCCACCAAAATATAATTCTCATGATGCTAAATTAGAGGGCTTGAGGAGAGATTTCAAACGAGATCAAATTTGTGCAATTTGGAGTAGGGGATCAAAATATATCATCATTTGAATATTTACATGCTAGGATGAACAGAAATGTGACAAGTGGAATCATTTGATTACCTCAAGGATTTTCCTCTACCCACGTGTGCATTAATTTCACTTCTACCTTGTTTCAATCTTTGATTAGCTTGGGGATTGGGACTTTGCTTGTTTTAACGTTTCCCTTTTACCCCCTTGCCTTTGTTTTTGTGAAATATGGGCTGATAAAATATTTCCATGCTTCCTCACGGTGTCAGACTGTAATTTTCCCCCAAATGTCAATTATGAAACATGGACCAATGAGAGATTCCCACACTTCTTCACATTTTAAACCTTTTGAAAACCTTAGAATTAAACTATGAGATGTGATCCAATGGGAAGGCTTAACGCTCCTTCACATTGTCAGACTTTTCATTACTATCTATGACATATGTAAACCATCAACCAATGGGGAAGCTCCATGCCCCTCGGGTTGTCAGATATTTTAATATCTGTGAATGGTAACGCAAAGTGTGAACCCATAGAAAAACTCCACGTACTTTGGATTTTCAGTCTTTCCTTAGCTCTTGATTGACAACTACAAAAGGTTGGCTAATGGGAAATCTCCACATAGCTTCAGGTTTGTCAAAATTTTCAGACCTACCTCTATCCTCTATGTTTGTCAGTATTGTGAAATGAGAACCAATTAAATGTATCCATGTGTCCTCAGTCTTCACATTTTCAGTCTTGTGAAATTAGAACTAATGAAACAGCTCCATATGTCCTCGAGCTTCGTATTTGTCATGCAAAATGAGAGCCAATGAAAAGGTTCCATGTGTCCTTGGTCTTTTCATTTTTCATGATTTTGAAAGCTTAACATCATGACTTCTTACCTTTGGGACTTAAAAAAAAAATTATCTTTGAAGTTATGCCACCTGTCCCCTTTGACCTTGTCTAAACTTTACTTAGCCCGGACCTGACGAAATACGGACAGTGGTTTATTCCATAGATTTGAGGTCTACATAATGGATCATCGATAGAGACTACAAGAATGCCACCACTTAGCCCATTTGAACTGTTTATCTTCTTCCATGTGCTCCCCTTGAATTTAACACTTATTAGAGGTAAAAAAGGGTTAAGGGGACCCTACCCCGAACAATAGTCACCTCTCCATGAGAGTAGATAAATACATTACCACACCATCAAAAAAACTGATAATATAACAGTTCATAATAATACGAGCTCCGCCAGGAGCTAAAGTAGTGAAACAACATCAACAAAAAAATATAGTGGAACTAACAACAATGAAGAAACTAACAACCAAAAAGATATAGAGATAGTAAATAAAACAAAACACCCCTCCCCAGATCATTTATAGGATTTTTCAAGCCCCTCCAGTACCTTAGCCCATTCCTTAGCCAGAGCATCTATGTTACCAGCCAAAGACACCAAGTCAAAACCATCGAGAGTCACCTTTCTTTTCCTACCCTGACTATCCACAACACTATAGGCATTAGTGAGATGACCCAGAGTCTGGAGATGCTGCAAAGTAGATTTCACTGTGACTACACTCCACTCCATGTAGATGTGGAGAATGGCACAAACATGGTCCAACTCATTGGTTATGAAACCATAGTTGGCTTTTAAAACCTCAATCTTTCTGCCATTCCCATTGCTGACTACTTCATCAGCTTGCATTTTCATCTTATACTAGTCATTAAACAAAAAATGTACCAATCTATTGGTAAGCCACATGTCTCCCTTGAGTTCATCAATATGTGCTTCCATCTTAGCCAAATGGTTCTCCCCTTTCACAGGTCCAACATGTCCCATAGCCTCGAAATTTCAGTGTTCCAATTACACATTGATAGGAGTCATAAGATCCTGTTTACTAGACTCCCCCTTGGTGTTCAAAGGGACACTAGGACCCTACTTAGATTTCATTTCCCTAAGATTCTGGGCCACCACAATCTCAACCTCATCTTTATCCTCTTCCGAGTCACCTTCCTGAGAGTCATAATCTTCACTCGAGTCTTCTTCCTCTGAGTCTAAGTCAACTCCATCCACATAAGCTTCCAGAGATTTAGTTAGGGAGTCAGTCTTGTCAATATCCAGGGAACCTATTTTAACATGGACAAGAATAAAGCCTTGATGGAGTGGGACAGAGACCCTTCTGGTTTTGAACTGAGAGATAGAGGCACACAGGGAATGATAAAGAAAGTAGAGGAAGCTAAAATCCTAGCCATGTCTGAAATGATTAAGCATAGGAAGGTGGTAGGCATAAATACATTTGTGGTGGACCTCAAGAGTGAGAAATTGGATAAGGGTGAGATCCACCACATCATATGGATTAGGTAAAGATAGAAAAAGATAACCAACAAAATGGGAAGTGATATTTTCATTACCTTTGAGAAACATGTTCAACTCTTCAGAGGCTTCTTTTTTAGGTTTATAGACCTCCCTCCTGACAGTAGGAATACCCATCACTTTGGTGACCAAATCCATAGTAATATCCATGCTAATCCCCTTCATTTCAACCACCACACCTTTTTTAGTAGTCTTCCAGGTGCTGGTGAAATATTTTCTAAGATTTTCAAAATGACCTTTGAAATTTTTTAGGAAGGGCATAAAACCCTTGCTATCAAACAGATCCATGGCTTCAAGTGTCACCCCTTTGAGATCAACAGGTTCAGTTCTAACCAGATCACCACCCATTTGGCCATAAAAAAATTGTTCACAAAAAATCCCAAATTCCAGGTAGCCAGAGGATTACACGTAGGCCCAAAAATGAAATTTCTCTAGGCACGGGAAGCAACAAAAGCTTTCTAGACACACGAGTGGATCCCCTCCCCGATCTTCGCATTATTTAGAAATAAATGCTCACTATTCCTATGAAAATGACCATGATGAATTTGACACACCATGAGCTGACATTATTTTGTGACATGTCCATTTATGTCATTATGTAAGTGTGCTCGCACCTTGGGATCAAGAGCTTCCACTTCATTGATAAGTGTCAACTCATCACAATTAACCCCCATATTAGCAAAACAATCCACCACAAAGTTAGCCTCCCTATAAACATGCTTGAAGGTAATAAATTCAAATAAATTTGACATTTCCTTAATACTCTTAATAGAGTTATGGATGGAAATAGAGATGGAACCTTTCCCAGTTATGTTGTTAATTATGTTCAGAGAGTCTCCTTCCACCTCCAAATTGGAAAAATTGTGTTGGAGAGCTATAGACAACCCCCAAAAAAACCCCGCTGCTTCAGAAACATGGTTTTTTGAGTTCCCAGGTTGTGATGGTACCCAAGAATAAATATTCCTTCAGAATCCTGAAAACCCCACCACAGCCAACTCTACCAGGGTTTCCTTTGGACGCACCATCAAATTTCAACTTAAAACACTCCTTGCTAGGTTTCACCCATCCTTTGAGTCTAGGGTTTAGAGAAGGGGTACTAGTAGGTGTGGATCCCAAACCCCACTTTAAGGAGAATATGGATTCATTCTGAATGATAGACTTCTTTTGAGGGTTCAGATTAGAGAAATTATCCAAAATGGTATTAACACAATGGGCTCCAACTTTCTTGGAAGACTCTTTCTTACCTTTGAAGATTCTTCTATTTCTCTCCTTCCATATCTCCCAAGCTAAATGCATAATAGAAAAGGTCCAAAAATATTTTAACCCTTGGCTCTTAAAAGGATTAGACCATTGGGACCACAACAGTTTTATGGAATCAGGGAAAACCCAATTGACTTCAAAAATATTGAGAATGGTCTTCCTAACCGAGACCAGAAAGGGGTACCTGAGAAAAAGGTGTGAGGAGTCTTCACACTTAGATTCACACAACACACACCTGTTAACCATATGGAAATTTCTCTTGTTTAGGTTGCTAATAGTTAGAATCTTATCATGGATAACCAACCACCAAAACATATTAATCTTGGGGATTAACTCTTTGACCCAAACACTTCCCCAATTGAAGTTTTCTGTTTCCCCCACCTCAGAAAAGAAGGAGTTGTAGGCACTTCTGACCAAGAAGACTCCACTGTCCTCCTTAGACCAGTAAATACTATCCTCTTCTAAGCTCTCCTTATTAACAATAATGCCTCTTAATTTGTTGTTAATAGAATAAATCTCAATGTTGTTAGAATCATCCAGAATAATGGTTTTCCATTGTCCTAGGGGTTCATCAAAGTTGAAAAAATCTCTGACCTTGGTCCTATATTTGGTCATAGAATCTCTATAGACCATGGGGTAAATAATCTTAAGAGGGAGGCCCCCTAACCATTTGTCCTCCCAAAATTTGATCGTTCACCCATTGCCAACCATCCATTTTCTACCCTCAGAGACTACATGTTTAGCCCAATTTATAGATTTCCAGAAATAAGAAGAACCATTAGAATCCTGGATGCAGAAGCACCATTCATTGGCAAACAGATTTGGCCAATATTTACCTCTGATAAAAGAAGTCCAAAAACTCTCTTCCTTGACCAACCTCCAGCTCATTTTCGACAGCATTACTTTATTAATTTTGGTCCAATCTCTGATACCAAGACCTCCAAGTTTTTTGGGGGAGCAAACCTTTTCCCATGCAATTAGAGGAATTCTATCTTTGGGTTCTGAGCCACTCCAAAGAAATATTTTTTGAATACTCTCCAACTTACTAGCAATCGAGGAGGGTAACCTATAGATAGACATCATATAAATAGGTAAATTCTGAATTGAGCATTTGAGGAGGACAACCTTGCCATCTTGAGATAACAAAGAACCTTTCCAGCCTTCAAGTTTCTTCAAAAACCTATCAATTAAGAAATTCCAATCAGCATTATTAGGTTTTTCCACCCCAATAAGCATGCCTAGATACCTAGTTGGGAGGGTTTTAGACACACAACCAAGAATTACAGAAATTTTATTATATCTTCTTTCTGGGGTGTTGATAAAGAAAACCGAGCTTTTCCCATAATTGATCAATTGGTCTGACGCCCTCTCATAATCACCCATTAACTATTTTAATTCCATATCCTCTGGGAAAGAAGCTTCACCCACCAACACAGTGCCATTGACAAAATGTTGGTGATTAACCCTGTTACAGTTAACAACAAGAAATACCTCTGATCCTACCATCCAAGGAAGCCTTATTTAGAGCTCTACTAAGGGTCTCAACCATAATAATGAAAAGAAAGGGAGAAATAGGATCACCTTGTCTTAATCCTTGCGTGTTGTTAAAAAATCCACAAGGGGTCCCATTAATCAGGACTGAGAACTTTGCTGTGGAAATACATGAAAGAATCAACATCTTAAAGTCTTCACCAAAGCCAAACCTAGTAAGAACCTTCAGAAGGAAGGGCCAAGAGACTCTATCATAGGATTTTTCCATATCAAGTTTAATAAACATGGCTTCCTTCTTATTTAGCTTAACCAAATGAAGGGTCTCCTGAATAGTGACTATACCATCTTGGATCTGTCTTCCCATAAAAAAGCCTCCCTACTGCTCAGAGATGATCAAAGGCAAGACAAGTTGAATTCTTAAAGCCAAGATTTTGGAGCACATTTTGTAAACACAGTTACATAGGCTTATAGGTCTAAATTTTTTGAAATCTATACGATCATGATTCTTAGGGATCAAGGCTAGAAAAGTGTTATTTAACTCTTGAAGCATATTTTTATTCTTAAAGAATTCTTGAATAGCATTGCAAGTATCATCCTTCACAATCTCCCAGAAAGTTTGGAAAAAGAGAGTTGGAAACCCATCCGGTCCCGGAGCTTTGTCAAGATTTAGGGATTTCATCATAAATTCAATTTCTTCCAGCAAAGGGATTTTTGTGAGCATACAATTTTCCTCTTCATTAATCAATCAGGGAATACAATCCAGAAACTACTCTTCCTTAATGTTGTTAGAAGCTCTGGAAGAAGCCAAAAGCCTGCTGAAAAAAGAACTAGCAGCTTGTTGGATTTCCTTAGTGTCATTGAGCAACACTCCCTCTTCATTCTTGATACAGAGAATTCTATTAGAGCTCCTTCTTTTAAGAGTTGAGATATGAAAGAAATTCATGTTCTTGTCACCTTCTTTGAGCCATTGGACCCTTGATTTCTGTTTCCAAAAAAATTCCTCCTTCAGGAGAATGTTATGATACTCAGCTAATAATTCCTTCTCTTTTTTTTTGTTCGAGAAATAGATTTTCCTTAGCAGAGGATTCCATATTTCCTTAGAGGGATGAAATCTCATTAGCCAGAGACTGCTTTTTCTCAAAAATGTTACCAAAACTTCTTTTATTCCATCCTTTCAGATTTTTTTTCACATGAGCTAGCTTTTTAGCAATCCTAAATAAAGTTGTTCCTTTGATTTTCACATTCCACCAGCCCTTGACTAAATAAAAAATATCCTCATCTTGCAGCCACATCTTCTCAAATCTTAAGGGGCTCTTCCTCCTCTCTTTATCCTTGATCTGGAAGAGGATAGGATTGTGATCAGACCTGATGCAGGGAAGGGAGTACAAACCAGCTTCTTTGTTCAACCATCCCCATGAAATCAGAGCTCTGTCAAGTTTAACTTGAATCAACTGATCACCTTTTCTTCTGTTTGACCAAGTAAATCTACTACCCCACAGCTCAACATCCATAAGGTTATTGAGAGAGATGAAATCTTGAAGGTCTTCCATACTTTCAGTAAAATCAATATTTCCCCCTTCTTTTCCCTGGGACACAAAGGGGTGTTAAAATCCCCCAGAATCACCCATTCCATCCCTTTAATAACATACTGGAATTTAGAAAGATCAGCCCAAATATTTTTTCTTTCTCCTTTAATATTTGGGGCGTAAATATTAGATAAGATCCAGAACTCCTTGGACTTCTTATCTTGAAAAAGCAAAGCCATATGGTTATTTCTACTAAGAAGCTTTGTTCCTTTGAGTTTTTCCTCATTCCATATAACTGCCATTCCACCAGCAGTACCAATCGAACTAACAACAAAACCCTAAAAATTTTTGCAATACCTTCCACTAGCCTCCAAGAAAGGACCCTCCTCCATCTTGGTTTCCTACAGAGCCAAAATGTCAAAATTGTGAGTCACCTCCAAATCCTTTATCAGCCTCCATTTAACAGGGTTGTTAAACCCCCTGACATTCCATGATATAATATTTATTCAACCAATTGGTTCTTTGTTCTTCTAAATCTCCTAATCTTGAGTTTAGATTGGGTTCCATCATCTATTTCCTTTTGACTTTGTTTCTTCCTTGTTATCTGTTTGGAGGGACACCCAGAGCCATTTTTTTCTCTTTTGGTGTCACCTCAGATGTTTCCCCTTTGAAAGGAGTAACCAGAGAAGTCTCATTTTCAACTTGATTGGGGTCCCCCTTTTCAAAATCATTCAGCTCAGAGAGCAGATCTATTTGAGTAGAGACAACTTCCTGGATAATGTTATGAATGTTGTTAAAAACCTGTTGGTTTTCATTTCCTAGTGTCAAAACAACATTTTCACTTTCTAACAGATTTTCAAATGGATTAGAAAACGTTTCTATAGATTCATTGATGCTTCTTCCATCCATTTATTTTGACTGGATATAGTTTCCTTAGCAACTTCCATAAGCAGATTATCCAGTTTTTTTAGGATAAAACTTTTTCAGCTTGAACATGTAGAGCTTAGCCTTCTAGAACTAAGGTTCCAACAAAGCTTTCCGTTGGATCTTATTATTCCTTACTTCTATGAATCCCTCTTCATCTAAAATCTTGAGCGACTGGGATTTGTTCACATTAGATCCATCTCCATTATTTTCTGTTATTTGAATGCCTTTATTAGGATTAACATTCTTGGGAGTGTTAGTAACCATATGAGAAATTTCCTTACCTTTGTCCAGTTCCTTGGTATGCTTCTCCCGATACACCTTTGAGATAGTCAACTTGCATTGTTGCTTTACATGCCCCCAGCCCTTACATTTCTCATATCTTTGAAGGTGGTTTTCAAACTCTATTTTTTGTTCCCAACTTCCCAATCTCGACCACAAAGAGATTGATTTAGGTAGATATAAACCCATCAAGGAGTATTTACAAAATCTTGTACAAACCACTCTTGATTTAGTAAGCATTCATGTATCCACAAAACAAAGGTACCAAGAGTGTTTGCAACTCCTTTAATAATATCCACATCCCATAGTTCCAAAGGTAAACCTGGGAGTCTCACCCAGACAGGAAACTGATTAATATTCTCTCTATCAGGGTTGAACCTGGGAGTCCATTTCCTCAAAAAGAGGCCAAGTTTCCCAAGGAACCACGAGCCATCATTGAGGATCCTCTGAGGGTCTTCAGAGTTGTTGAAGCTAAACAGGAAGAAGCCATTTGGCAGGGTTGTGACATCCATATGCCCCTTGGGTTTCCATTTCAAGATAGACCAAGATCTAATGGAATCAATATTAGGCCTTCCCCTACTAGTTTACCTATCAAGGCATTCTCCATTTTTCTCAGATTCTGATCTATTATAATATCAGGGATATCTAAGAACTTACCTGTTCCATCCTGTTTAAGCTGAGGAATGATTCCTAAGATTTTTTCCTTATCAAAGTTCAAAATATTCACATACGATTTAGGGGACCCATTTTCCACATGACTCCCACCCACAGATAAAGTCTCACATGTACCTTTCTCCCTCGAAGACTGATCCAGAGCATTTGTCTTCTCTCCCGAAGAGATCTTTCTGTTGTCAATTTCCCACCCATCTCTATTTAGACCCTCCTCCTCCTCCTCGTCCTCGAGCCCAAAACTTGAAGAAATTGATCTAAAATTTTAAAATTATTTCCCTTGATCCGTATGGAGTATGAAATGAACTTAGCATGATTTTTTAAGCTCTAAATTGTCTGTAGAACTCCTCCAACTATTTGATTCTTCCATTACTTTCTCAAAATGATTTGAGGCTAATTGGTCAACTCCTGAAGATGATTTTTTTGGGATTTTTTATTCACTTTATACTTGTCCCAAAAACACTGCATTTTTAACCAAGGAAAAGGCACAGGGATCCTAAACTAAAACTAATATTGGGATCTGAATGATTAGACATTTTAAACTATCCCTATCTTATTTGGCCATGAAATGAATTATACATAGCAACAAAACAACAAAAACTATATATGAACATGAAAATCATACATGTTTCAAGTGGAGCATGTAGAGTGTACACAATCACTTAGGAAAACTAAAACTAATCCACCAACAAGAAAATTTTCTAAAAGAACTTATAGGAATTGGAACTGCCCTTCTATGTATAAGGGAATAACTTCACTTCAGTAGCAATGCTTTAAATAGATTCCATTAACTAGAATCTACAACACTTCTCCATCCAATCTTGACAATTGGAATGCATTATTTGACTTGCAGCCTGAAATGATATAGGGACCACTCCATATTACATCAAATTTTGAGTGTTTACCTGGTTTAGATTTTTTTACATCCCATTTTAGGACTAAGTCCCCTTCCTGGAAGTTTCTATTTGGTCTTCTTGTCAAATTTGGCTTTAATTTGAGCTTGGTATTTCTCCATCATTTACACTACTTGGTTTTTCTGATCCTATAGCTCCATGAGCTCTACATACCTGACTTCCATGGCTTTAAATTCAAACAATTCTAGCTTCTTGATAATCTCTAATGTTGTTAATTCAAGAGATATTGACAGCCTTTCTTCTATGCCATAAAATAACTTATAGGGTGAGTTGTTTGTTAACCTCTTAGGTGTAATTCTATCAGCCCATAAGGCTGATTTCAAATTTGCATGCCAATTCCTTTGGTTTTCGTCAAAGGTTCTCTTTATTATATTCAACGGGTTTTTATTTTTGGACTCATCCTTCCCATTACCCTCAGGGTAATAATTTGAAGATGTGGTCAGATATATTCCATTTTTTAAATTCTAATCAGATATCATTGTTCCCAGAAAAACCAGAGCATTATCATATAAGATTGTGGAAAGAACACTGAATCTAGACACAATACCTTCATAAAAATCTAGAATGTTGGTCTCATTTTCTTCCTTAAGTGCAACTACCTCTGTCCACTTAGTGAAGTATTTTGTAGCTGTCAGGATCTGCTTATGACCCAAAATTGAATTTGGATTAATTACTCTAGTGAAGTATAACCCCCATTGTATGAATGCTTCATTTAAAGAGATGGGGTGGAGTGGAAGGGTTGTTAATCTTTCCTTTCCTGAAACAACACGCTTCTTACATTTCTTAACCCATGAAAAATAGTTATTGAAAATATTAAACCAATAATACTCAACCTTCATAATCCTGAGAGTTGTTACCTTTGGAGCAAAGTCATCTCCTACCTTTCCATCATGGAATTCATGTACTACCCTCTCAATATGATTTATCTTGATGCATCTTAGGAGAAATCCATTCACATATTTTTCAATAAAATGCCATCAATAAGAACATATGGAATAGATTAAATTCTAAAATGCCTTATTTTGGATTTTCTCAATCCTGGAGGGCACTGACTTGTTTTGATGAAGTGAACCATATCTTGAGTCTATAAATGAATAGGAAAAGCATCATCTGGTTGTTTTTTATCATTTTGAAGTACTAAAATGGATTCTTCATCAGTTTTTTGTTTTGAAACAAAAACTCACACTACCCCTTACCTCTGACCAACTTAGTGATTTCGATATCAATGTCATACTCCATTACTTTGGTTATCTACCTAGCCCTCTTCTCATTTAGATATTTATTCAATAGGAAGTTTTTTATACCATCATTTGAAACTAATAGATGAATATTGTTATTGGAGACTGGATGCCTAAATTTATAATAGATAACATGTTCTTTCTTATGAATGAGTATCTTACCTCATAATCTTCAAGAATTAGACAAAAAAAGGAAATAGGTTTCTCTCAGTCATCTTTGTGCAGCTACATCAATATGGCAGATATGGTCCCAACACCTCCAAAAGCATACAAGATAAAATCCTTAGAAAAATATAGGTTGATGAGAGTTGGTTCTTGTGAAATACCTTAGTTTATGGATTCAAATATTTACTTTCCTTCAACAATCCACTTGAAATCCATGCTTTTCTTCAACATCAATGTCAAAGGCTTGACAAGATTGGCAAAAATTAGAACAAAGCTTCTGACAAATTTGATTCTTCCTAAGAATATTTAAAGTGCTTTCTTATGACTAGGAAATGGCAAAGCAAAAATGGACTCAATTCTTTCTGGATCAATCGTTAATCCTTTATTATAGATAATATGGCCAAAAAATTTACCTTCATGATCTAGGAAGATGTATTTTTTCGGGTTAAGAGAAAATCCAAATTGTCTACACCTCTCAAATACTTGCCTAAGATAAAATAGGTGATCATATGCATCCTTAGATAAAACTGTGATGTCATCTAGATATACAAGAACAATTTTATTGATTAACACTTTGAATGCCATATCCATGGCTCTTTGTAATGTTGCTCCAGCATTTGACAGACCAAATGACATTTTTTCTATAAGCAAAGGTTCCCTGTTTTGTGGTAAAAGTTGTCTTGAACTGATATTTCTCCTTTATCGTGATTTAGTTATATCCTGGGTATCCATCTAAAAGGAAAAACCTCTCAGATCCTACTACCATTTGTAATATTTTTCTATAGAAGGAAATGGGTAATGGTCTTTCAAAGAAGATTTGTTCAAGTCTCTGAAATCAACACACATCTTGATCTCTCCATTCATTTTCCATACTAGGACTAGGTTGGCAACCCATGATGAGTGTTTGATTGGAAAAATGATACTTTCTTATATCAATTTGTTCATCTCTTTTTTCATCAGAGGTTCTACATGTGGCTTGACAGGCCTCTAATTTTTCCTAATAGGATTGGCAGTTGGATCCAACTTTATGGTATGATGAGATAGACTAGGATCAAAACCTCTAATATCTTCAAGATCTATGTGAAGATATCAGCAAACTCTTGACAAATATCTACAAAATCATGTTTCTCTTGTGAAGTACTTACTTTTCCAATTTGACGGAACTTGTCTTCACCAACTATAATAGGCTCTAAGTCTTTAGCTTTGACCGTTATATTTACTTTTTATTTTATAAACTATTCATTGCGGTTGAATATGAATTCTAAGGTCACTAAACCCTTGGGAAACTTGTTTAATCTTAGCTTGATAATCTGTCTCCATATTGTTTCTCCAACTTATTCTAATTTTTTAAAGAAACCTCATCTTCTTATTGAAGGAAATTGATGATCTGCCTATCATTCCCAAACACTTTCCAACTTGTGACATTATATGGTATTGTGGGACTTACTACTACCTTGATGTGTGGTTGTAATTTTCTTCTTTTGGTATTCTCAACAACATCAAATCTTTCCCTGATTGCGGCAAGTTTGTCAGCTACTTTATTTTCCTTTCTTGGAATAGCATGAATGTTCAAGGCTTCACAATATTCTAAAATATGCCACACTTTGTTGTTGTAGGAATTTAGTAGATCATTCTTTGCTATATCTGATCCTATAATCTGATTCACAATCAGTTCACTGTCTCTAAAGGTCTGTAATTCCTTGACAATTTTCTTCCTTTCCCATTGCAATCCATGGCTAAGAGACTCATACTCTACGAAGTTATTGAATACACTAAACTGAAATATGAAAGTTCAATAATACTTGATACCTTTGGGAGATATAAGTACCACACCTCCTCCTACACATTGTATGCATCTTGATCCATCCAAAAACATGTACTAAATGCCATCATCTACTTCATTACTTGCCTAAGTAACACTAAGCGGGGGTACATTCTCTTCATGTAGACAATAGATACCAAGACCAGCCTCCTCCATTTCCTTATATGGATCAAATTTATAATTCCTATGTGCCAATTCATTAATTTTCAAGTCAAGAATGCCCCCAATCATAGTGTCTTCTTATTTGGTACTTAGACAATCCTCTTAAACAAAGATTGTGCAAATGGCATTGATGGTGATATGAACATAAGGATATATGTGGTAAGTAGAAATGTTTTGAGATTTTATAGTAGCTTTCGTACCATACCTTTTCCTGAATAGCATATGAGACTAGTTTTCTGATAAATATCCTCAAATTTTTGCAGTGAAGTATCTAGATAAACATAGGGTAAAAAGTGGAGGTAGATCAATAATGGATATATTTTGAGGAACTCAAACATCAAAACATGCATGAAGTTTGAGTATTAGATCGCTGATAACTCTAATAGTTTTTATTATTGTTCCATCCAATTGTACTACACCTTTTGAAATAGACTCGTAATTGAGGCCTAACTAGTCTACAATTTGCTTTGGCATTACTGAGTTTCTTGCTCCAAATTCAATCATGAAGTTATGCACTAAGTGATTCCTTATGATCAAAGACACATAAAATGGTGGAGGATTCATTTTTATTCTTGGTTAACCCTCCGATTATTGCGTTGGATTCGTAATAAGTTTATTTTATTCCTTAGATGACTTATTTGGAATATGCAAAAGAGCCATAGTTACTAGTAAGAGATCACTTTGGCCTGGAATTTCCAATGAACCCCACATGGATATGCTCAAAAAAAAAAATTCATATTCTCAATGATATTTAAAGGATTTGAAAGATATTTTTGTTGCACTTTACTCACAACAAACTTATTTTGCACTTGGGCTGAAATGGAAGGTCTCCTAGGCTAATCTAGTATATTTGGAAATGTAATTGAAATACCACCTTCCTAGATTGTCAAAGAAGGTTGAGAGGGACCTACATTTGCAGAGTGTATTTCTTCAATAGTTATCTTCTTATAACTAGTGTTTATAGCCACACCTTGAGTAACATTCTGATTTAATTTACAGAAGTCATTCACTTGTCAATTCACAAGTGAAGTATCACTTTGAGGTGCTTCTTGAGCTACCATTTACCATTGATTTTCTTCTGTTGTTGTTTCTTGAGAAGAAAATTCAATTTTCACCATTAAATCTTGGTTTATAATAGTATAGTATTAAAAGGGAAACACCACTCATAGTCTTGTACAATATTGTTTTCAACATGAACCAAAGCTTGGGATGAGCTAGTTGCATTTGGGTTATATGTTTGAAATGTTCTAAGAGAATGAAACTAGTTTTGATTTTGATTTGCAGCTTGGGATGGAGGTTTATTTGGTTTGTATGAGATAAGGTATGGAATTTTGGGCTTGTTTCCTCTTAATTGATACCAAATCGATCCCAAATTTTTGCAATTTTTTCATTACCTCCTATAACTCAGCTGAGGTTTTTGGGGAAGTGGATGCTTCATTAGAGCTTTGATTTATGGGTGTTGGGATAGGAGCTAACTCAAGTGTCTGATGAAAATTTGGGTTCACACTTTTTGGGTAAATATGTATTGGAGGTCTAAGAGCTAGTTTCTCGACTTATGTCAGACAAGTTTCAACCCTAATGGCTATGGCACAAGCACCAGACAATGTTAACCCTCCCATAGATTGAATCATAAGAGTAATATCAAAATTCAAAGCTCTTAATAATTAATAAAAGGCACCTTCTGGAGTTGGTCTAATCAGAATTGGGATTTTGTCCCATGTCTTCTAAAATATGAAGTTAAAGTATGCCATGAGCTCATTTGGATCCCTCTTTATAGTTTTCTATCGCTCTAAAGAGGATAGATTGTCTTCCTTATCTTTAAACTAATTGCAAAGTGTTGTCCTCATCTCATTCCAATTGGTAATTGATCCTACTTTCAGAATCCTAAACCATTGAAGATCTCTTTATTTGAATGAATAATTTAGTAGTTTAACCGCTACATCTTGCTCAATAACTTGATGAACGACACAGACATTGGAAATTTCTTGAATATGATCAACTCGAGTAGTTTATTTTTCCCCAGTAAAGAATGGAATAATTTTTAAGTCTACTACCGGAATATCATGTCAGGAATTAAGAGAAAGAGTACTACTACTAGTAAAGTTAACAAATGGTTGATTCCTTTGTGGTGCTTCCATGATAATAGGTCTTAGAATTCTAGTGGACTGCAAGAAGGGCCTACTAGGAGGTGGTGTGGATAGAGTCCTATTTGGTGGTGAAGGTGACCTCTGAACTTATCTTTGTTTTCTTCTCCTCCCAAGTGATAGATGTAGATACTCAAAAGCTCCTTCCTCTGTTATTCTATATCTAGTTTAGATTCTTCTCATGAACTTGAGCACTAATACTATTCAAACCAGTAGATATATTATTTGGAGTCACAAAATTTGTTACTTTGGATCCTCCCAAGGGTGAAATTCACCAAGATACACACCCAAACTTGGAAAAAAGGAAATATTGGCCTCTTGTCCCACCAGGTGTGCCATAACTTCTATCACCAAAAAACAACACCCTTCTATTTACATGAATGGACAGATGAGAAATCGGTGTTTTTACGTAACATGTGATTATCTCTAAGTGTGGGACCTTTTTTTGAGACAAACCCCTAGCGAAGGTTGGTTCCTCTACCTAATCTTACTTCTATAATACTCTTAAAAAGGGAAATTTTTCTATGTACTTCTATCTTAAAATTCCAAGGAACCAGAAAGAGAGAGAGATGCATAAAATGGAAATATTAAACTACAGAGGTGATTGCACCAAGAAAAGGGGTGGAAAACATTCCAATTAGAAAAAATGAGAGGAAGAATGGAGAGGAGAGAGGTCATACATGATTGAAACACTCCCTAACTACATTTATCAACATCATTTCCATGGATCATAACAGATCTAAATTTTGCAAGAATAAAAACGTATGTGCAATACACCTTTAATTGTAATGGAAGGAAAGGAAGACAATATAACACAAGATAAGGTAGAAAGAGCCAAAAAAACATGGATTTGTTTCTTAATAGTATGTAAAATTCATTACAATGAAAGAAATAAGGTGAGGATCACCTCGCAGAATGCTCAAATCTGATGCCTGTAACACAAAATATTCTAGAACATATTTTACAGAGTTCCCTTTCTTTTTAGAACGTTCCCCAAATACATGACTAAGCACTTAAATTTATATATTTAAGAGAGAAGATGGGGAGAGAGGAGGTGTAGAGTGTGTTTTTAATGGTCCTAACCATCCTAAAGGATAAAATTATTAATCTTCATAGGATGATTGACATTTGGTGTGTTCTCAAGCATGCATACAGAAATTTCAAGTGAAAACATGTTGGTCTCATGATTAAACAATTTTTCTTGCAATTATACATGGCCCAAACCATTTTGTCTCTTTTTCATCTATCAAAACCCACAAAAATCTAACTCTCATGATCCCAAATTAGAGGGCTTGAGAATAGATTTCGAACAAGACTGATTTTATGGAATTTGGAGCAGGGGATCGAAAGATAACATAATTTAAATATTTGCATGTTGGGATGAACAAAAATGTGACAAGTGGCAGCCTTTGATTAGCACAAGGATTTCCCTCTACCCATGTGTTCATCACTTTCACTTCTATCATGTGTCATTCTTTGATTGGCTCAGGATCAGACCTTTATTTCTTTTTACTTTTCCTTTCTTCCCCTTTACTTTGATTTTATGAAATACATGCCAATAAAACAGTGTCCCACTTCCTCATGGTGTTAGATTGTACTTTTTCCCTCACTGTCAGTTGTGAAATGTGGACCAAATAGAGAATCCCATGCTTCTTCACTTTCATAACTTTTGAAAACCTTAGACGACAATTGTGAGATGTGATCCAATGGGAAGGCTCCACGCTCATCCACATTGTCAAACTTTTGATTACTGCCTCTTACATCTAAAAACCACTAACCAATGAGGAAGATCCATGCCCCTTGGGCTGTCATATCTTTTAAAAGCTTCGACTGACAATGCAAAGTGTGAGCTAATAGAAAAACTCCATGTACTTTGGGTTGTCATTATTTCCTTAGTTTTTTACTAACAACTATGAAAGGTTGGCCAATGGGGAATCTCCGCATAGATTCAGGCTTGTCAAAATTGTCAGACCTGCCTCTATCCTTCATGTTTGTCACTCTTGCAAAATGAGAACCAATGAAATGGCTCCATTTGTCCTAAGGATTTGCATTTGTTAGTATTTTGAAATGAGAACCAATTAAATTGCTCCATGTGTCCTCCCTCTTTGCATTTTTAAGTCTTGTGAAATGAGAACCAATGAAATGGTTCCATGTTTCCTTGGTCTTCACATTTGTTAGGCTTTTGAATGCTTCACATCGTGACTTCTTACCTTTGGGAAATTAGAAACTTTTTAATCTTTGAAATTGTCTCACATGTCGCCTTTGACCTCATCTAACATTTACTTAGCTCGAACCCGATGAAATATGAACTGTGGTTTATTCCACATATTTGAAGTCCACGAAATGGATATTCCATGAAAAATACCAGAATTTTGCCAAGTACCCCACTTGAACCATTGATTTGGCGCCACATGCTCCCACTATATCCTACATTGAATTTAATAGGCAAATGAATGTCAGTCATATTTATATATACAACCTGCCAATATTTTCAAATGTGCTTCCCATGGTTTTTTTAATACCAAAGGTGAGTTATTTTGGAATGTGGAATTTGATGGTCATTTGAACATATTTTCCTCTTTAAAATGGCTAAGTCCATTTTTAATCTTGTTAAAGCCAAAATAAACTAGGGGGGATTTTTTCGATAACATTAGCTAAGATGAAAAATATACTTGTTGATTCTAAATTACAATATATTTTTGTGTAAAATATCTTACCATCACTTTAGGAGATTGTTATCTTTGAAACCTCTCCTTCATTTCATCAGTTATGTCATACACTCAAAATGTGTGAAGTCAAATTACTCTCTATGGGAGAACTATAATATCAAGAAACTTCTTAATCATCTGCTAATTAGTTTTAATCCAAGTCAACATTCACACCTTCTCATAATCCCACCGAAGTAAAGACAGTTATCAATGTCATCTCTCTTCTTTTAAATCTTAAATGACAACCTCTTAAACCAACTTTCACTAAATTACCATATACATCTTATCTTTTATTGCCTCAACTTCTGGAAAGAAAGATAATTATTTTTCGACCAGCACTCAATCTTGATATATCTCTCCCTTGTGGCTGCAACCATTATGAAAATGCTAAATGTGACTATCTTCAATGCATTGGGCATTCTACTGATCAATGTTTTAAACTTAAGAATCTTATTCAGGATCTTATTGACAATAATTCACTTGAGCTTCTAATGCCATCTGATTCGCAGCTGGTCAATGATAAAAAAAATATCAAAACTTTATTAACGATTTTCCTAAGCATGAAACACAAACTTCTAACTCTTCACTTAATCATGCATATCATGTTGTGCACACTCCTTCATCGGGGCCCCATGATTTCCTAGGAACTTATGCTGATACATCACCACCTACTATTTCCTTTTCAGATCATGATTATCATGCAACATTATCTTCTAATTCATTACAAATAAATGCTTCCATTGGGTCATATACTATTAATAACACTATGATCTATCTTATAGCTTCTATCAGAATATTCTCTATTGCACTTATCATAGTTATCAAATGTCCAATTTTGGCTATCATATATCTAGTTCCTAATTATTTTGGATATGTCAGGTTTTCCATTACAGTTGGGCCTCTCACCATGCTACTACCATTCATTGTGGCATCTTCAAACAAATGATATAACATGTTCTTAGGTCTTCCTTGGCTCCACGTCGCTCAAGTTATTCCTTCCATAAATCACTTATGTCTTAAGTTCATACACAATAAGCAATTTTTCACTATTAAAGGTGTTCCACCATGCACACCATTACCTCTACCTCCTCTTGACGATATTCTTCCCCCATCCTTAGCATATAGGTCTTTTAGACCTCTCGAATCTAAGGTACATTCTACACCTAGTTATCCCACTAGTACTTGACCTATTTCATGACCTTATCTTTCACATCGGTCCATTAGTCCATCTTGTTGGCCCAAATCCCCCACTCGGGCAACCCCTTCACATAGGATTTTATGACCCCCTTCACCTCTTAGGGCTACTTCACATAGGTGTTCACCACCTCCTTGGTCTCCTTCAAATAGGTGTTGACCACCTAGCCTTTTGTCTCTTACACAACGTCATTCTCATACGCCACCAGCCTTAGGGCATTGGCACATGCCTTTATCTCCACAAACATCATATGGAGGACCATTTCCATTCACTTCCATCTGATATATCACTCTTCATCATTCAATTATGGGGCATCGTGCTTACTTCCCCACTCCTAACATCATCAAGTGTCTATCATTTCTATTATTACACTCAGTGATTCAATATTCCTATTTCTACCACATCGTTACACAACTTGATACACATCTTGTATTGTCACTACCCTATGACACACTCTAGTTTTGAGGTTCATACTCAATTGCTGAGGGTATGAATCTGAAATGAACCTCATCACATTCACTTCTCATGCTCTATGTTTCATGATCTATCTTTTTAGCAAACTTGCTCAAACCATTTCTCAATGACGCACTCTTGTTTTATGGTTCATTCTTGACTGTTGGGGAAGCATTTACAAATGAACCTCATTTTATACACATTCACTTGGGGGAATGTTGTTCCTTCCACATTCACACATTACATACAATTCCCTCACACTCATTCACTACATTTGCATATCTTGGCTGCACTTACTCTTGCTTTCTTATACTTGCATGTACACTTTGTTTCCCATGTTTGACAAATACTCAATATGTCATTATATTTTCTATATACACATGCACGTTCACTTGGTCTTTACTTTTTAATGTAGACTTCTTACATATTTTCAAACATTGTAATGATGTTTGGAATTTTACCTCTTACCAGTCTTACCAGGGATCCTGAGGGCATCTACTTGCTCATACATTATAGGTGTTATTACATCATTATTTACTATTTCTACTTCCTAGCACACCACTTTCTATTAGTACATACACTCTTTGACATACTTTTTATCTTTATAACATGCTAATGGGTGCTTCATGTGTAGCATTTTCCTTACAGAAGCTATTCTCCACCATGGTTCTCTATTATAGCTTACTTCACATTGTTTTCCCTTGTTTGTGGGTTATGCCCTATGTATTGTCTAATAATTGTTTGTATGCTTTTGGAAACTTCGGTGCTGAGGGATGTCCCATGTTTGAAACTTGCATTTCGTGACCTATCTTGTATGCACATTTTATTTTTACACTATTTTTCTATGACATGTTTGCTGCTTCTTCTACTAACACATCTATCTAGCTAATTTATTTGTGTGTGCCTTAGAATCTACCATGGACAAACCCTCTCCCTATAGGGTACATATTTATATCAACATTAGGGCCTCTCCTTTGGGATGCATTATCCTAGTGACTTCGCATATACCCCAAACAAGGGGGGTATACATTGGGTGAAAAACTCACCCCATACAGCAGCTCAGAGCTATAGTTTTGTATGACACAGTACAAAATCATCACAGATAGACAGTTATAGAATGACCCAGAAGCTGACTTGGTTCCTAAAAACACCATAGACACTTGTTCTTGGGCTTAGACAAGAAATCTTGGGTGTTTGTGTCCTCCCCTGGGTGCTAATGTCCTAGGGGCACACATAATCAACTTATGATATCAACATAGTTCATAGCAGTTTATAGAGTATTTTTTCATAGTATATGCACAATCCTCCATCAAGTAGAATGAATTTTATCTCCATGTTCAATCAGAACAAATATTACATTCCGAACAATCGGTACAACTTAAAACAACATGGGACACAGCATATGTAGTGGTGTTTATTAGGCAGAGTCATGGAAGGAGAGTAACACTAGAACTCTCTCCCCAAAACTTTCTCCTTAGCATGTGATTACCTAAAAAAATCACTCTTGGCATGAGATTTCTAAAAAAATCACTCTACACAGTATTTCAGGACATATTTATATCCTTTACATTCTTTTCACATCAGGTGCATGCTTTCCTTTTAATTATTTTTTTACACAATTTAACACACTTTTACATACTTTTGTAGAGTTTTCATAATACATGACTTTAACTACTCTTTTGCACTTATTTTGCATTTTTGTCCTTAATACACAACAAGAAACATCCCTACATCAGCAAAATCAAGCAAGACAATAGGTACAAATCAGCACATATGCTTCACCCCTAAGGTTGCTTCCTATTTCTTAGTTTTCATGCTTCATTTTTATCACTTCATGGTTTTATTTGTCTCTTCGGCATCACCATCACTCTTTACAAGAAAAAAAGGTACACATTTTCTAATTACTTTATGTTATCAAGTATTAACTCAACAACATAAAGTGGTGGAAAATGTAGACACAAAATCACACACTTGGGTACATTTCTAGGTCATAAAAGTATATTATCATTTACATGATTCCTAAGGGATAAAACTAGTAATTGACCCTTTTACTACTTTTTACACGGTTTTACACACTTTTACATACTTTTGCAAAGTTTTCATAATACATGACTTTAACTACTCTTTTGCACTTATTTTTCAGTTTTATCCTTAATACACAACAAGAAGTAACCCGACATCAACAAACACAAGCAAGAAAAAAGGTACAAATCAATGCATACGCTTCACCCCTAGGGTCACTTCCTCTTTCTTAGTTTCCATTCTTCATTTTTATCACTTCACACTTTCACTTGTATCTCTAAAATGATATCACCATCACTCTCTACAGAAAAAAAAAAGGTATGCATTTTCTAATTACTTTATGTTATCGAGTATTCACTCAAAAACATAAAGTGGTGGAAAATGTAGACACAAAATCACAAACTTTGGTACATTTCTAGGTCATAAAAATATATTATTGTTTACATGATTCCGAAGGGAGAAAACTAGTAATTGACAACTATCTTTGGCCTTTTATTTGTGTTTCTTATTTTCTATTTGGTCTTACACACACTGTAACCTACTCAGAACTTTACTTTCTTATCTTTTATAACTTCAAACACCAACACCGAGCCAAAATACCAGTTCCTAGGTGCCCTCATCCCATCTGGGTGCCCCTAACTTCTTTCTACCTTACTAACTTTTTTGGGCCTCTATTATCTTTTGGGCATCTTATTTTCTTATGTTTTATCTTTACAGTTTTTAATTACGAAATTCAAACAAGGGAATCATATAAATACATAACTATGTGATCAAAATAAAGGACCAAGCTCTAAGCATCTACTATCATCACCTAAGCTTGCATCCAAAGGCATATAAGAGCACTAAAGGAATCCATCTAGAATCCATTCAAGGTACAAGGGACTTCATTTTCTACATACACAACATAGGAAGGGGAAGTTCATTATACCATCCACACATCTATCTACATTGTTACATCTAGCTACATCTCGCTATCAAGTGCACTTGCACAAGGGAATCCTAGGGCATAATTCTTACACACACTCACAAAAACTACATGGAGTATGAGATGTAGTGTAGCGCTCGATTGTAAGTGTAGTCACAAATTCATGCACTTTACACATTTATTCATCTCAGTCTCATACTACTATTTAGAAGGTTCTTGAGTGAAGAAAATACTAAATAACCCCATCTTTTGGCCATCTTATTTTACTTTTATTTTTTCATTCCTGCACATTTTTATCTACACACCCAGTCTGTTTCAACACTTTCCTATCATTTTATCCTCGGCTATGGAGCCCAGGGTAGCACTGGGGCACCCATGGGCACACCGATCCTTTTTCTACTTTCCCACCACTTTTGGGCTCTTTCTATCCATTTTTAATCCTTATCTTTTTCCTAGTTGGTCATGTTAGGGTTAATTAAGAAATTAGATCAAGATAACCCTATAAATATAAATTTACGAGATCATAATGAGGGACCTAAGATCATCTACTACTATCAATCATCTATATTTTCATCCATCTATTGCATTTTCATCTACATAGCTCCATCATCAAGGCACAAGATACAAAATCAAAATCATATTTCATACGGGGGGATTATATTCTATTCCATGCACACGTGCTATTACATTTTCTACATTTATGTATTGCTCACTACTTCACAAATTGTGACAGGCATAAGAGCACCTAAGGCACAACATGCACACACTCACTAGAACTACATTTGGGTCTGAAATGTAGTGAAGTGCTTAGAGTAGTAAGCCCACTATTGTGGCAGCTGAGGTAAATCTAACCCATTCATTTTGCATCTTTATTTTTTAGGGTTTTGATACTTCCTTCTTGACTTCTTACAGGTCTCTACGTTATCTCTGATTATTGGTGACATATAGCATAGGACAACGAACCTAACGTGACACAAAGTGAGGGTTTCTAAGCACCTTCCGACCCTATGAGAACAAATTTTAGAGAATTTTCACAAACCAGGGCACCCAAATTGCATACCAAAGTGCCTATGGGTGCCCTAGTCTTGTTTTAGGCACCCCATTCCACTCATATCCTCCAAATACACCTTTACGGGACCTCTGCACAATTGTTCCTACTTTTATTTTCTCTAGTCATCTATGCGACACTCTGTGATAGACATTTGTAATCAGATGAGTTCTTTCCTCACCTCTTTCTTATATATTAGGGTTTTAATTTATTAGTTTTATCATTTAGTAACTTCTATATTACTTTATCACATTTATTTACAATGCTTATTTCCTCCTAGATTAGATTAACTACCCCCATATTAACTATCCTCATACATACTCCTTGTAGTTAGATTTTAGTTAATCATTTTGGTGAACCCGAACATTGACTCCACCTTCGTTTTAGGAATTTTCTCATATTTTATACTATGTCTTCTAATGTCTATCAAGACTTTTTTCTTCAATTGATTCATATGAACCCATCTTGTAAAGATGTTCTTCAACAAACCCTAAAGAATATGTTTCTTCCTATCAACATATTTCCTACCCAAGTCAACGCTATTTTTGGTCATCTTTCTGCAGACTCCCTTGACTATAATTACAATCAATTTATTTACAAATCCATTCAAGCTCTTCATTATATATTTCAAGATAAATTTCAAGTTATGGAATCCACAATCACATCTCTTAAATCTGAAATTCAACATCTTAAGGATTCTTCTCAAGCTCACAATTATTCTTCTTCTCATATCCATAATGTGTCTTCTACATGCACTCATATTAATGAACCTCAAATGATTCTGCTACCTATTCCTCTCAAGTTTGTAATCAATATTACGCAACAAGATGATCTTCTCAAACTCATAACTCATCAATTAATCAGGTTGTCATACACTCATTGTTATCCTCATTATCGATATGCAAAATATCATGGCCTCCCATATTGTAATTATCGTCAAATCAATGGACATAATGACAATGATTTTTATACTTTACAATGAATAATTAAACATCTTGAGCATCAAGGTTTAATCTCATTCACCACACAAATTTTTGTTGCATGGTCATCTCCACTTGTTAAATCTCAATGGGTTATTAAATATTCTTCTTTTAATGAGCATCGTGACATTACTTCTAAGGGAATTCAAGATCCACCTACGTAACCACCCCTCAACATAAATATGTAACCTCTTCTTGAATCATCATTGGTATCACCAAGTCAACATAAGAAACGTCCTTGATATAACCTAGAATCCATTGTATAAAACCTAGGCGCATTGGCACATCACCCAACCTGAACTGAGCACTCACCCAAAGCGTGCAAAGTTATCAGGCCCCTCTTTAGAGTTGATTATGCAGGATGTTAGTGTGATGAAGATAAGGCATTTTCAGGACCATAAATAACCATAAACATTCCACAATGCATATTAAAAATCTAGATCTTAGATAATCATGAATTAAACAATAACTATAATAAGATTAACCATACAGGAACTAGTTACAATCATGTTTAATACCATTATCTAGCCAACATACTCTGTTACATTTAACATTGTAAAGCCTAAAAGCTTCTTAAATTATAAAGTATCACCATAAGTCATGCATGCATCAGAACCAGCAGTATAAATCTACAATAATCCATTCTCTCCACACACACCATAAACTACATAGTTCAATACATACTTATAGAGGTGGGGACTTGCCCTTCACCACCTACATACTTCTCAAAATAGGTCGTATGCTGATAATAGCCATGTGCCTTTACAATAACATGCACACATGTAAGTGCGCTAATAATAGACATCTTATAGTTAACTAATAGAATAAATCCTATTATTAGTATAAACCACGCATATCACTTATCAACCGCTCGTTCCCAACATACCATTTGCATGTCGCACAAGTATCCATCCTGATTTGTGCTCCACATGCTATCTCCAAAAATATCTTGTATCCATAAAATGGCTAACTCCTTAGTCAACTTGTTCTGGAACATGTTTCCTTTCTTATCTTTATGTGCCTTCGAATGCACCTTTTTCCCACACGTGAATCATATGTGTGTCTTCTCCTTAGGAAAATACTATGTCTTCTCAACATTATCCCACACTAAATTACATTTCCATCCCAGAAATGGGGATTCTTTCTGATGTTCCCAAATAATAAAGAATAAGAATTCAAATAATCATTGTACAAAAGAATGAATCTCTACCCTACAACATCATCTCCTTCAACTGGGAGGATAAACTTTGGATATTCATTTTTAATCTCAGCCTCCAACGTCTTCCAATCATCTAGCTTGGTCCTTATCTTCTCTGGAAATTCTATAGCGATGGAATCCAACTCGTCCTAAGTAATATTTTCCTTCTCATTATGCAATACATGGACAACATTGGCCATAACAGACATCATTCCTTCCATAAGATCCATATTCTACATTATGAGCTTCCCAATCTTATCTATTCTCTCCTTATGTGGATCTTGGGCTGTTGCAAGAGCTTCACGCTTCTGCTTCACTAGTGCCAATATTTATGCGTGCCCTCAAGCCTCATCTTTCATTGCTATCAAGACTTCATTATCTTTAACCAGAGTCTCAATCCTTATTATTGCCTCTAGTGTTGCACAAAAATTAAGAGTTTGGTCTACTTTCTTCAGTTCATCCTTTAAAGTTTAGAGCAGCGCCTCATACATTGAATTTTTTTATCATAGAGGCCCTTGATCTCTCTGCTTCTTGTTCAGCATATTTTGGTGAAGGAATTATAAGTGGCCCAGCCATTAACACCAAATCAACCAAAGTGTGCACATAATGCATTGCAAAAGGAAACTTCTCAGGTACCTTTGGTTCTAGATGAGGCCTTGCCTTTAGAATGTAATCACCAATTTCTTCAGTCATGCTAATGAAATCTTCATTCTTTGTATGTTATTTTCCTTCTATGCCTTTAATTATTCTATCTCTATGGTTTTTCCCTTGTTATCTTCCATTAGCACTCTAATGGTGGCGGCCTTATCAATATTCCTCCATGCCACCTCAAAAGATACTTTGACTAGGGAATTGTTCACCTGCTAATCAAACATAAGAGTGAGCTTTATGGTCACGTGCATGCTCTAGGGTACCTTCTTTACTCTTCTTGATACACATGACTCCTCACATACATAAAAATATGGTTCATACATGTGAGTTTTCATGGACTAGGATAGTTATTTCCTTGCGTGCGTAATGGCCATATCTAGGTTCATCAGCTCCCACCCATATAACTCATTAAGTTTCAATGTGCTCTAAAACCAGGCATGGATGATTTTTCTTATGTCCCCAGCATAGCCCATACTTGGCACAACATATTCTTCGCTTCTCCTCATCCTTGGCCCCTTAGGAACTTGAGTGCCAAGGTTTAAAGTTGACCCTTCTCCTATCTGAGTTGTAACTGGCGCATTGGTTTGTTCATGCACATTTTGTTCTTCTTCTTTCACTCATTCTTCTTCATCTTTCATTTCTTCATCCTTGGGATCCTCCACATCTTCTGGTTACACTAGAGTTCTAGGTGCGCTATCTTCAGACTCCTCTGCCTCCTCGTTAAGCTTCAAATTTCTTCTTTTTTTCTTCTCAAGTGATTCTTTCTGAGGGGAGATTCAAGGTGATCTTATTACAGGTTGTGATGTTCCTATGGCTTGGGTCCTAGTTCTTCTAAATACCCTTTTAAATTTGCATTCGTCAGGGACTACATCCACATCCAATTCCTCCTATCTTGTTTGCACCTATGGTGGAGTATCTACGTAATCACTTTCCACTTTTTCTGTGGGCTTCCTCCGGCCTCTATGGTCCAAGCCTCCACTATCCTCATGTTCTTATTCCTCATCTATCTCTATGGTCGTGGTAGGCTTTAGAGCTGCCAAATTTTCAAGTGTGTGTTTTCCCTTAAGCGTCCCTAGTAGCATGAACTCATTCTCCACATACTTGTTATTCTCTAGCCTAGGCTTAAGTTGAAGATATATGAGTGCAGCTCCACTGTCTCCAATAGCCAAACTTTTTGGCTTCATATTTATAACATCTGAAATAAGCCTCTCAATGTAGGCAGACTGACCTAGATAAACATATGTTTTTCTGAGAGTATGGTAGTCACAATCTACCTTGTCTGCGTTGAATTTAAATCGATGCTCATTAGTAAATATGTGAATTGAGTCATGGAAGTAGCACAGTGTCAAGGCATAGGAAATTTTGCACCATGGACTCTTTGTCCCATCCTTCATAGAAAATTACATGATGCAGAAATGTTTATACGTTGTGAACCATACTCCCTTACCTACTACCAAGGGTAACTCCTTTGGAATGCACTAGTCCTCCTCAAACGTCATGTGAAGTCAGTCATACCACAATTATTCCCTTTGCTTGAATGGGCCACTCATTGATCCTTCACCTAAGTATTTCTTGAACCTCTTTGCAAGGGAATTATTCTCTGTGGGGTATTCCCATATTCTTTTGTTTGGCCCATTGGGAACTCCAATTTCTACAAACATAAAATATAGTAGGATAACACAAAACTTATCTTCTCACCTATGCGTGCTTCCTCGGTAATAGTTTCTGTAATGTAGCTAGCCAAGTTATAAATTTCTCCCTCTGTCCTTTTCTTTGCAATATGTAGCCACATTGTATTTACATGCTACCATCTCTCTTGATCATTTAACTTTGAGAGAAGATGTGCACCTACCTATACTACAAGATACTTATTTAGTTTGTTTATTTTCATTCCACATGGACCTTTGGAGTATCCTAACTCCATACTGGTGGCTATAATAGCTGCCTTATAAGTCAAATCACTCATAATATCTGTCTTGTGCCCTTCAATCCTATCAATGTAGAAATCAGGGTTGTTCTGATCCTCATCCTCTATCCAGCAAAATAGAAAAATTCCTCATAGACTTTGCTCATCAACCATTGGTATAAAGCTTCTGGTTTTCCAAAATATGGGAGTTCATATAACTGATAAACCCCTACCTTCTTAAGAAACTTCTCCCTAGCATCATCCTATATGGGCATATCATCCACTATGTGCTTGATGGTCTTCTTATTCAACAATGCATCTAATTCTCCCTTGTTGTTAGTGGTGTTGTGGTTGTAATCACTTACTTTGCATCGAAAAATGTGGGAATCCCAATCCCATACAACTATCGCTCCTTTTGGGTACTGCATTGTTGAAATTTTTCTCTCGGGCACAACATCGACATCAACCTCCACCTTTTTTTCCTTCATGCATACTATAGGTTCTTTCTTCAGTGCTATTGTAAAAATCATGTGACCTAACTCATTCTCAATGCTTATGTTTCACTCAAACCCTTAACCAATGGGGATGCAAGCCACTTTTGTGCACAAATCTACTCTCCTCATCTAGTTTCCTAGGTCTTCGTTCCTCAATACGATTCGTTTGGCTTGGTCACACTTAGCTCACTTGAATACTTGTAATCAGAAAGGTAAAAATGAACCGACATCACATCCTTATATATATTTTCAAAAAATTAGTGCATTTATTTCTCCTTCACCTACCACCAATCCTATCATTAATTGACCATCTTTCCAATTTCTATGCGATACACCTTCGCACAACAACTATAACCTTCTAGCGCACCTTCCTACCTTTTGGCTAGAGACTTCTCTTCTATCCACTTCCATGTTTCGAAGTACCTCGCCATTGTGCCTTCCCCTGGTAGTTTCCATAGTTGTTTCTTACCTCACGTTATAGTTTTCATTCATTCATTTCCACCTATGGTCTTCTTTCAAAGAAATTTCCTTTCTAGCAGCTGTTAGTGCAAAATCACAGCACCCCTGGATGTTGATCAGATTTCTAGGTTGATCATACTAACATCCAGTGTGATTGCATAACATTGAATCCTTTCTCCAAGTGTGGGACTTGGAGAGTGAGAAAGGATTCTCTAGAGAAGGCTGGTTCTTATTCCTCTGTTCAGGTGCACACGAAATATGCAGAGGGTTTTCTCAAAATCTAATCTAATCTGCCAAGGAGACAAGGTAAGAAGATGCATAAAATAAATCTAAGCTAATAGAGGTGATGCACCGAGGAATGAAGAACATATGCTTTGCCACATTAAACACAGACCATGTAGATATAACACAACACCATGCACAGATAGCAAAAATGCAATGAAAGATCAAGAATGACAGTAATAAATATGTAAAAGGGTTTAGAAGCAACCACAGACACATATATATTGCTCAAGGATCGATTCAATACATTGCAATAGCCAGAAGGCAAAAAACGGTGTTACAGTCTATATGGGAGGTTTGAAAACTCCACAAATCTTCTTATGAACGGGAGAGAAGGGAGGGTGCAAAGCAGAAAATGTCCCACTACAGAAAGAAACCCCTCCTTCCAATTTTAAAGGAAGAATGGGAGAGAAAAGAGAGAGGAATTCGAAATCTGCCCCAACCACCTCTAGGTTGCATTTAATTCATCCATCATGGCAGAAGCGGCGGGTTCTGGCAAACAGAAGCGGCGAACTGTCTGCTGCATTAAAGTGGTTGTTGAAGTATTACTTCTGCTTGTTATTTCGTACCAGAGGTGTTTTCTCAATTTTATCCCTCCGGACTATACCAAAATGCAAGATTGACCCTGGAAACATGTAGAGAATTTCAACAGCTTTCCATTGATATCAAGAACATGCAAATTCGAGCTCTGGATCAAAAGATATGTCAATCTGAAGATTTAGGACACGGAACAGGCGAAAACGGATTTTTGAATTTCTTCCCGCGCTCTGCCACTTAGATCACACGTGGCGCGCTCTGATTCGCTGAATAATTCTCTCTCCTCTACTTTTCGGCGGGCTTTCCTTTGAATTTTCCTCGTGGGTTCTTAAATGGGACACGTGGCACGATCCTATTTGTTCGGCTCGGTGCTCGAAAATTCGCCCTTTGACTTTTCTGACCTTTACTCCTATGAGGACACGTGGCAATTTCTCAATGGTTCTCGGGCCTGCCGGGTCTTCTGCGTACTTCGCGTCCATTCGTCCCGGATGTCCCAGTGCTGCTTGGGACAAAAACCTCCGATCCGCCCGAAATGGGCTTCCTTGTCCCTCATTTGGCCAAAGACACGTGGCACCTTTTGATTGGCTTTCGACTCCTTCGGCTTCTTCGCGTATTTCGGGTCTTTTTGTCCCGGACGTCCTATTTTGATTTTGGACCTTTTGGGACAATTTCGGCCGGTTCGGCCGGTTCAGGTATTTCTGGCCCGCTTGTCCCAATTGCTTTTGGGCTAACTTGTCTCTTTTCGGCCGGTTCGGGTATTTCTGGCCCGCTTGTCCCAATTGCTCCCTCTAGAAGGACTTAGCCAATTTTTTCACTTTTTCCTGGATCAATCCTATTTGCCTTTTTGTAACTTTTCACACTTTCTCAAAACTTTCTCCTTCCTTCTTCGGCCTGGGGAGTTTAGAAAGATTCCTGAAGGAACCCTAGAGACCTGATTTTGCTCTGAATCAGTCATTTTTCTTGGAATTTGGACATCGTGATGCATGTTATCAAATTTACCCTGGGGGGTGAATTTTGGATAACAATTTGGCGACTCAGCGGGATCATCTGCCTGCTAGATGAAAGGCCAGTTGCCTGAAGCCATCCATTGGGCATGGAGTTAAGCATTAACCTGAAACAAGCCTGATACTGCAACTTCCCCTCAAGCAACACTCTGAACTGTAGAAAACAACCTGAGAGCAGCAAAACCTGTGCCAAAGCACTTAGGGAAAACAAAACTAATCTACAGAAAAACAATGTGCACAAGCACTTGGAGGAAAGAAAATCTAAACTAGTATTTACAGATGTAGTGAACCTCCCTCTAGAAGCAACGCTTGAGATAGATTCCATTTACTGGAATCTGCAGTTCTTCACCATCCAATGAGGCCAATTGGAAAGCATTGTTGTTCTTGCACTTTGTGACCATGTATGGGCCACTCCAAATGGCATCAAATTTTGAATGCCTTCCTGGTTTTGCTCTGTCCACATCCCATTTCAATACTAGATCTCCTATTTGAAAAGATCTATCTTTGGCCTTCTTATCAAAGGTCTTCTTGATCAAAGCCTGATCCTTTTCCATTGCTTGGAATGCCTGATCTCTGATTTCTTGCAGCTCCATCAATTCTGCATATCTCACCTCCATGGGCCCAAACTCTAGCAACTCCAGCTGTTTCATGAGTTCCAACGTTGGCAACTCAAGTGACATGGGCAAGACTGCCTCTCTTCCGTAGACAATCCTAAATGGAGAGTTACCTGTGGATCTTTTGGGAGTTATCCTATCTGCCCATAAGGCTGATTTCAGTTTGGTATGCCAAGCCTTCTGATTCTCATCAAGAGTCCTCCTAATGATCCTCAGCAAGTTTTTGTTTGTAGACTCGGCCTAGCCATTACCTTGAGGGTAATAGTTTGATGAAGTGCTCAGGTAGATTTCGTTCTTGACAGCCCACTCAGTAACTTTAGATCCAATAAATGCCAATGCATTATCAGAGACTATTGTAGCAGGTACACCAAATCTGGTAGTTATTCCCTCGTAAAAGTCCAAGATGCTAGACTCATTCACCTCTTTGACTGCTACTGCTTCTGTCCATCTGGTGAAGTAGTCTGTGGCTGTCAAAATCCATTTGTGCCCTTGGCTCGAATTGGGATTGATGACTCCAATGAAGTCCAGACCCCATTGCATGAATGGCTGGTCAACTGAGATTGGATGTAATGGGAGGGCTGCAAGTTTCTCTTTTCCTGTGAAAAATGCACAATTCTTACACCTCTTGATCCATGCATAGCAATCACTGAATATTTTAGGCCAATAATAACCAGCCTTCATGATTTTCAAAGCTGTCACTCTTGGTGCAAAATGGCCACCGGCTGGTCCATCATGAAACTCTTTTAATACCCTCTGGATCTGACCTGTGTTAATGCATCTCAGCAGCACTCCATTCAGGTCCTTTTTGAACAAAACTCCATCAATGATGGTATATGGAATTGCCTGCAACCTGAAGTGTCTTATTTTTGCTTTTCTCATTTCTAGAGGGCACATACCCGTCTGTAGGAAATGTATCATATTCTGAGTCCAACAGGGAGTGAACATATCATCATTTTCATGTTTTTTATCATCTTGTAATAGCAGGACAGCGTCCTCTTCATCTTCTGGGCTGTCTGGTCATTTGGAAGCGAGTTGCTCGCACAAACCTTTACCTCTTACCAGCTTGGTGATTTTGATCTCAATGTCATACTCCATGACACAGGTGATCCATCCTGCCCTTTTCTCATTCAAATCCTTGTTGAGGAGGAAGTCCTTAACCCCAGCATGTGAGACCAGCAACTGGACCTTGTTGTTTGAGACCAAATGCTTAAATTTCTTCAAGCTCCTGATTACTGCAAGCACATGTTTTTCAATAAAAGAGTACCTCAATTCACAGTCATTTAGGCTTTGGCTGAAGAAGGCAATCGGCTGCTCATCATTATCTTTATTCTGTTGCACCAAAATGGCAGAAATAGTGTCATCACCCCCAAATGCATAGAGGATGAAATCCTTGGAAAAGTTTGGGTTGATGAGAGTGGGTGCCTGGGAGATGGCTTCTTTGATTGCTTCAAAGCTCTCCTTGCTTTCTACCGTCCATTTGAAAGCCATGCTTTTCCTTAACATTTTGGTGATGGGCTTGACAAGGGCTGCAAAGTTTGGGACAAACCTTCAAACAAAGTTTATCCTTCCCAGGAAACTCTGAAGAGCTTTCTTGTGACTTGGCAATGGTAGAGCCCTTATGGCTTCAACCCTCTCTGGATCAATTGCTAATCCTTCCTTGGAGACAATGTGGCCAAGGAGTTTCCCTTCTTGTGCAAGAAAGATGCACTTCTTAGGGTTTAAAGACACTCCAAACTTTCTACATCTCTGAAACACTTGCCTGAGGTGAAAGAGATGGTCTGCAGCATTTTTTGAGAAGACAGTAATGTCATCTAAGTATATCAGTACTGTCTTGTTGATCAAGCCTTTGAATGCCATATCCATAGCTCGCTGGAATGTTGCTCCGGCGTTTGACAGTCCAAATGGCATCTTCTTGTAAGCATATGTGCCCCATTTGGTTGTGAAGGCTGTCTTGAACTGGTCTTCCTC
Source organism: Taxus chinensis (assembly GCA_019776745.2). NCBI lineage: Eukaryota > Viridiplantae > Streptophyta > Pinopsida > Cupressales > Taxaceae > Taxus > Taxus chinensis. Next base: position 313,693,108 of record CM034147.1, on the reverse strand, counting down.
CTTCACCATAATTTGATTGAAGCCTGAGTAACCATCAAGTAGCGAAAACCTTTCTGACCCAGCTACGACCTGCAATATTTGCTCCATGGAAGGGAGTGGATAATGGTCCTTGAGAGATGCCCTATTGAGGTCTCGGAAGTTAACACATAGCCTGATCTCTCCACTTTTCTTTCTGACCGGAACCAAGTTCGGAACCCAGCTTGAGTGCTTGATAGGGAATATAATTGCTGACTCAATCAGCTTGTCTAGCTTCTTTCTCATGAGAGGCTCCATGTGTGGATTGACTGGTCTCTGTTTCTGCCTGACAGGCTTAGTATTTGGATCCAACTCGATGGTATGCTGAGCTAAGTTGGGATTGAAGCCCTTCAAGTCTTCATAGCTCCAAGCAAACACGTCAGGGAATTCTTGACAAAGCTGTATGAACTCATATCTCTCTTGCTCAGTTGTCATTTTTCCAATTTGTAATGGCTTGTTCTCTTTTACCAAGATGGATACCGAATCTTCCCTCTTGACCTGAATATTTTCTTTCTCCTTTCTAAACTGATCATTGGGGTTAAAAATGGACTCCAAGGTGACAAGTCCCTTGGGTAACTTGTCAGTTCTCATCTGTATCACCTGGTCACCATATTGCTGTTCCAACTTCTCTTGATTCTTAGCTGAGAACTCAGCTTCTTCTTGCAAGAAGTGGATGATTTGCCGGTCATTCTCAAATACTTGCCAATTGACATTGTTATCCGGCATTGAAGGCCTCACAATCACGTGGATGTTTGGTTGTACCTTATCTTGTTGAATGTTTTCTACAATGTCAAAGGCTGCCCCTACTGCTGCAAGCCTGTCAGCAGCTTGATTCTCTTTTCTGGGAATGGCCTTGATGTCGAAACCTTCAAAATCCTCCATGAGGTCCCACACCCTGTTCTTGTAGCATCTGAGTAGATCATTTTTGGCAGCATGCTGTCCCTTGACCTGATTTACAATCAGCTCACTGTCCCCAAAAACTTGCAAGTTATTTATTTTTCTTTTTATTGCCCAATGCATCCCCTGCACCAAGGCTTCATATTCAGCAGTGTTATTGGAGCATGCAAATTGAAATCTAAAAGCTGAATAATACTTTACTCCTTACAGTGAAATAAGCATGGCTCCACCTCCTGCGCCTTGTCTACTCCTTAATCCATCAAAAAATAGTTGCCATACCTCGTTGTCATCCTTGTGGTTTGGCTTGGTGATGCTAGGAATAGGTTGACTTTCTTCGTGTATACAATAGACCCCCAGCTCAGATTCTTCTACTTCTTGATAAGGATCAAAAGCATGCACCTTGCTCACCCATTCATCAAGAGTCAAATCTGGGATACTTCCAACCTTAGTGTCGGCTTCATCAGTGCCGAGGTGATCTTCTTGATCAAATGCTGAGCAATTGGTATTAATATGACTTGGAGTATAGGGTTCAATGTGGAAATCTGCAATAGGTTCTGACCTAATTGTAGCTTTAGTTCCATACCTCATTCTAAACAGCATGTGTGACCAATCAGCGGACAAATATCCCCCAATCTTGGCAGTAAAGTCCCTTGACAAGCATAGGGCAAAGAGTGGTGGAAGGTCTATGACTGAGACGTCTTGCAAAACAACCACGTTGGGACATGCATGCAAGGTAAGACTCAAGTTTTTTATAACTCCAACTGTGGCTACTGCTGTCCCATCTAATTGCACTACTCCCTTAGTTGTTATTTCATACTAGAGCCCTAGCTGATCAGCTATTTGTTTAGGCATTACTGAACTACTTGCCCCAGATTCAATCATGCAATTATGTACCAACTTGTCTCCTATGATCAATGAAACATAAAATGGAGGGGGCTTCAGAATTTTACCTTGTTGTGCTCCATGATTACTTTCAGGCTGGGCAGCATTTGTAAGCACTTTGTCTTGCCTCTGAACCTACTGATTCGAAGTTGGCCAGTCCTTCATAGCAACTTGCAGCAAATCTCTTTGGCCTGGGATGGATAGAGATTCCCACATAGATATATTGACGTTTGTCTTCTTCATCTGATCAATGATACTGAATGGTGATGAAGGATCTCTCTGCTGTCCTTTGGTTTGCACATTTATTCCTTGTATGTGGGCAGCAACAGCTGGCATTTGAGTTGGCCTAGGGGCTGTTCTTGGCTGCCCTTGTGCATTTGAAACTGGGTTTTGCTTGCCAATCATTTGTGGAGCTGTGGAAGGTTGTGGATTGGCCGGGGCTAACGGCTGTTCCGCACCCAAATTTCTCCTTTTTGACCTTGTGTTGGCTGCAACACCTTGAGAGACTGCCTGATTCATACCATAGAAATCCTCTGCCTGCCAATTTACCAATGTGGTGTCATTTGGGGCAGGTTGTTGTTGGAATGTTTCTTGTTGTTGGTTGTTTTCTTGACTACTTTCACCCTCCACACCAGCACTTGTTACCATTAAAGCTTGGGTTAAAGCACCATTATAGCACATGGATTGATTATGGGGTTCATTACATGGAAAACACCATTCATACTCCTGGGCAATGTTGTTTTGTGCTGGTACTAATGCCTTAGAGGCAAATATGGCATTTGGATTATAGGGCTGGAATGGTCTATTGACAGGAGGCCTTGTTTGATTCATATTTGCAGTTGGATTAGGTGGCCTTTGAGGCTGATATGGCTGCCTATTAGGTTGAGCTTCAGGCTGATACGAAGGTCTAAAGCCTTGAGTTTGCTGTCTCTTAAGTGTGACCAGCTCATTACCTAAATTTTGCAGCTGCTTCATGACTTCTTGAAGCTCATTTGGGGCACTTGGAGATGAAGTGCAAGCTTCATTTGAACTCTGATTTCTAGGAGTGGGAGAAGGAGCTAAGACAGGTGCCTGACTAGTACTTGGGCTCTCTAAACTTGGATATAATGGAATTGGAGGCCTAGGAGCTAGCTTGCCAGCTTGAATCAGACAATTTTCAGCTCTAATGGCAATACTATAAGCAGCAGGGATAGTTGTTCCTCCCATGGATTGAATCAACATAGAAATATCAGAATTTAAAGCTTTAAGGTAGTATAGAAAAGCACCTTCTGCTGTTGGTCTAACTGCTACTGGAATTCTATCCTAAGATCTTTGAAATCTGAAGTTGAAGTCAGTTAGCTGCTCAGTGGAAGCTCTCTTGATGGTTGTCAGCTGTTCCAAAAGAGACAAGTTGTCTCCCTTCTCTCCAAATTTATTATGAAGTGCAATACACAGCTGATTCTAGTTTGTGATAGAAGCAGCTTCAAGGCTCCTAAACCATTGTAATGCTTTTCCCTTGAATGAAGACGCCAGCAATTTGACAGCTACTTGCATCTCATTAATCTCATGGATTGCACAAATGTTAGCAATGTCCTTGACATGATCACCAGGAGTGGTCTGGTTTTCTCCAGTAAAATATGGAATGTTCTTCAATGCTACAACTGGGATTGGATTTTGTGCATTGAGGGCAAGTGGGCTGCTGCCTGTGAAGTTGACATAGGGGTTTACTGGTTGCGCCATTCTGAGTGGTCTTAAAACCCTTGTATATTGAAAGAAAGGCCTATCAGGTGGAGGAGTTGAGAGAGTTCTGTTTGGTGGAGATGGAGACCTTTGAATCCTTCTTCCTCTTTGCCTTCTTCTTGGAGATAGTTGCAGGTATTCAAACGGCACTTCCTCTTCTCCAACTCTTGACCTTGTGATTCTTCTCATAAGCTTTTAGGCCTGACTGCTGAAACTTAGTTGATTCTTCCCTTTGGAGTCGCCAGATATGCAAATAATAGCTCTTCTTAAGAAAGAAAATTCCAGCAGATGCACATCAACCTTGCTGCAATAAAAATGAGACTTCTGGTCCCACCGGGCATGCCAAAACTGTTAGTGCAAAATCACAGCACCCCTGGATGTTGATCAGATTTCTAGGTTGATCATACTAACATCCAGTGTGATTACATAACATTGAATCCTTTCTCCAAGTGTGGGACTTGGAGAGTGAGAAAGGATTCTCCAGAGAAGGCTGGTTCCTATTCCTCTGTTCAGGTGCACACGAAATATACAGAGGGTTTTCTCAAAATCTAATCTAATCTGCCAAGGAGACAAGGTAAGAAGATGCATAAAATAAATCTAAGCTAATAGAGGTGATGCACCGAGGAATGAAGAACATATGCTTTGCCACATTAAACACAGACCATGTAGATATAACACAACACCATGCACAGATAGCAAAAATGCAATGAAAGATCAAGAATGACAGTAATAAATATGTAAGAGGGTTTAGAAGCAACCACAGACACATATATATTGCTCAAGGATCGATTCAATACATTGCAATAGCCAGAAGGCAAAAAATGGTGTTACAGTCTATATGGGAGGTTTGAAAACTCCACAAATCTTCTTATGAACGGGAGAGAAGGGAGGGTGCAAAGCAGAAAATGTCCCACTACAGAAAGAAACCCCTCCTTCCAATTTTAAAGGAAGAATGGGAGAGAAAAGAGAGAGGAATTCGAAATCTGCCCCAACCACCTCTAGGTTGCATTTAATTCATCCATCATGGCAGAAGCGGCGGGTTCTGGCAAAGCGGTGGTTTGCCTAACAGAAGCGGCGAACTGTCTACTGCATTAAAGTGGTTGTTGAAGTATTACTTCTGCTTGTTATTTCGTACCAGAGGCGTTTTCTCAATTTTCTCCCTCTAGACTATACCAAAATGCAAGATTGACCCTGGAAACGTGTAGAGAATTTCAACAGCTTTCCATTGATATCAAGAACGTGCAAATCCGAGCTCTGGATCGAAAGATATGCCAATCTGAAGATTTAGGACACGGAACAGGTGAAAACGGATTTTTGAATTTCTTCCCGCGCTCTGCCACTTGGATGACACGTGGCACGCTCTGATTCGCTGAATAATTCTCTCTCCTCTACTTTTCGGCGGGCTTTCCTTTGAATTTTCCTCGTGGGTTCTTAAATGGGACACGTGGCACGATCCTATTTGTTCGGCTCGGTGCTCGAAAATTCACCCTTTGACTTTTCTAACCTTTACTCCTATGAGGACACGTGGCAATTTCTCAATGGTTCTCGGGCCTGCCGGGTCTTCCGCGTACTTCGCGTCCATTCGTCCCAGATGTCCCAGTGCTGCTTGGGACAAAAACCTCCGATCCGCCCGAAATGGGTTTCCTTGTCCCTCATTTGGCCAAAGACACATGGCACCTTTTGATTGGCTTTCGGCTTCTTCGCGTATTTCGGGTCTTTTTGTCCCGGACGTCCTATTTTGATTTTGGACCTTTTGGGACAATTTCGGCCTATTCGGCCGGTTCAGGTATTTCTGGCCCGCTTGTCCCAATTGCTTTTGGGCTAACTTGTCTCTTTTCGGCCGGTTCGGGTATTTCTGGCCCGCTTGTCCCAATTGCTCCCTCTAGAAGGTCTTAGCCAATTTTTTCACTTTTTCCTGGATCAATCCTATTTGCCTTTTTGCAACTTTTCGCACTTTCTCAAAACTTGCTCCTTCCTTCTTCGGCCTGGGGAGTTTAGAAAGATTCCTGAAGGGACCCTAGAGACCTGATTTTGCTCTGAATCAGTCATTTTTCTTGGAATTTGGACATCCTTATGCATGTTATCAAATTTACCCTGGGGGGTGAATTTTGGATAACAGCAGCTCCTTTCCATACTTGAATAGAACATGTAACAGTTTGTTCTCATGTGTACCCATTTGTGAATAAAAAATAAAAACCACCCCATACCAATGGTATGTGCAGTCCTCTACGCATAAAAATACTTTAGATTGTAATTAGATTTCTGTGCGCAAATGCGCTTATTACACAAAACACTAAACTAAATTGACAAATCATAGCAATGAAGAAGGAAATACATTAAAAGAAATAAAGAAAGGGAAACCTACACTAAATGGTAATACTACCTTATTACATACACCAAGAAGACTTATTTATTGTAGGGCTTTAGCCTACTCCTGTTGAAGTAACTTGGTAACCGTATTCCATCAAGTTCGTCTAAGTGGCAAGTGCATGATTCAATTATATGAGTGATAACATACGGTCCCAACCAATGCACCTTAATCTTTCCTTGATGGCGTAAAAACTTAGAATCATAAAGAAGTACCATCTGTCCAACCTCAAGCTTCTTGTCCCTGATGTGTCTATCATGTCATGCCTTCTACCTAGCCTTTTCTTATTTCTAACTCCAATGTGTTATGGCATGCCTCTCATCCAACTGTATTAATTTTTCAATTCTATATTCTAATGCCTTCTCATCAGCTATACCTCCAGCACACATAATAAGTAAAGAAGGTAACATGAATTCCATAGGAAGAACTAATTTTGTGCCAAATACCAACTGAAAGGGTGTGGCCTTATTCAACCTCTTGTAGGTTGTTCTATACACCCAAAGTATAGCAAAAACTTTATCATCCCAATCTTTCCTTCCAACATCGCAAAATTTTGTCAAGGTCTGGCTCAATATATTGTTGAAAGCCTCAATAGTCCCATTTTCTTGAGGGTTATAAGGTGTAGTCTTATGGTGCACGACCATAAACTCATCCAACAATATCCTGATTGTTTCATTCAAGAAAATTTTGTCCCTATCACTTGTCAAGCTCAACGGACATCCATACCTAGTAATAATATTTTCCCATATGAACCTGGTTGTTAGAGCTATTGTATAATCCTTTGTACGTGTTTCTTATGCCTACCTTGTAAGGTAATATGTGCAAGTGATAATGTAGTGCGATCTAGTTCTATGCATAGTTGGGGAAATAGGACCCAAAAATTCTATTACCCATTTTTCAAATGGCTCTACACTAGTAATAAGCCTCAAAAGTGTTTCATCTCTTTTTCCAAGTTTTCCAAGCCGCTAACAGTGATCACACGCCTTGCAATCCTTGTGCAGTGTCTCCTACCATAATTCAGTGAGTAGAATCTTGCGTGTAGTGGTGTCCATACATAATTCCCACCCGCAATACCGCCATGAGACTCTTCCATGATATCTATTCACTCATGTTCTAATACACACCAACACAGTACTTCATCTCGGCCTAGTTTGTAAGTCACCACTGATCAACATGAAGGGTGTCGCGTGAATTACAAGGTGTTTCTTCTCTAATGCATTTATTCCTTCTAGAACCATACCTATGCATAAAAAGATAGCAATATCCTCCATGAAGGCACGCAATGTAACCTATACAACTATACATCTAGCATTGTATCTTCAATTATTTGCATGCCCTCCCGTGATTGAATCCTTGATAAGTGGTCCGGGCCAAAATTACTTTAACCTGGTCTTACCACTACTGTAAAGTCAAATTATTGGAATAAGAGCACCCATCGACATATGAGCCCCTATAAAATGGGCTTATTTACTAAGTATTTTAATGCCATGTGATCAATATAAAATACAAAGGGTGTTGCTAACAAATACTTTCTAAATTTATGCAACGCATAGATCATTGACAAGTCCTCATGCTTTGTAGTTGTGTAATTCTATTCTATAGGGGTCAACTTTCTACTAGCAAAATAGATAGGATTATCTATAATACCTTTGTTAGGCTGAGCTAACACTATGCCAAAAATTGTGCCAGAGGTATCACATGTACGTTAAATGGTTGGCTCCATGAGGGAAAACATAGAATAGGCATTGTAGTAAGCCTCTCCTTCAATTCCTCAAATGTGCGCTGCTACAGTTCTCCCCAGTTTGCATATCCTTTGATAAAAATTTTGTAATACTCTTTGTGTCCGAAGAATCCACACACCTCACTCTGACAGGTAGGCTCCGACAGGCCCACAATAACTGCAACCTTAGCTAGATCTACTAACAAACCTTCCTTGAAAATGATATGCCCTAACAAAGTTCCAAAATGTGTAGTAAACATGCACTTCTTGATGTTTAAGGAGATGTATAACTATTTGCATCTTTCAAACATCAAGCACAAATTTTCACAATGATCCTTAGTAAGCCCATATACTGTCCAATCGTCCAAGTAAACCTACAAGAATTTGTGATTAAAATCTTCGAATGATTGAAAAACTATGTATGAAAATACAATAGGTGATTTTTTAAAACCAAAGGGCATCAAACTATATGTAAAAATCCCCCATTCAGTGCTGAAATTCATTTTCTCTTGATCTTCCTTTGCAATTCTAACCTAATGATACCCAGAGAATCCATCTGTAAAAGAGTAAACTTTGTGCACTGCAACACTTTCTAATGTTTCCTCGGTGAAAGGTTTAGGAAAATGATTGATCACACATGTAGAATTCAACTCCCTATAATCCACAAAAATCCTAGTCCGACCATCTTTCTTTATACTAATTACCATTATGCTAACCCACTATAACTCCTCTAGGGGCTTAAAGGTGCAAGATTTCAGCATTTTGTCAATTTCTTCTTTAACTTTTACATGCAGGTTCAGGTTCATCCTCTAAGGTCTCTTCCTGACCGAGATTTCTCCTTCCTTTAGCTTAATCTTCATCTCACCTAATGACTCATCCACTCCTTTTAACTCATGGTAGCCCCTAAGGAATAAATCTTAAAAATCTGGTAGTAACTCAATTATCTTTGCTACTTTAGAATCAGACTAAAAATATCCAATTATGGCCTCATTAGGTTCAACATTTGTGCCAATGTTCACTTTCTTGGTCTTCATAGGTTCATGACAGGCACATGCATTCTTATCTACATTGTCTAACACTTCGCGTGTACCTATTGAATGATCTATGTCCAAATCTTCTACTTCCTCATCATCCACTATGTAGACCATCTTTCCTTTCTCCTTTTCAAAGAAAGCACACATAAATAGTTCGGCATCTGTATCATCTACTTCATCAAAACACGCTCCTTGTTCTTCCTCACCAAATAAATCTTGAATTAGTTCTTCATCCTTTTCATTATCTCCCATAGTTAAGAACTTCATAACCCATAATTCCTTTCTTACCAGAGGTTTATTAGAGAAGCACTCAAAATTTTGGGTCATTCCTATAATCAAGTCCTGCCAATTTCCAATCTCCCTATACAGTTCTACATAAACATACCAAGTGCGTGCACATCCTTTCAAAGTGGAATAAAGTTTTTGTACCCAAAGTGAAGGTGGTAAAGCTTCATATCCCATTGTTCAGAGTCTCTCACACTACTGAATGTGGTGTTGAACATGTTTATTATCATGATATATGTAGATTTGAGTGGGTGCATTGCTCCTAAAGAACCGAGTGGTTAGAGCAATTTTGAACTCATTCCATCCTATGAGATTATCCTTGTGAACCATCCACCAATGTGTTGTTGTCCTGCATAGGGTATACACTAACATATTTCTCCTTTCATCTTGATTTTTCCACTTCTCCTCCATGGTGCATAGGAATACCGTAGGATCTCATTCTCTAATATACTAGGGTACAAAGTTGTTATATATTCTCATAATACAATGAGGGTTTCTCCTCCATGAAAATGTGCTTCTTACCTCACGTCCAACCATATCATAGGTTCCATGTGCCCAATTATTGTGAGAAATAATTGTAGTATCACTAATAGACTATGCATATTCCCACTAGAGGATTCCTTCCTTAGACAGCTCAAGTACTTCCAGATCCCAAATGACATGGATAAAAAAAAAATTCAGGTCTTCCTCACTTAAAGGTTCAACATAAGGTGTAGATTTCCCATATGTCAAAGGGAAAATCACTCTTTCTTCCTTTTACTAAAAACTTATATACCCCTTGTTGAACCATAGATCTGCATTATTTTCATAACACCAAGGTCACCCACGTAGAGTTTCGAAGTTCTCTTCTTCTGCAAGTTCTAAGACCTCAAAGTCCCCATTGAACTTGTCCCCTTGTATAGTAATGGATGCATCCTTTAAAACTTCAATTGGAGTGGCATTAGTTTGATTATCCATAAATAGTACATTAGAGGATGGCTACAATGGAGGTCTACCCATTTGTACCCATGCATCTAAAGTAGGCACATTCACTTTCGCACCTATGTCAATCAATATATTGCTCAAAATACATCCATCCACAACAACATTAAGGGTGATCTCATTGTAATAATCCAAGCTATGAGGGTGAATATTAGCATGCAGGATCTACCGTCCATTCTCAATACCTGCGCATGGAGTGTTTCCCTTTAGTCAATTTCCTAGTAATTGAATGATGCTCTCCTAGCCCAGCATCTTGCATAACTCTTTCAAATCATGAATATCTGACTAAACCATCTCTACTACCTTCTTTTGCTCCAATTTCATTGACTATTCCTTTAAACATTGTATTTCACCCTAAACATTTATGAGTACCTCCATGCTTTCCTAATAAACCTCCTTTTGATGTGTAAGATCTGGGTGCCTTACATGTAAAACTTCCTCCTTAGTGATGGTAAGCTTTTATTATAACGTCTCTCTGGCGTGTACAACTTTAATGCGTGTATTAATCTTCACAGGTACTACCTCAAGTTCCAGCACCAACTTTGGTATCCACTTATTTTCTATGGCGCGTTTTACTCTAACCTTCCCTACGCCCTTGTTCTCTTCTTTATGTTGCTTGCTAAGATGCTCATATAATTCTGAGAAATCCTCATAGTTGGGATTCTTCCCAAAAAAAGAATAAATAATATTCTAAGGACATTCAGGACTGTAGTGGTCAGGAGATCCACATGTAAAACACGTTCCATGAGGAAAATCACATATTCCACTACCATGGCCTCGGCCCCTGAATCCACCATGGTATCCTCAACCTCTACCACAACCTCCTTCAAATCACCCTTCATTCTAATCATAGTGTGTCTGAGCATAGTCACGATCATGGTGCTAACTTTTTCCTTTGGAGTTATTTGATACTCATGTCTGTGGTACACCAATATCTATGGCATCATGGATCTGATCAATTAAAATGCAGTCTTCTGTATTGTGATCATAGACTAGAAAATCTTACAATAACAAGATACATTATTTCTTATTGTGCAGATTAATAATGGTCATTAGTTTGCATAATGATCCAAATGACATATCTCATAGTCTAGCAACAATGAATGCAATGATATACGGGGAAAACTATTCTTAGTGTGCCCTTCCACTTCAAAATCTATACACCAAATCCCGGTGTGCTTCTCATGTACCAAATTTTCTGATAGTTTCTCCAACTTCTTTATCATAGCTGTAATTTGTGCTTCCAAAAATGGGCTCACTCCAATGTCTACACTTCTGATTGCCTTAGCATGTAAAGCAGCTTCAAGTGCTTCACGTGGATTTTTATATGTCTTAAGTGACAACACCCTTCTAAAAGGTGTGATCAAGCTCCCAACAAACCACTGTGCATGTTGGCTTATATGGATATCATATGAAAGTTTAGACAACAGTGTCTTGAAATGGGCATAATATTCCCAAACACTCTTAGTAGTTCCCTGTTTAATATCCTTGACCACATTTATACTCTTCTTCTCAAACTCATGGATATGAAACTCCTTAAGGAAAGCTTCTCATAATGCTACATAATCTACGCAAGTCTGATCAGGGTCAAACTTCATGTACCAATTTTGAGTGTGCCCCTATAATGTAGTTGAAAACTAAATTTCCTTATGATCTGAAGTTGTAATTCCTTTTGCATGCCATATTATCTCACATAAGTGCACATGTTCAGCAACATCTTCTATTCCCCTATACTATGGAAGATACAGATATGTCTCCATATAGATATTGTGGGATTGATGAGGACCCTTCCCACCTAATCTAGAACCTCCTGTGTTACCTCTACCTCCAGAACCACCAGATCGACCAGAACTAGAGCCACCTATGTCCCCTTATCCTCCACCTGTAGCCAGAAGAATACCAGTGGATGTACTGCCATTTGTCCCAACAATGGTACTAAACTAAACTCATGTATTCTGCAAGGTTATACTACTCCAGGAAGTGAGTCCAAAATTCTGTGTGTTTGAGTTTTGTGCCAATGATGTGCCTGAAATGTTACCTCCAAATATAAAAGAAGATGTTTCCCCAACCATAGATGCACTTTCTAGTTGATTGAATCCTTTTCTACTACTCCCCAAACTAGCTTGTTGACTATTGGTTATACTATATACTGAAAAACCAAATGCAAGGGCTAGGTTGTCAGGTAGATTCAGATGCGCACTGTCGACACTAAAATTTTCCTCCGTAATTTCTATTTCATTAATGTATGTATTAGGAATAGGATGTTGTTAAGTATAATTAGTAGTAGCGTATGATAGAAGATAACGGCACCGTCAGTATGGTGCCGCCAATAATGTGGAGCATGGTAATAGTCAAAGTACAATAGGAATGTTGTAAAAAGTAAATATTTGTCGTAAGTGGTCCGATAATATTAAAATGTCAAAGTTTGGGTAATTAGAGAAGTAGGGTCTACATGATTAGGAATTAGAAATATTATATTGGTAAAAAAGACAAGGAGTGAGGTCATAAATATTTTGTATATTTTATTTGTAAAAAGTCTAAAAATGTGGAACCCATGTAAAATGATAAGGTTTATCTTATCTTAAAAGATAAGCTTACATGTACAGATAAGAGTTAAGGTATGGAATATGATTTGTCAGAGTGTATTTCTTATCCTATCTTAGAGATAAGATGGATAAGCCTGGAAGTTCTATAAATAGAGAGGCCACCCCCCTCATTTAGCATAGAAGGAAGTAGTGAGAAATATTGTAGGAAGTGTGCAAAGGAAGCCATCAGTTTAAAGGTGTGTTGAAGAAGCCATTAAGAGGTGTAATTGTAAAGTTTCTCCCATAGTCTTGGTGAAAGGCAAGTGAAGTCAATAACACTTGAAGTACCTCATGGGTGAGATTGTAACAATTTCATGTTAATATTATAATTTACTTTGATATTTCAGATTTGTCATCATTCCGTCTTATCATAGTCAATGGTATTCTTGTGTTATGTTGTTGTTTTGTTTCCAGATTACATCCACCAAACTAAAGGTTGTGCATTAGTAAATAATCATAGCACGAGGAGTTCCCAGTGAAGAATTATCATAGTGCCAGATTGGTGATGACATTTTGGTTCCATTGCCAGGACCATTCCTCGTTGGTGGATTTTCTGGAGAGATGTTCCCACTTAGTCAAAAATCAATTGGAGGGTAACCTTGTTTTTACTTTGCATAGTAGTTACCATGGTAAAGTCATTTTTTCCATGAATAGTAATTACTATGGTAAAGTCATTTTTGTTGTGAATAGTATTTACCGCAGTAACTTCACTTTTTATTGTGAATAGTGTTTACCACAGTAAAGTCAGTTTTTACTGCAGTAAGTCAAGTTTTACCATAGTTTACCACGGTCATTTCTATTTTACTATAGAAAGGTGTAAAGTCACTTTCTAGTATAGTGATTCCAATTATTTGTGCACATAAGTCTTGTTGATTGTACTTGTGGGTTGGTATTTCATGGTGGTTACTTTTGAAAATGGGAAATATTCCTATTTTTTCAGCTCAATCTAATGAAGATGCTTCTTCTTTCATTCAAGAGTTTAAATGATCTTGTATTTGTAATGGCCTCATAAGAAGGGAACAATGGACTGAATTTTTTCCTACCTTTTTAGATGGTTTAGCACTTAGGTGGTTTGAAACACTAGGTGATAATGTGAAAAATTCAAGGGATTTATTAACTGAAAGTTTTCTTGAAGAATTTGGTGAACAACAGAAATATGCAAATCTCATGATCGAGATCACAAAGCTATCCCAAGGAGAGAAGGAGAAGATAAGGGATTATCATGCTCGTGTTCTAGAGCTAAGGAGGAAGCTCGATGCCTAGATCCGGAAGGAAGGATTAGCAGATGGGTTGATGAACGGCATGGATAATCTCCTCTATAAGCACTTAATTCTTGGGATGAAGCCAGAGATCAAACAACGAGTGAAGTATGACTGCCCAACTACCATTGAACAAGCAAAGGAGATTGCAAGAAGGAAAGAAGAAAGCATGGAAGAGGAGCCCAAAGAAATTGTTGCTAAAAAAGAGCCTACACCAGCACCTTTGGTCCAGAATCCACAACCACTCCCGGTGAGCACAAATATTTCTCCTAGTACATCTATTGAGTATGAAGATCTGCTTAGGAAGATGGGGCAATTAACTATTAATCTTTTTCAAGGAAAGCAATTTAGTTCTCAGGGAGGAGATAGAGGTCTAAAAAGAAATATTTCTAAAGTTGTATGTTATGGTTGTTATAAAAAGGGTCATTATAAGTATAATTGTCCAGATAGAGCTTCTACATCTAGTAAAGGAAAAGCACCTATGAATTCTTTTGATGTAGTAGATAAAAGCAGAAATAATGAAGTAGATGTGTTTGTAACAAAAAGAAAGAAAGAAAAAGATAATCAAGATGGAAATGATCCTAAGAAGATGAAAGGAGAAACTAGTAAGAAACATAGGAGAAGAAAGTTGGGTGTGCAGGATTTTCTGATTTCACAGGGGCAAGGACCATACTCCATCTTGGAAGATCTGTCCAAAAGACCTACAAATATTACATATGGTCAACTCTTGGCTATGTCTTCTGAGAAGAGGCGGGAGCTGTGAAGTGGACTCAATGCTCGAAGAAGGAATGAGGTTGAGGTCCCTGTTTTACAGGCAGAGGCGGATCCCTATGCTCCACAAGCTGAGGTATTATGTAATGGTATTTCAATTCATGATGTCTTAGTTGATGGAGGTGTTGTAGTTAATGTAATGACCGAGTCTGTAATGAATATGTTGGGTTTAAAAATTGATTTCCCTTCAACACTTATGTTAAGGTCATTAAATAAGGGAAAAACTAAACCAGAAGGTGTAGTTTCAAATGTGGCAATATCTGTTATGGGTGTTATATGTGTGGTAGACTTTCAAGTGATGAAAAATGGTACTATTGCGTACCCAATGTTGTTGGGAAGACCATGGCTAAGGAGAGTTCATGCAAGAAACTACTGGAATGAAGGTTTCATGACACTTGGACGTGGTAGAGAGAGGGTGAAGATAAACGTGATCCCTCAACATCATAAAGTAGAACCTGTGGATTCAGGTGATGAAACTGATGATTGGACATCCTCTGATTACTCTAGTACTAGTGAAGTGGACACTGAAGATGAAGAAAGTGAGGTGGATGTTTCAGTCATGGATATCCTTCCAGTCACACCAACTCATGACCCCATAAAATTATCTGAAGAAGTTGATGATCGTCTCCAACAAATAAAGATTGGTGATGTTGTGATGGAGAGTGAGAAGGAATCTTACCTCCAGCTCTTTCGAAGGTACATACACATATTCACTTTTGATTACAAGGAACTCTGTCAAGTAATTTGGGTAGAACATTTTATTGAGCTGGTAGATGGTGCTAAGCCCATAAAGAAAATGCCATATACAATGAATCCTAATTTTTCTAAGACTGTAAAAGAAGAAATAGATAAGTTGCTTGATGCAGGATTCATATTTGTTGTGGAGAATTCAAAATGGGTTTCTTCCATTGTGATCTCAATATAAAAAGAATGGGAAGCTACGCATTTGCGTTGATTACAGGAAGCTCAATAAGGCAACAAAGAAGGATCATTACCCTCTTCCATTTTCAGATAAGATCTTAGACGAAGTAGCTGGCCAGGAGTACTATAGTTTTTCTGATGGATATAGCGGCTACAACCAAGTTCATATAGCAGAGAAAGATCAGCTGAAGACCACGTTCACCACTTTTTGGGGAACGTTTTCTTATAGAGTTACGCCTTTTGGGTTATGTAATGCTCCAGCAACATTTGAGCGTTTGATGAATAGGGTGTTCGAACCCTACATTGGGACCTTCATTAGAGTATTTCTGGATGATTTTTGTATCTATGGGAGCAAGTTGGACCACCTGCACCAGATAGAGACAGCATTTCAAAGGTTAGATGAAGCACAAGCCTCACTAAACCCTACAAAGTGTGTCTTTGGATGTTCTAAAGGTGTTTTGTTAGGGCATGTTATATCCAGAGATGATATTCATACTGATCCTAATAAAGTTTCAAAAATCAAAGATTTACCATTTCCTATTAATAGAAGTAAGTTGAGATCATTTTTAGGCCATGTGGGTTACTATAGAAGGTTCATCAATAATTTCTCAAAGATTACATAGCCACTAACCTAGTTCTTGAAGAAGGATGTTACTTATGAACCAGGAAATAAGGTGCATGAAGCTTTTGGACAACTGAAGGAAGCCTTGGTGTCTTCACCTGTTTTGAAGAATCCAGATTGGAGCAAGCCATTCATTGTGTACACTGATGCCTCAGATGCAACACTAGGAAGTACTTTGAGCCAAAAGGATGAAAATGGGAATGAACATCCAATTTACTTTGGGAGCAGACAAATGAGCAGTGCTGAGGTAAATTCTACTGTAACTGAAAAAGAGGCTCTAGCTATCATTTTTGCTGTAAAAAAGTTTAGAAATTACTTGCTAGGGCAGAAATTTATAGTTGTAACAGATCATCAGGCTCTAAAATATATTGTCAATAAGCCTAACCCATCAGGGAGGATAGCAAGATGGATAATTTTTCTACAAGAATTTGAATTTGATATTATAGATAGGCCAGGAAAGAAGCATGTCAATGCAAATGCACTCTCTCGAGCCTATGATGGTTTAGGATCATCTTGTGATGATGATGATTTCCCCGATGCAGCATTATTATCCCTTGACACAATCCCTAGTGAATACATAGATATTTGGAATTATCTGAATGAATTCAAGTTTCCTGATGGTGCCAATGCAAAGACTAAGAGAAAGATTACTCAAGCCAGTCGTCCATATTCTATTCTACATGGAGTATTATTTTGAATAGGACCTGATGGATAGTATAAGAGGGTAGTTGGACGTGATCAAGGGAAGGAACTGCTAGAAGAATTCCACAATGGTACATGTGGAGGGCACTTCTCTGGACAACTTACAGCAAGAAGGATCTTAGATGCAGGTTATCACTGGCCCACTCTTTTTAAAGATTGTTATAATTATTGTAAGACATGTGATATTTATCAAACACATGGTAACCATAAGACTTCATCAGCTCCATTATGCCCTATTCTTCCACTTGGTCCCTTTGAAAAGTGGGGAATAGACATTGTAGGTCCACTTCCAACTACCTCATGCCAAACTAAGTATATTGTAGTTGCCACAGATTATTTAACCAAGTGGGTTGAAGCTAGGCCATTGAAAACAGCTTCCATGGATGAGGTGGCAAGGTTCATATATGAACGCATTGTCACCAGATTTGGTTGTCCATTAGAAATTGTAACAGATCAAGGAAGCCACTTCATTAATGAGGTGGTAAAAGCCCTAGTCAATAAATTTTCTATTAAGCACAGGAAGGAAACAACATACAAGCCAAGTACAAATGGACAAGTGGAATGAACAAATTTTGTGTTGTGTCAAATTCTAGCAAAAGATGCAGCCTGGCAGGTACATAAGTGGGATAAAAGGATTCATGCAGCATTGTGGGCATATAGGGCAACATCAAAGTCAGCAACATGATACTCCCCATTTCAGTTGGCCTATGGCATTGATCCAGTTCTTCCTATTGAGTTTGATATTCCCACTATGAGAGTTATGAAAAATGAAAGGATGGATGAAAGTGATTAAGTAAAAGAAAGGTTGGCACATCTTCATTTGCTAGAGGAAATGAGGGAAATAGCAAAGGATACAAGCCATAAGAAGAAAATGAAGCAGAAGAAATACTTTGATCAAAAGATCTATTGGTCTCCATTTCATGTGAATGACTTGGTTCTAGTATATGATTTTAGATACAAAAAAAGAAGACAGAGAAAATTTCTTCCAAAATGGATGGGGCCCTACAAATAACAGCTGTGCATGAAAATGGTACATATTGACTGGAGGAATTGGATGGCACTGCCATTATGAAATGGGTCAACCATGACAAGTTGAAGATTTTCCAAGCACCAGAATAGTCTACTCCGAGGACGGAGTAGAAGCTAGGAAGGGGGAAGATGTCGACACTAAAATTTTCCTCCGTAATTTCTATTTCATTAATGTATGTATTAGGAATAGGATGTTGTTAAGTATAATTAGTAGTAGCATCTGATAGAAGATAACGGTGCCGTCAGTACGGTGCCGCCAATAATGTGGAGTATGGTAATAGTTAAAGTACAATAGGAATGTTGTAAAAAGTAAATATTTGTCGTAAGTGGTCCGGTAATGTTAAAATGTCAAAGTTTGGGTAATTAGAGAAGTAGGGTCTACGTGATTAGGAATTAGAAATATTATATTGGTAATAAGGACAAGGAGTGAGGTCATAAATATTTTGTATATTTTATTTGTAAAAAGTCTAAAAATGTGGAACCCATGTAAAATGATAAGGTTTATCTTATCTTAAAAGATAAGCTTACATGTACAGATAAGAGTTAAGGTATGGAATATGATTCGTCAGAGTGGATTTCTTATCCTATCTTAGAGATAAGATGGATAAGCCTAGAAGTTCTATAAATAGAGAGGCCACCCCCCTCATTTAGCATAGAAGGAAGTAGTGAGAAATATTGTAGGAAGTGTGCAAAGGAAGCCATCAGTTTAAAGGTGTGTTGAAGAAGCCATTAAGAGGTGTAATTGTAAAGTTTCTCCCATAGTCTTGGTGAAAGGCAAGTGAAGTCAATAACACTTGAAGTACCTCATGGGTGAGATTGTAACAATTTCATGTTAATATTATAATTTACTTTGATATTTCAGATTTGTCATCATTCCGTATTATCATAGTCGATGGTATTCTTGTGTTATGTTGTTGTTTTGTTTCCAGATTACATCCACCAAACTAAAGGCTGTGCATTAGTAAATAATCATAGCACGAGGAGTTACCGGTGAAGAATTATCATAGTGCCGGATTGGTGATGACAGCATCCACAGCCCATGTCATCTCTGTTGGCATGCTCCCATGTGAGGTTGAGGGATGTTCTCTGTCATGCTTTCCCAAATGGGGGAGTTCCAGATGCTCTAGCTCCATGCCTTCTACGTGAGCTCCAAATCCTTCACATGCCATCTCCCACCTCAACACCATCCACTCTGTAATATCACACAGCTTCTCTATATCCCTCTCGCATGCCTCATTGTACTCAATCCTCCTTTCTTCCCTTTACATCTCTGCTGCTAGGTCCACCATCCATTACCAAATCTACTCATACCCCCATGGGTGGTAGGGTTTAGCTAGCTATCGGATTTTCTTCTAAGTTTAGGGTTACCATCAAGATATTGATTACCTATGGAATACCTTTTAAATAATTTCCCCTAGGATATCGTAAAAACTGGAACTCAGCTACCTTTGGGCACAAGTAAGTTGAAATTGAGTACTCTAAAATATAGCTATTCAGAATACCCTGGAACAAAGTATCCATAGCGTACGTCCAAATCATATCAGCATCATATAGGGGTTTAAATTCTTCCTACGTCCAGATAAGTGTACGATACCTCCAATTCCTTTTAGATGCATAAGCAACTAGCCCCTCGTACAACTCTACTAGAAAGATAACAAAGAAGCTCTCTTATAAACAATCATACAAATTCTGCTCCACCAATGCGCTTGTGTCAAACTCAAATCTTGTGTCAAACCTCCAAGCGTACTCTTCTACTAGATCTGTTATCCACTCCTCAAAACTTGCTAAGGTCAACTGGTACATCTTCATCACAAACCATCCAAAAAATAGCTGAAAAATAAATCCCGACAACGGAACCAATGATGCAGCCTAGAATCCACTATATAAAATGTAGGCGCGCTAGCACATCACCTTACCTGAAATGAGCAGTACCAGGCCCCTCTTTAGAGTTGCTTGTGTAGGATGTTAGTGTGATGAAGATAAGGAATATTCATAACCATAAACATTCCACATTGTATATTCCAGATCTAGATATTAGAGAATCATGAATTAAACAATAACTATAATAAGATTAACCATATATGAACCAATTATAGTCATGTTTAACACCTTTATCCATCCAACATACTCCATTAAATTTAACATTATAAAACATAGAAGCTTCTAACATTATAAATTATCACCATAAGTCATGTGTGAATCAGATCCAACAGCATAACTCTACAATAATTCAGTCTCTCCACACACCCTAATCTACATAGTTCAATACATACTTATAGAGGTGGGGAATTTCCCTTCACTGCCTACCCACTTCTCAAAATAGGTCGCATGCTGATAATAGCCATGTGACTTTAAAATAACATGCACGCATGCAAGTGCACTAATAATAGACATCCTATAGTTAACTTATAGAATAAATATTATTCTTTATCTAAACCATGCATAACACTTATTAACCACTCATTCCCAAAATACCATTTACATGTTGTGCAAGTCTCGATCATGATTTTTTCTCTGCACGCTATCTCAGAAAATATATCATATATATAAAAATGGCTAAGTCCTGAGTCAACTTGTTCTGGTGCATGTTTCCTTTCCTATCTTTCTGCGCCTTTGAATGTGCCTTGCTCCTACGTGTGAATCCTATATGTGTCTTCTCCTTAGGAAAATACTATGTCTTTTCAACACTCTTATTAAGGATGATCTCACTCCTCTTTTGTTAAAGGTATCAGCCATTATTGGAGCTCAAAATTACACCCTGGATATGATCGTGAATGACCAATAATTTTGAGGCAACATGGGGCTATCTCTCAGTTGTGGGACCTGTGAACTGAGATAGACCTCCAGAGAAGGCCGACTTCCTCTACCTATTTCCAACACTAACACTATGATTCTAAGGGACCAGGGTGAGAAGGAGATGCATAAGGGAAATCCTAAACTAAGGGAAGGCGATAGCACCAGAAAGAGGGTGGATAACTCTCCATATAGGCAAAAGAAGGAAAGAAAACATGAGTGAGAGGGCATAAAATACATACCACAGAAAATAACCACATAGATATAGATTTATTTGCATTAACAACACATGAAAATTAAATTTGCAAGCAATGGGAATGCACAGCATGCCAAAAATGTTAATGAAAGGAAAAATTCAATAGAAATTAGAAAAGGGTAGACAGAAGTGCCACAAAACCTAATTTTACTACTTGAAGGGTGCACAATTGATTACAATCATAGCAAGAGGTAGGAATACATTGCAAAGACCAGGCTTGAGGTCTGAAACTCATGGGAAGTCAGCCACCATTTTGACATGGTCCCATTAAAACAAAAGAGGGATCTCTTTTAATGAGAAGAGTTCTTACATTTATAGAAAATATGGATAGAAGAAGAGGAGAAAGAGAGGGAAAATTGAATTAAAGTTCAACCACCAACATTAAATTCTCTGAGAAAACTGGGTGCCTTTGGTAATCCACTGCAACACACCATTTTCTTTGTTGGAGAAAAGATGGGCGCCTCTAGTTATCTAATACAACATGCCATTTTCCTTGTTGGAGAAAATATGGGCACTCATACTGCATTAAATTTTGGTCATTGTGCCACCTAGAACTGTATATTGTGCTTGTTAGAGAAGTCTTCCACCTTTTACACATATCTTTTACGTGTATATAGGATGCTAAAATATTTCTATTGATATAAGGTTTGTACAAATCAAATCATCAAATCGAAAGATACGGAAATTTTAATCTCCCATTGAAAACTGTCATTTTCCTTTGATATGCAGATATTTCCTTTCAGTCTTGTGTGGTTTTACCTCTGCAGCTCTTCCTCATGTTCTACAAATTTTCCTTTCTCTCTTCTTCATTCTACAGCTTCCAGTATATCTAATCTTTATGTCAATGTTCATGGGATTTTTTTCCTTCACCCACATTATCCCACAGACTTAAGAATGGCGTGGATTTGATGATAAACCATGGAACTCTTTTCCTCAATCTGCAGCTTTTTTCAAACTTCTTTGGTTTGCTCCAATTCTTCCACAGTTCCAAATTTCAGTGGCTTAATATCCTTAGCCGTTGCTTTCTAATATTTTTCCTTCACTCTGTGGCATTAAAAATTTTTCCCGTGGTTCTTGCCTTATCTCAGCGGCATGCCAAAACTTCTTCGTGGTCTTCATTCTAATTCCGTGGCACTCCAAGTTGTTCTATTTTTTAAAAGGCTGAAAAAATAGACAACAGCCACCTCACCAAGTTATACGCAACAATCACCACTTAAAGTAAAGCTTAAAATTCCCACATCCACTATAGATCCTACACAAGTTGACGATTATGACCCAGATGACGCTTACTATGATGATGAACCATTTGATGGTCGCACTCCTCTAACACATCCAATCACTTTTTTCAAAGCTACTAATCCTATTGATGAACAAGACACATCTCAAATTCCATCACCATTGCATGGTCCTACTATTACTTTGGCCTACCATTGTGTTGGCTCTCTCTCTTATCATGACATAGAAAATGCTCTCCCACAATAGCATGGAACCTCTTGTGTTGTTTCATAGTTATCCATCATCGTAGTGCATTTGGGGGACATAGCACCTAATACACTCACCCCACCTCACTTACGCATCTATCATTTTTGCATTTTTATATAGGCATAACATTCACATATCCTACATTATCAATACCTGATGATGCACTCTTGTGCTTTTGTTCACACTTGATTGTTGAGGGATTACTCTTATACTAAACCCCACACACTACACTATAGGTACTACACATTTGCATTCCATCACACACTGCGCATAATATATCACACATCTATAGTCTACAACCTTTTTACATTTATGTATTCATACATCACACATTTTTACTAGTTTTCCAATATTGTTATCATCTATGTGTTTAGGATCATACATTATTCCTCTTACACACTACATACATTGTTACCCTAACTACGCCTAGTCACATCATACACTACACATTTATACATCACCTATATTCTACATCCTAAGCTATTTTACATCATATATGAGTCTAGCTTTACATTTCATCCTACATACTACACTACTCGTTTACTTACATGTGTCACATGGCACATCATACACACTTTGAATTTTTACATATTCTATTCACCACATGGTCATTTCATCATTACACCTACTACATTATTTTCTATATGCTGTGCTAACCACCCTATGATGCACTTTAGTTCCTCGTTCCATACTTGAATTACAATGGTTTAAAAATCAAATGGACCTTACATTCACAATGTGACATTTCATCCTACGACATCCCTAGGCTAGTGACCTACACTCTAGGCTACATCGTCACTCACTCTTTTTCTATCTTGTAGTGGTATATTCTTTAGGCTAGATCACCACCCCTATTATATTATCTTGTAGTGGTATACACTCTAGGTTACATCACCACTCTTTACCATTCAGCATATAGTGATATACGCTTAGTGTTAAATCATCACTCATCATAACCCTTTCATCATATAGTGATATATGCTTAGGGATAAATCATCACTCACCCTTTAATCATATAGTGATATAATCTTAGGTTAAATCATCACTCCTACATTCATTCAATTGTGATATACACTTTGGCTATAGGGTTCATGCTCATCCTTTCTATATGTCACACTTCATCACCACTACATACACACTCATCACAACATGTTAGACACAGCAAACACTACTCTACCATTTCCCAATGATGCACTCGCGTTCACGGTTCATTCTTGACTAATGAGGGGAGAAAAAATGAACCTCATTGCATACACTTCCATCTACTTAGGGTTCATGCATCTCCTATCATTCCATCTTTCACTCCATTACATCCATCCAAGGCATACTGCATTATCTT
This sequence comes from Taxus chinensis, assembly GCA_019776745.2. NCBI lineage: Eukaryota > Viridiplantae > Streptophyta > Pinopsida > Cupressales > Taxaceae > Taxus > Taxus chinensis. The sequence continues at coordinate 313,669,448 of CM034147.1, read as the reverse complement.
GGGGGCATTTATTCTTGCTTACTAGTATTTTACATGATCACTTTATTACACATGTCAGATTGATCTCTTATATGTCATTATATATACCATCCACACATGTGCATTCACACCTTTATTTAGTGTGATCACAGATACAAGACTCCCACACGTGGCATGGATGCTCATCTTCTACCCTTCCTACACTGGTCTCTAGGGGGCATCCACATTCATCTCTTCCAGGTGTTATTATTTCATTTTGTACTTAGCATCTTACATTACTTGATTATACATTCTTTTTTACATATTGGATATTTCTCTAACATACTAACAGGTGATCCATGTGCAACACTTATTTTCTAGGATAACATGTTTCTATGATAACTTGTTTCTTTTCCTATACTTGTCTGCTATTATTTTCCATTGTATGCGGGCTTTTCCCTATGTTTGTGTGCACACTTTCTTGTTTTTTATGGCCATGATGGCCATGCATGTCTTGTGACATCGTGAGTGATGTCCCATATTTGTTACCTGCTTTGTGTAGCTTACTTGATTTCTTGCGTGTTTTCATTTACTGCATGATGCACTCTAGTTCACGGTTCATTCTTGACTAATGAGGGGAGAAAAAATGAACCTCATTGCATACACTTCCATATACTTAGGGAAAATACAGCTCCTATCATTCCATCTTTCACTCCATTACATCCATCCAAGGCATACTGCATTGTCTTGGGGGCATTTATTCTTGCTTACTAGTATTTTACATGATCACTTTATTACACACGTCAGATTAATCTCTTTTATGTCATTATATATACCATCCACACATGTGCAATCATGCCTTTATTTAGTGTGATGATAGATACAAGACTCCTACACATGGCATGGATGTTCATCTTCTACCCTTCCTATACTGGTCTCTAGGGGGCATCCACATTCATCTCTTCTAGGTGTTATTATTTCATTTTTTACTTAGCATATTACATTACTTGATTATACATTATTTTTTACATATTGGATAATTCTCTAACATACTAACAGGTGTTCCATGTGCAACACTTGTTTTCTAGGATAACGTGTTTCTATGATAACTTGTTTCTTTTCTTATACTTGTCTGCTATTATTTTCCATTGTATGCGGGCTTTTCCCTATGTTTGTGTGCACACTTGCTAGTTGTTTATGGCTATGATGGCCATGTGTGTCTTGCGACATCATGAGTGATGTCCCATATTTGTTACCTGCTTTGTACAACTTATTTGATTTCTTGCGTGTTTTCATTTACTACATTGTTTGCATAGCTTACACATGTTTTCTATATGCATGAAATTTTTTTTACACTTGTATTTGGCTAGCCTTCTTATTTTTGTGTGCCTTGGTTTCTACCAAGTACTTTTTAGCATACACAGTTACGATTGCAGTTAGTCCCCTTTTGGGGTTGTATTATCCTATCAGTGATATCACATGCACTCCCAAAGAGGGGGGGAATAATCTAGGGTTTTTACATACTAACACAGATATTTTAAATTCACACGGTTCATTTTTCTACAATGAGTGGGTTTAGACTAGTCTACAAACCCCATACACAGTGGATTTTGCAGCACTTGGTGTCCTTAGCATTTAAAGGAAGTAATTACAAGCTTGGGGGTTACAGTGGGTGTACCTCTCTATACTACTTTGGCTAGTAGTGTTAGATAACCCAAAAATTACGACGATACAAAGATGTCTTCACACACATTTCAGAAGAAGTGGTTATATCTTGGAGGACACACAATTTCCTCCCTGCACTTCTTTAGCCAAGGTGGCATGATATCGCCTAAAAAACTTGCATTAAAGGATATCCTTCTACACTCTTTCTCTCGACATGGATCAGGTGCACATGTTCCATTTACACTTTTTCATTTTTGCTTATTTTACATTTGCGTACTTTGCATAGACATGCTTATTTCACATAGCATATTTACATACATACATATTTGACTACTTTATCATTTTCTCCTTGTAGGTCTGGCCGTATCAGAAACAAGCAGTCAAATTGGGGGCAACAACAACAATATTTCATGACAGTACATGCTTTACTAACCATGCAGGTACACTACACACTGCAACAACTACAAACATGTTTCGTCATAGGTTCACTCTCATCACTTTTTATTTACACATTTTTCATCTTTATATTCCACGCTCCTCCATCTTATTTTTTTCATTCCACACTTTTGTTTAGTATTTTTACGCATTTCTACTACACTCTTCATGGGCATCAAGTACGTACATATATCTACTTTATGTTACCAAGATTTCATCTCACTAATATAAACCAGGGGAATAATGTATTCACAAAATCATTCACTTTACACATTTATTTATCCCAATATCATACTACTATTTATAAGGTTCTTTAGTGAAGAAAGTACTAATTAACCTCATCTTTTGGCCATCTTATTTTACTTTTATTTCATCATTCCTACACTTTTTTTCTACACACCCAATCTGTATCAACACTTTCCCATCATTTTAGCCTCGACTTGGGTGACCAGGGTAGTACTGGAGTGCCCATAGGCACCATGGTCCCCCCTGGGGTGCCCTGATCCTTTAATTTTCATCTCTTTCTATCCATTTTTCATCCTTATATTTTTCTTAGTCGGCCATGTCGTGGTTAATTATAAAATTTGATCAAGATAACCCTATAAATATAAAGTTATGATACCATAATGAGGGACCTAACATTATCTACTACTATCACCCATATAGAGTTACATCCATATATTGCATTTACATCCACATAGCTCCATCATCAAGGCACAAGTTAGGAAGTATGCATCACACTTCATAGGGGGGATTTTATTCTATTCCATGCACACATACTGTTACATTTTCTACATTTAGTTATCACTCTCTACTTCAAAAATTGTGACTAGCACAAGATCACCTAGGGCACAACATGCACACACTCACTAGAACTACATTTTGGTTTGAAATGTAGTGCAGTGCTCAGAGTAGTAAGCCCACTATTGTGGAAAATGAGGTCAATCCAACCCATTGATTTTGCATTTTTATTTTTAGGGTTTTGATACTTCCTTCTTGTCCTCTTGCAAGTCTCTACGTCGTCTCGAATTATTGGTGACATACAGCGCAGGACAACGAACCTGATGTGACACATAGTGAGGGTTTAAAACTACCTTCCAACTCTATGAGAACCATTTCTGAATATTTTTCACATATGAGGGAACCCAGATTGCATACCAGAGCACACGTGGGAACCCCATTCCTATTCCATGTGCCCCATTCAGCTCATATCTCTAGATCTAACCTTTACATGACCTTTTCACATTTGTTCCTACTTTTATTTTCTCTAGTCATCTCTGTGACACTCTGTGATAGACATTTGTAATCAGATGAGTTCTTTCCTCACCTCCTTCTTGCATAGTAGGGTTTCACTTTATTAGTGTTATCATTTAGTAGTTTATATATTACTTTATCACATTTATTTATATTGTTTATATCCTCATAGATTAGATTAACTACCCCCCATATTAACTATCCCCATATATACTCCTTATAGTTAAATTTTAGTTGATCAATAAGCTTACTTTGTCAGGTGACCATCGAGGTCAATCTAACTCCCCATATTGTAATTTTTTAATTTGATGTGGAATTATGGGTTTTGTAGTTTAATCTTTACTATATAGGTTATAGGTACCTCATCGATCATATTAAGACATCCAAGAAATCAACAAGATCTACTTGTGACACCTGTGCGATATAGTAAAATCTAGATTTTGACCATTTTCACAGTCATGGGAACCCAATAGCAAACTCTTGCACCTAGGTGCCCCTGACCCAGTCTAGGCACCCATGTCTAGCTTGTTTCTTGACCTATATAATTTATTATGAGCATTAACGACATAGAACTCCTCTTGTTCAAACATTTTCCTATCTCAGACTAGTCCCAGACATCATGTAAATTAACTAAGTCCATTCCTCTCTCTATTACACTTAGGGTTTCATATGTTATTAGCTTGTTTTGTGTGTCAAATCTATATTTTAGCATTTATTACTCTACAATCAGTGTTTAGCATTAATTCTATTTTTGATAAATCAGGATCTCATTGTTATGTATTTTATTAGTTTATAAAATCTTTTCCCAAGATCCTTTCTAGCCAAAAAATCCCTTTTGCATTAAATATTTGGATAGGTATTTTCTTGAAACTTTAGCTAACAAAAACTCTTTCCTCATTTTATCACCATCCTCTTTGCCATTATTCTTCTCGTATAAATCACACTATTTTATATCCACAGAGGATGTTTCTCTTCCCAAAAGATCTTTATATAACTATTTAGTGTCTAAAGACTCGCTTGAGCCCTTACCAACTAGAGGAAAGACCTTTAGATCCCTATCCATTGTCTAGAATTACATATTAGAGTTACGTGCCCAAAAAAATTCAAAAAATATAAAATCACTAGCTCCATCGTGTTTATTGCTCCTTATATAGAGCAGATAATAAACAAGAAGATTTCATATATATTATTATTTCTATATAAAAAAAACTACCACTACCTTGTAAGACATATATATACATACTTGAATGATAAAATATTTATATGAAGAAATATCCTAACGTGATTATATATGGGATTTATATTATTATGATTTACATGTTGTTTTTAACTTATCATTTTGAGATGAGTGATTCAAAGGCTTCGTTATTCATATGAAGGGGTACATACAATGAGAATGAGTATGATGTTCGAGCTATGTAAAACAAATCATTCCATACTCTAATATAGATTATATGATTCAAATGAGTTAAATGGCTCATAATGAGGACATTCTATAACAATTTAAGTATTACTTGACATATTCTATGATACTCTAAAGATAAAATGAGGACATTTTACATGACTTTTAGAATAAAAATGAGATTTAATATTATGTTCTAAAGAGAAAATGAGGAATAATTGAGACATCTGACATTATGAAGAGAAAAGTATCACATATCTACTCTAATAATAAAATCAAATGGATGTGTGGTATGTACATCAAAAAAGTGTCAAAATGCATCATTTGATGTGTATCAATAGTAAAAGAATAACCATATCTCATTAAAATACCCACTTTTTACACCCCACAAAAAAAACTTAGTTAAAGACTCCATTATGTTTCATTTCCTCTACCTCATTTGGAGCACTAATATGATTTATTTTGTTTTATTATTATTATTAGTTAATAAGGAGGCTTTGAAAGGTACCCTCAAACCTTTTACACAACACCAAAATATTGAGAAATTTAAACCCACATACATCATAACAAAGGATATGATCAAAACATCTTGATTTGACACTCACAAAAGAAATTCAACCTTCAATTTAAGATCAAATCCCACCAAAAAACCAAAAAATCTAACAAAAAAATTAGAACACTCTATTGTCTTTAAGAGCAACAAAAAATCTACCATAAGTCAACAGACATTTGCATTTTTTTTAAAAGATCACAACGTCATTTTTTCATTCCTCATATGCTTCCAATTCCTTTTCTTTCCCACCACCATCCATTCCTCCATCTCTAGTGAAATAGGATTGACTATTTATATGTCTTCCTCAATATAATTCCCCTTTTTGTACCACGATTCTAGCTAGATCTTCCTCTGTAGATTTCACATATTTTCCATTCCATTCAATAGATATAGAAAGCACCCTCTTTGGTTTCTAAAGGTTCCAGACCTTAATATTTTTTTCCATCCAAGGAGGTTTCGATCATGTTTATGGTGAATTTCAATTAGTTATTATGAAGATGAAATACCAAAAACTCTAAATAAAATAGGGTTTACTGATACCTGCACTGAAAAATGCAATGTCAGGATGATTGGATACATGAGAATGTAAAATACTCCTCTTTTAACCAAGCAAGAAGACTTGTATACAAATACAACTGAACTATAAAAATATTAGACAAGGATTAAATGAGTTATACAGTCGATCCTAGGAATCCAAAGGTATTCATTGAAGGGTATCAACTCGTGTTATGAAATCAAGTGATATTATATTAAGATAAGATAATGATAACAAAATTAGAATTCAAGAGGGATGTAGAGATCCTTATTTGTGTGGTAGGTGTCCCATGATAGGGTTATAGTGAGCTCGAAGTACAGGAAATAGTCCAACCAATCTTTGTTTTGTTGTGTCTTGTATTTCATGTATCACTTCAATTTGATCTTTGATGTCTTTTATTTCTAGCATGAGGGAGATGGTACACATACTAAGATCATGTGAGATATCAAACTATTCCCACACAAAGGTCTATTGTATGATCATGATGTTTTATATGCTAATGATAGGGTGCCCCTATCCTGGAACAGTCATCTATAGAGAATATATCTTACAAGAAAACATATTAGGCCAAAATAGATTGATAAAGATATGATAATTTCTAAAAATGACTAAATTGACAAATATTGATGGTGATTAGTAATTAATGGTGATCAAAGACAAAAATGATTATCTTGATAAAATAGATTGTGATTGATGCAAAATAAAATTTGACAATGCTAAGACATACTAAGGTGACCCTAGAAGTAGAGAAGATATAGAAAACATAGATTCTTACAAGAATAAAGGGCTAATGAGAAATAAAATGGATTAAGACACTAATTAAAGGTGATCAGGAATCGACTGTGATCACTAGTAAAACTCTAAATATTCTAAAACTTAACCAAATGACTAAATGAAGGATTGAATGTAAAGTGGTTATGGAGGATGGTATAGATGACTATTTTTAGACTATGATTAATGCAACATATGATTTAAGATGATAAATAAAATTTTACTAACCTTTTTAAATACTTCAGAGTATGAGAGTACTCCAAATGACTGAAATATTGTTTAATGAGAATTCTCCAAAAAGTGGCAGTAGGGTGTTGATGTCTAAAAATGTATCGATGTCATATAGAGAGTCAGAAATCCAACAAAAATCTGGTATGTGTGATTTCCTATGTGACTCATCTAGCTGTGAAAATGGGTAGGAAGGTGGTTCAAATAGGGTTAAAGACATCCGCAATGATCGCCAGTGATTACAAATCATCGTCGATTTATCCAGAGATGTTAAAAATCAACTAAGGAAAAGATTGTAAATGTTTAAAACCACTTGCGATCCGAGGATTAACATTATTTCATGAGTGGTGGGAGGTTAGAAATATGGGTAGGAAGAGGTTAGGGAGTTAGGATGGGTAGGATAAATTAGGCTAGGTTTGTTTTAGGTGGTTAGGGGAGGGTAAATAAGATTCTACACAAGATAAATGAGTGTTTATGATAGTAAATAATATTTTACTTAGGATAGGAATAATAATGTGAATAATGATGATGTGATTAATATTTTTCACGTCATGTAGGGGTGAAAAATTGGTGTCTACATTTTCCCCTTTTTGTTGAGCTACAGGTGGGCATAGGTTATAAGACAAAAACTAGTTCGAAGATGCCCTAGTTTTATGATAAGGATATTGTTCCCCCCTCATGCCAATGGCTAAATTTTTGGTTATTGGATTGAAGATAGATTGATTGGATAGGCTTTCTTTAAAGATTCTTCTTAGCTTGATTGTAGTTTGAAAGGACCATGCCGAAGGAGTATATAAAGATGGTAAGAATATTGGAAATACTTAGTAGGGGACATTATATGGCCTCAGGATGGTGATGTTAATGTGGAAATCCTAAAAATGTGTGGTTTGAGAATATTACTAAATGGAGAGGACCCAATGGAAATTCTTTCACAACGATGTGTAAAGTCATGCAGACATCCACAATGTGTGCAAAATTTTATGTATGGTAAAAATTAGAGTTTTGACAAGGTTGTGGGCATCAAATCAAAGGCATATAAGATCTTGATGGTGGTGCAGTGTATTTAAAAATAAGGTTTAGGTGACCAAAATTGATAAGATGTAGAAAAATAGTCTGTGTTAGTGACAATTCATGATCTCCGGTAATAAGGGAGAGGATCGGAGATGATTTACGATCGTTAGAAATCATAGAAATGGAGATTATAAAAGACAAATCAGGTATGCAAATGGCTCATTTGTGACATGTTAAATTTTGATTTAATATCTTTGGTTTATTGATTTTAAGATTTTTTGAGAGATGGAAGCAAGTAGAAGCAGTCGGAAGAGGCAGCGGATAAGGAGAGGGTAAGTAGGTTAAAAAAATTGTTGTTTGTTTTGATTTTTTATTTTATTTTGGAGAATATTTAGGTGGGAATGTAAAATTGGTGGTGATCATATGTGTTAGGGAATATATATTTCTCTATAGTTAATTTTTCTTTAACTATAATAATTGGTTATTTATTATTAATTGTAATATGGTTATATTTATATAACCAATTATTTTGTTTTATTTTGCATATGGAAGTTGTTGTATTGTTTTAACAATACTATTTTTTGTTTGTATTTAATTTGGTTATGCTTCCTGGATGTCTTTTTAGAAGCTTATGTGAATTAGTTTATTGTTGCACTTGTGTAACATATTTCCATGTATGTATTCATCTATACAATTCCTATAAGAATTGCAACACTCCATTATAAAAATGATTCAATTGAGTAATACAATATTATCAAGATTTTGTCCCTGTTCTACATTTGGTACCAGATCTTGTTGAAGCTCCTGGAAAGGTTGGAGAAATGTTACAGAGGAAGGAAATGTTTTGGAGAAGAAAATTGCTAAATTAGAGAGCCAGTGTTGCCTCCTATAGCTTCCCAGAAGTCCCTGCAGTCTCACAATCTCTTGTGTGATCTCTAGGTAAACGGAAAGCAAAATTGTTTTGCCTTGGTGCTCTCTGCACTAGGAAATAAAATTCTGGAGCTAATCATATTTAGAAAAAAAAAATTAAACAAACCCATCAGGAGTTTTATCTATAATATTAGAGAAGTATTTAGCTACTAATACATTGAGCAGTCTATTATATTTGGAGAAATCAATTTGCATTATACGGTGAACACAGCCCTTGACCGAGTTATTTTCCTCTGGAGGAGTCACCTCCCATAGGTGAGTTGTGTTATTTCAAGGTTGTAGACTGATATATTTGAACTCCTGGGTGATTTGAGCTTTTCATTATGCTTTCCAACTAGTTCTTCCACCATCAAGTTGTAGGTGAGCTGTGAAAAACACATACCGAAGTTCATCAACATTTTAAAAAAGGGGGACACAGCATTCAACCAGTGACTTAGAGGCACTTTTTGACCATTTCTTAGATGGGTTGAACGTCTAAGTGGCCGGGTTGGCATTTCTCTTGATCGAGAAAACCGAGCCCATTACAAACGATTGTGCCAATCATTTTGGAGTTGATCGAGTCTCCTCCCAACAACGTCGACCTTACGACCTGCACATTTGTGGAGACTATCTATGGATTGATCCACGTTCAAAATGAAGCATCATGATCAATCTGCCCTCCTCGTGAACCTACAACTTGCAACAAAAAACACAAAGGCATCAATATCAAAACTTGCGACCTGCACAAAGAAAAAGTGAATAATACAAGAATGGTGGAGTTAAAACGATGTATAATCAAACATAAAACCATAAATTGGCAAAGGAAATATACGACGAAGGAGATAAAGGAGTTTCAGATCTTAAAACAAGGAAAAACCCTAAATCACCGACTGTCATGCAAGATCCACGTCAGAGCTCCAATTCAGTCAGGTCACCATTTTCAAAGGGTGAGTCGAATTTCATCTTTATTAAATATAATTTGTTTCAATTTTTTAATCAAAAGCACAAGTGGCCAAGGTGGTTAGACAAATAGACTTGGGTGGATGAGGTTTGGGGTTAGACCCCCACCCCCAACACAAAAATTTTCAATTTTGAAATTTAGTGGAAAATTTAGAGAAACAGCCAACTTTGGCAGTAGATTTAGTGGGAAAACCTCTTCCAACCCACTAGTTATAATTAAAACCACCCATAAACCTTTAGTGAGAAAAACCCTATTTTAGGGAAAAAAATGTTTTCTCCTATTAGGCCTATTTTTTCATTCCGAGCAACATTTGCTAAAAGGGGTACACCAACAAATTGCATTTTCAAATATTTTTTGTATTTTTTTGCAAAGAGGGTCATTTTGGGCTTCGAAGGCCACCAGAGCCCGAAAAAAAAAAAAAACCTTTTCTTGTCATTCAATTTTTTCCAAATTTTTGAATGTAATAGTATGCTTTAGTATATTTTACTAACTTGCAGGTTGCCATAGTTAACCGTAAATATTGTAACTACTCAGAAACTAGTAGAGAATTGTAATAAAAAATAATAAAATTTGGTTCAAAAACACTCACAAGATCCTAGATCTCATTCACAGCATTCAATATATAAATTTCCTCTAGGAAGCACTTACAGGTAAAGCCACCACAACTACTATTGCACTTAACACCTAATATAGCTGCAACAACGTCGTCTAGGCATTGACCCTTTAAATCGATAGGGAGTAATAAGGTCACAGTGCACACACTATGAGCCATCCCATCCATCTATGAATGATTACACAACATAAATCCGAACTGAGAAATTATTTGAGTATATAGCGAAGTTACACATGCATATGAGGATATTTCTTTGAGCCAGTGTCAATAATTGCACAAATCCCTTTCAGTATTGTCTTGGTATCACGTATTGAATTATTTCACATATGTTAATGCATCTTTCACATACCGTTGGGTATATAAAAAGGGATATATTCTTCCATGTACCATTGGGTAAATCGAAAGAAAGCGTATATAGAAAGGTTATGTATATCGGACTGACATTATATAGATTAGGAGACCTAGTACCTAGAGTAATAAGAGCCAAACCCTATCAGTGATTTCTACAAAATGGGCACCAATACCCCCAAAATTTTTCTTCCAAATTCACAACTACTCAGAGGAAGCAACTATGCTACATGGAAGACTAAAATCAAGACACAACTTGAGTTTGAGGAGATCTGGACTGTTGTGAATGGTACTCTAATCATATCAACCACTGATATAATAGAACAACAACAATTTTATAGAGCAGATGAGAAATCCAAACTCATCATCTTATTTGGAGTGTCTGACAATGTATGACCCCACATTCGAGATGTCAAAATAGACAAAGAAGCATGGGATGAATTGAGCACATTATATAAGGCCAAAAATAAGAATGTCATACTAAATTTGCAAAGTCACGCACACTAAAATTCAAGCAGAATGAGAAAATTAAAGCTTTATTAAGAAAAGGTTCAGAGTTGAGGGCTTCACTTCTAGCCCTGGGAGAAGTGGTCACAAATGAATCTCTCATTCCCATTGTTCTGAGATCTCTCCCTTCTTACCACATTTTTGTAACAACACTAAACTTGTCAAATACGACAGTTAGTTTTGATAAGCTGGTAAACTTACTGCAATAAGAGGAAGCCATGCATAATAAGGATGATAAAGAGGAGAATGCACTTTCTTCACATCAAAAATTGAAAGGAAAGGGTAAAGGAAAACCTAATTCCTATCAAAATTCTCAACATCAGAATCAATATCAACATCAAGGGGACAAACAACAGAAGAAGCAATGTCCAATCTGCAAAAGAGGACATAAGTTGAAAGATTATTAGTATAATACATATAAGAAAGGTTCTTCAAGTAACTCTAGACCTCCACAACAACAATCTCACAAGGGACATTCTAACTACTATCAAGGGTAGAAAAAGGGGAACTAGAAAAGAAGACCTCATCAGTAAGGAAATATTGCTGAGCAACAAGAACATTAAGACAATGAAGACTTCTTGTACAATTCTTAATCAAGTGAACCCTCCATGTCATCTAGTGATGTCTAGTATGTTGATTCGGGATCCGCTCAACACATGACCAGCCATAGATACTATTTTACCTCAATGAGGGACACGCCTTCAAAAACCCATGTTTTTTTAGGTGATGATTCTTCATATATAGTTCAAGGGATTGAGAACATTCTTATATGTCCCTGGGTTGACTAAAAATATGATTTCAATCATTCAAATCCTAGATCACAACTTAAAAACTAACTTTTATATTCATTATGGCAAGAAAACATGTTTAATTCGAGACAAATCACAAGGCTCGAAAATAGTTGTAAAAGCCTCCAATGTGGGAAACATGTTCCATATTGAGTTTTTCCATAGAGATGACCAGGCACTTATGGGTAAGAACTCTACCTCTACACATTTGTGGCATCAAAGACTTGGTCATGTTATTTTCAAGTATCTCAAGACACTTTATCGACGCAATATGGTATATGGGCTACCATCTCTTCAAAAGGATACAGATAAGTGTCCTCACTTCCTAGCAGGAAAACAACATAGTACTTCATTCCAGAAGAGTAATTTTCAATCTCATGGTGAGCTTGATCTGGTTCATACCGATATTTTTGCTTTGATGCAACCAATTCATTCTAGATTTCATTACTTCATGCTTTGTTTTGATGACTATTTAAGAAAAATCTATAGTTTTTGTCTTCGTAAGAAAAGTGAATCTTTTGAAACCTTCAAAAAGTTCAAAGTAGTTATTGAGAATGAAATTTGTCATCACATCAGAACTCTCCTCTTAGATCAAGGGGGGAATTCACCAGTGATGAGTTCAAAGACTGCCCACAAGCTCAGAAGATTCGTCGACAAATGCCTCCTCCACAAACATTGCAGCAGAATGGTGTTGTTGAGAGAAGAAATCATACTATCATGGAAATGATGTGATGAATGATCGATGACTATGGACTTGCAAAGATATTATAGGAAGAATTAGTAAAGACAACAGTGTATTTTTTGAAAAAAGTGACCATAGTTGCTCCTGACGAAGTAACACCACATGAAGAATGGTCAAAGCAGAAACCATCTGTTGCACACCTCAGAGTATTCAGGTGCAAAGAAAGTATACACATAGCTAAGAAGAAGAGAAATAAAATGGACATGAATTTATAGAAAATCATCTTCATTGGGTACAATGAAGAGACTCTTATGTACATATTGATGGATCTAAATACTAGGAGAGTCTACACCAATAGATATGTTGAGTTCTTTGAGAAGAAGGAAGCAGAGTCTTCTCCTCCAAACTCACCTGATGTAGATTCTTTACTAGTTGTAAAAAATCAAGTTAATGTTCCCACAGATGATGAAAGTGATGATGGGATGATGGTTTCAATCTGATAGAACCATGACCCATAGGAATAGTTCAGTGTATGCCCAAGTGGTGTACTGAAATGTTACGAGATGCAAGAATAGATGCTCCACCGGATACATTCACCCCTGGACCATGGAATCATAGGTAAAACAAGAGAAGAAGATAACTTTTATTTGGGGAGTAGAGTTATTGAATCTAATGATCCCTCTATAGTCCAAGAATCCCTATAGTCAAAAGCTTGGAAAGATGCCATAGACTCTAAATATCAATCAGTAATGAAAAATAAAACTTTGCACCTTGTCAATATTCCACCAAGGAAGAAATCCATTAGATGTAGATGGATATTAAAAAACAAAGTACAAAAAATATGGGACAATGGACAAGAATAAAGCAAGACTTGTAGAAAAGGGGTATGCACAAAAAGAAGGCATTCACTATGAGGAGACATTTTCTCCCATAGCTGAGATCAAGATGATTAGGATGATCTTTTCTCTAGCTACATAGTTCGGTTGGAAATTCCATTAGATGGATGTAAAAAGTTCCTTCCTAAATAGATATTTACAAGAAGAAGTCTATATGACTCAACCTGGGGGATATGTAGTACCTGGTCAAGAAGAAAAGGTATGCAGACTCAAGAAATATCTATATGGCCTCAAACAAGCACCCCAGGCATGGTACATTGAAATTGATGAGCATCTTGTACAACATGGATTTGTTAGAAATCCATATGATCCTAATATTTACCTCAAAAGCAAGGGGGGATATTATGATTGTCATTTTCTATGTCGACGATAAAGTCAGCACTGGTAATTCAGTGAGGATGATCAATGCAAGGAAGAAAGATCTTAATCAATCGTTCGACATGACATATCTCAGGCTAATGCACTTTTGTTTTAGATTGGAAGTATGGCAGAAAGAAAATAACATCTTTGTTTCTCATATGAAATATACCAATACAACACTCAAGAAATTTAGGATGATGGATTGCACACCGATTTCTACACCTATGGAGAGAAGATTGTAGTTATCTCATTCAGATCCATCTCCTGAGGTAAATTCCACTCTCTATCGGCATTTGATTGGGAGTCTCATTTACCTGAACTACACTAGACTAGATATCAACTTTGTAGTAAGATATCTATCCAGGTTTATGTAGGAACCCAAAGTTTTTCATTGGAAAGTAGTAAGGAACATCTTGAGATATCTTAAAGGATCATTGGATCTTGGTCTAGAATACAAGAAGAAGAATAACTTCTTGTCAGGATATTTGGATTAAAATCATGCAGGAAATATTGATGATAAAAATTCCACTCCAAGATCTGTGTTCTTTATGGGATCTGGACCAATATCATGGGGAAGCAAAAAACAACACTTTGTTTCTCATTCTTCCACAGAAGCCGATTATCCTTCTACAGGAGAAGTTTGTGAAGCAATTTAGCTCCGTCACATACTGGAAGGACTTGGAATACCATAGGACAAACTGAACACCATGTATGTTTACAATGAAGGTATTATCAAACTTGTTTACAATCTATTTTTTCATGAAATAAAAAAACACATTGAGGTACAGGTACATTTCATACATGAGCATGTCATGAAGCATAATAGACAGCTTCATTTTTTTCTAACAGCTAAACAACGAGAAAATATATTCACAAAGTCACTTGCATGTGACAAGTTCGAGTTGTTTAGATCGTTCCTCTCCTCATCCCTTGAGGCAATGCAAAATTAAGGGGGGGAATGTTAGGAAATATATATTTCTCTATAGTTAATTTTGCTTTAACTATAATAATTGGGTATTTATTATTAATTGTAATATGGTTATATTTATATAACCATCTATTTTATTTTATTCTACATACTGGAGTTGTATTGTTTTTACAATACTATTGTTTGTTTGTATTTAATTTGGTTATGCTTCCTGGATGTCTTTTTTGAAGCTTATATGAATTAGTTTATTGTTGCACCTATGCAACATATTTCAATGTATGTATTCAGTTGTATAATTCCTATAATAATTACAGCACTCCATTGTAAGAATGATTCGGTTGATTAATAAAATATTATCAGGATTTAATCCTTTTTCTACAATATGATCAGCAATGATTGGTTGGATCATCATCGATCTAGTTAAAGGGAGCATCACTTATTAGTAATCAATGATGATTGGTTTATTTTTTGATAAAAAAATGGTAAGTGATGCGATTATTGTTTGATTTTTGTAGGTGAGAGACACCATATACCTCCTAGATAGGATCCCAGAGATGTTCGAGACTATTAGAGGAGATGTGACTAACCCTAATTAGGATCATTTGACTTTCATTGGTATGGTAGGATTATGACACTATCAACAAATTCCTATAGATTTGGGTTTGATGGTTGCATTGTTAGATAGGTGGTACCTGAGTACAGGGATATTTTTATTCTACACTAGCGAGATGACTATTACTTTGGAGGATTTATATCATATTTTGAGACTACCTATTTAGGGGGAGTGGATATTTCTTATTACTCGAGACTCTTATCTAGGTACTATGAGGTGATTGTGTGGAGATGATGCCCCTGATATTAGATACATAGTAAGGGGTTTAACATTGAGATCTATTACAATGCAGAGGTGTCAGGGAACTAGCTGATGTTTGTGGTCATGCTGGTCCTTTCTTGTTATGCACTTGTAGACTTAGGAGGTGGAATATTTCCATCATAACTTGTGGGTATCTTAGCTAAGATTATGGGGCACCAAACATTGTATGTCAAGGGGTGTTCTTTGCAAGCTTAGATGTATCATGAGCTATGGATGTATGTGACTTTGTAGAGGTTCCGATTAGACGTGGGTCTTCTATTACATTGTTAGGCCTATGAGTTCATAGTTGTAGTGTGGCCACCATGTCTTCCTTGGATACGGGGGACCTATATGAATATGTTGTCAGATTTATGTGGTGGAGATATGATTTTATGAGAGATGACATCATAAAGCAGGATCAGACATAATATTGATCGTCTACATGGTTTATCTTTGAATATTGTAGTCTAAAGATCATATGTGATATTTTCTGAATGGCCTGGTATGGATGTGGAGTTGGTAGGGTTGAGATGAGTGTGGTGGATTTGGTGCATGAGGACATATATGATTGAGGTTGTATGGTTTCTAAGGTTACTAAGGTAGTTTGGAATCCCATAGTAGATACCTGGTGAGTTGATTGTGTATCGGTGAGATGATTCACAAAGGGACCTACCAGTACCACCTGAGGATGAGGCACAATAGGCTGAGGAGGAGGATATCTAGAGGGTATAGACATCAACGATGATGGATTCATAGAGGGCTTCAGTGAGTGGTGAACTCAGTAGTGGGTGGATGGAGGAGATAGGGTAGGGCAGAGATAGATGGGTGGGAAAGCAAAGGAGGAGGGTGATGGTGGTGAGGATTTGGTTATACTAGATGTATATTTTGATGCATTATAAGTGGAGAGAGATCAGGTAATAATGGAGCAAGATATTATTCATCAAGAGAGTGACACTTTACAACATGAACAAGATTAGGAATTCTTAGAACATGATAAATTATAGCAGTAGAGAGACAAGTATCATGGGTAGCGAGAGGCACTACGGGAGAAGTATGGAGAGGTGCGAAAATATTTTGAGGCCTCAAGGAGTGTATAAAAAGGATCAGGGATGAGTTTGGGGTAGGTTGTAGTACCTATAGGATGAGTTTTGTAGTCATTTTTATACCCTCTCATAGAACAAACAAATCCCATTCATGTCGGCCTATCACCCAGTGGGCGTTGGGCACTCACCCGAGTCACACGTGGGCACCTTGTCCCTCCTTTATGTGAGTTGTGTGAGAATGCATTATTTATGAAAAAAAATTAAGTGAACAGATTGGAAAGGAACCATACATTCATCTTAGAGCTCAAAACGGCTTCTAGACCAATGTGTTCATTCATATAAGAAAAGCATTATAGAACATAGATCTGAATCATAACAGAAAATAAGTGCACATGGGTCTACACCCACTCATATAAAATATATATATAACTGATCCATACAGATTTAAGTAGAACTAGAACCACACATATATTCATATTAAGCATGTTGATAACCATATTACATTAACTCAGGCAATCACACATTCCTATGATAATGCAGAGCAATGTCATGCATTGGAACTAGGCCCTTCATAGTACAAAGAAAAATGCTTACACCCATCCCCTTAGTACAACATACTCCTTCAAATCCTCTAAACCCAACCTATGGAGCTCTCAAAATATTCCTACATAGCTTTGCCTCTTTCTGCTTCTATATCTTTTTCTTTATCGGGTGCTTGTATTTATAGCCTCAGCAAGCACCGTCATGCCTCTCTGAAGGTGTAGATTGGGTGCCAAGTGTCCAAGTGGTCCTCCATGGGAGTATGATTCTTCATATGTGATCTCTCCATCCTTTTCCATGATGAATTTTTGTAATCTTCTATCACAAGGTATATTCCTTCTGTGGGCACCAAGTTTGTAGGCTAGCACCTTATCCACTCCGCACGCGCAGTTGGGTCATGCTTTCCTATTATTCTACCTGATATGCCAAATATGGCTAAGTCACATGATCTTTTCTCTACCTTACGCGTATGCTATTGGTTCTACTAAAACCCTCATAAAACCTTGTCATGTGTACTTTCTCCTTGTCTGCCCTTCTTCAAATGGGCATTGCGCACCCACATGCCTTCTTGTACTTAGCCAATATTTTAGGGTCCCAACATCACCCGATACTATACATGTTCTCCACTCTCAGGAACACCTTCTAAAAGAGTAAAGAATGATTTTATTTGAATAGTTTGGAGAAAGAATAAAGGAATGAAGAATTTGGGGAAGGATGAAAGAATGGGGAAACTATGATTTTTTCTGCAAGAGAGGAAAATATTTCATCAATTATGCCTCCAAATTATTCCAGTTACTGACCTCACTCTGTGCCTGTTGAAAAAGGTCACTGACTAAGGCACTCACCTCTTCAAATCTTAGCCATTCTCCTTGGGTATTCATTGTTTTCATGATCCCCTCCAACTATTTTCCCAAATCCTCAAGCGTGTCCATCCTTTGAGTGATCTAGGGATACAACTCCTTCATCTAGTTCTTTATTGTGCCCTGCAAGGTCTCAATAGCCTCTGATTTCTTCTTAACCTCAACTAGAATTTTATCACGTTCCAGTATATTCCCCTTGTTCTTCTCCTAGAACTCATTGAGTTCCATTTCATGGGTGGTGACCAGAATATTTACCACTTTATCTCTATCGGTGTAGTTATTATAAGTTGCCTTAGTGACTTGGGTGACACATTTCACATCCGCGAGGACTTTCTTGTACTAGGAAACAATTTCCACAACATTCATCTTGTCCTCCTTTTCTTTGCGCGTCGATGTCTCCTCTGCAGACTCTAAGGTCAGTGGTTTTCTTTCCATTGTGAGGACACAGGTCAAGTCCTCTCGACATTCCAAGGTGTATCCATACTTCTATGCTAGT
This sequence comes from Taxus chinensis, assembly GCA_019776745.2. Classification (NCBI taxonomy): domain Eukaryota; kingdom Viridiplantae; phylum Streptophyta; class Pinopsida; order Cupressales; family Taxaceae; genus Taxus; species Taxus chinensis. Next base: position 313,650,852 of record CM034147.1, on the reverse strand, counting down.
GGCATTAGATCTGGATGCTTCAAGAAAATGGCATCTGTGATCATATCTGCTTTCTTGTAACCCTCATGCACCCTTTCCTTCTCTTCTTTCAACTCACACCTTGGTTGTGTGTTCATTAGCTCCTCCCTCTTTAAGTCCTTGGTTATTTTCTCCAGCTCTTCTTCCTTCTTCTCTAGTTCTACCTCTAGGAACTTCACCCTTTCGTTCCTCCCAAAAAGTCTGGCCTCTACTTCCACCGAAACCTTATTCAGGGCATTGCAAATTTTCTCATTTGATAGCCATTGATCATTATCCAAGGGGTTATCACCTTTTTACTCTAGTAGCTTCATTAGTTCCCCTTAGCTTACTTCAAGTTTTGCTTCACCAATGTGGGACTCAAATTCCCAAGAAAGTATTTTCCTCATCCAAGGATATGCACCTTCCTCATCAAATGATGTCGTAGCCAAGAGTTACTTTGTTGGTATGGTGCTTGAAAGCATGCACACAACACCGTGTTTAGATCATCAATATAACCCACCCAATGAACTTATGATGCATTTTTTATTTTTCTCCCCATGCACACGACCTTAGGAAAGCTCACAACCAAACTAGGATCCCCTCCCATGCTACCATATTCCTTTTCTATGTTTTCCTCCTCTTCTTCCTTCATCCCCAGGTCCACGTTGTGTTCCATCTCTTGCTCTACTAGGTATTCTATGGTCTTTTCTACCTCTTTCTCTGCTACCTCGACTATCTATTCCATAGTGAGGCTTGGGGTCCTTTTTTCTTTTGTAACTTCTTCGCTTACCCCTTTTTCTTGAGTATTTACCTATTTCTTATCATTCTTCCTCTTGACAAATATGTACTCATTTTCTTCTTCCTCTCCTTCCTCCTCTGAGTCATGTACTTCATAGATAGGATGGTCCTTGCCTCCTGGTTAATCTTCTTCATCATCATCATCTCTCTCTCCTTTATAGACCTCCAAGCTCTTTGTATCCTCTGAGTCATTTTCTTCTGCCACCTTTTGCCTCTTCCTACTAGGAGATTCTGATTCCTTCTCCTCCTCCTCTAGTGACTTCTCCTTGGTGATGGGTTCTTCATGCTCTAACACTTCTTCCTATGGAGTCTTTGCTTTCACCATGGACTTATTTCTCCATGCGTACGTACTAGGCTTAGCACTTGTCTCTGGTGTGGTTACCGCTTGTGTAGCCTAAACACTTGGTTCTTTTTGCACCTCTTCTCTTTCCCTCTTCTTTGGTGTGGGCTTATTTCTTCCTGTGGGGTCCTCAAGGATGGATACATCATTCTCCAAGTATGTTCCCTTTTCAAATTTTGTCCTTATGCGAAGGTATATCCTTGTTGCAACCCTTCCAGCAATTGGAAATGTTACTAGCTTCATCAACTGTATCTCGTGGGAGACATATCTCTCTATGTATGTGTGCTTCTTGGGGTAAACTAATTTCCTCTGAAGTTCTATCTGGTCTTGATCCACCTCACTAAGGTCAAACCTTAGTCTCTTGGCCTATTTGAACCTATTCACCCTTTCTTGGAATTATTGCATGGTGAAGGAGAAGATAATCTTGCACTAGAGGACCATGTTTTCATCTATCAATCTAAATCTAACAATGCAAAAAATTTGATATACTGTGAATTCTTCCTCTCCTTTTATGAGCATGGGTAATTACTCTGGAATCCTCCATTCTTCCCCAAGCATGTACCTCATGCACTTGTACCACTTTTCTAAACGTAATTTGTGAGTGGCTGTCATGGTCTCATAAGTATATTTTATGAACCTCTTCACGGGAAATAAATCCTCTTTTGGGTACTCTCAAACAAACCTTTCCGACCCATCAGACACTCCAATCTCTAAGAATACAATTGTGAGGGGAACATTGGAAAATAGTATCTTCTTTCCTTCCTATGTGCTGCTAATGATTTCATTCGTGATGAAAGTCGACAAGTTATAGATGGTCACCTCAGATATCTTCCATCATACGGTCATCCATGCCTTGTTCACTTGAGTCCATCTCTCTTGATCATTGAGCTTGGTTACTAAGCATGTGGCCATCCTCGTCATGGGGTTTGGGATCTCTTTGATGTCAAAGTAATGCGATCCTTTCTTATATTTATACACGTCTACTATTTCCTTGATGGCCTCTTGTCACTAAGGTCATCATCAATATTATCCCCCTTATAGATAAGGCATGTGAACTTGGAAATTAACTGGGGAGTTATACGCATCTTGCGCCCCATGAAATAAAAATGGTCTTTGTGAACATGCACCATTAGCCACTGGTAGAGGCACTCAGGTTTGTCGAAGTAAGGTAATTTATAAAGTTGCAGTAACCCTTCCTTCTCTAATTTAACCTTTACTTCATCGTTGTATATGGGCAAGCTCTCTAGTGTCCTTTTGGTTATTAGGAAAACCAACTCCAAATCCATTTCTTTTTCTGTCATGTTGGTGCGGTGATTATAGCCACTCACATCCATCTTCCGTAAATGATTCCCATTATTTTCCTAGCAATACCCCATCCGGGTATTACATCTCCACATACCACTCTTTATTTGTGCTTGCGAGGGCCACCATTTGCTTCCCCTTTCCCTTTCCCTTATTTTTTTAGGTGAGATGGTTTCTTTCTTTGGTGGCATTCTTCTGGTTAGGTTATCACTTCAAAATTTCCTCTCCTTTCTCTTTTCTACCACTCTATCCAACCCTAATACTTAATCTTGTGCAGAAACCCTTCTAACACCATTCCCTAGCCGCCAAACTCTAGTTGGAACAATATTTCCATAAGACGGTGCTTCTCAACAATGTCCTTCTCAACAACTCCCTCTACGCCCGTGTACTCCTTTCCCACAGGTTTTCGGATCTACTTTAGTCACATATTCTTTAGATTTATTCAATTTTTCTTTGCACATATCACTTTTGGATGCCCTAGTTTGCGATAACTCTCTTTACTTCGTAAACTCAAGGTAAAATAATGATTTCCTGACTTCTTATTTATAGATTTTCATTATTTCTAGCATTAAATGCTACTTTACCTACCACCATAATTGACACTAAATGTGGATTTTTCTGACAATTTGTCCTAACGTGACTTCACTTACACACCTAATCTTACACGCAACATTCTACACCCTTCTGGTGTGCAGACAATACATCTTGATAGAAGACTCTTACATGTGTGTTAACAACACATAAGGTACTTCTTCTATTCTTCACCTAATTTTTTCTCTCATCTACCTCATGTTTTTTCTATGCTTCTTCCTCATTTGTATGAGGTTTCTCTAAAGTCTTATCCTTACACCATCCTTTTTCATCCACCTCTTCTTCCATGTGATTTCTTCATTCTGCATGCTTTGTATCCATCAACCGGGCCATTCATCATAACTTCTACTGCCGGTTCAACTTGTATTATGGGCCTATACTTTGCATCACTACACCCCACACTAAAATAGATACACAGTCCTCTACACATGCACAACCTTCAAAAATTAACGTGTTTACCAATGCCCAAGGCACAAAATAGAACAAATGATGAGAAATGGAAACACAGAAAAGGAAATTGTATAAAGGGAAACCTAAACTAACTAGCAACACGACCTTATTTACAAACACCAAGAATACTTATTTATAGTAGAGATTTAGCCTACTCGCATTGAAGTGACTTGGTAATCTTGTCCCATCTAGTGCTTGTAACTAGCAAGCACCTGAATCAATAATGTATGATATGAGGTAAGTTCCCAACAAATGGAATTTCAACTTTTCAGGATGGCACAGATACTTGGAATCATACAATAACACCAACTACCCAACTTTAAACTTCTTGTTCTTGATATGACGATCATGCCATGCTTTTTGTCTAGCTTTTTATGTCTTTTGACTCCACCTATCAAGTGATCACCTTTCATCTAACTGCATCAATTTATCAATTCTTTCTTCCAGCGCTTTCTCATTAGCTATACATCCTATGTGCATTATACGTAGTGATGGTAACATGAATTCCACTGGTAAAATAGCCTCCGCATCGAACACCAATTGAAATGGTGTGGCCTTGTTAAACCTTTTATAGGTTGTCTTGTATGCACATAGAATGGTTGATACCTTATCATCCCAATCTTGTCTTCTGACATCAAAAATCTTAGTTAACATATGACTTAGTATTTTTTAAATGCCTCAGTAGTCCCATTTGATTGAGGGTGATATGGGATAGTCTTATGATGGGCCACCATAAATTATGCCAATAGGATCCTGACTATTTCATTGAGGAAGTGTGTACCCCTATCACTTGTTAAACTTAAAGGGAAACCATATCTATTTATTATGTTTTTCCATAAGAATCTAGCAGCTGTTGATACGGTGCAATCCTTTATAGGTGCTTCCTATGCCCACCATGTCAAGTAATCAGTGCAAGTAATGATATAGAGATAACCAGTCCTTCGCGTGGATGGTGCAATTAGTCCTACAAATCTGATTTCCCATTTCTCAAATGGTTCAGCGCTGGCTATTGGTTGCAAGGGAATTTCATCTATTTTTCCCAGTTTTCCCAAGCACTAGAAATGGTCATAGGCCTTGCAAAACTCAATGAAATCTTTGTATATGGTTTCCCACCAAAGCCCTGCTAATAAAATCTTCCACACAGTAGCATTTCCTGCATAGTTCCCTCCTATAATCCCACCATATGCTTCTTCCATAATGGTTTCACACTCATGTTCTAAAACACATCAGTGTAGAACCTCATCATGACCCAACTTGTACAGGTATCCACTAATTAGCATGTAGGGTGTGGCACGTATTACCAACTACTTTCTCTCCATAGCCTTCATCACTTCAAGCACAACACCTATTTTTAAGAACACTATGATATCTTCCAAGTCTAAAGGCGCGCACTGCAATCTAAATAGTTGTGTGTCTGGCATGGTTTCCTCAATGCTTTGTGCCTCCTCTCCCGAATCAATCCTTGACAAGTGGTCAGGCCCTAAATTATTTTTCCCAGCTTCACCACCACTGTAAATTCAAACTCCTTAAATAGAAGGACCCATCGACATATGTGCCCTAGCAGAATGGGTTTTTTGACTAAGTACTTTAATGTCATGTGGTCTGTGTAGAATATGAATGGCATTGCCAAAAGATATTGCCTAAACTTATGTAGCATGTAGATAATTGACAACGCTTCATGCTCAGTACTTGTGTAATTCTTCTCTATTGGTGTCAATTTCATACTTGCAAAGCTCAAGATATGATCGACAATTCCTTCATTGGGTTGTGTTAGTACTGCTTCCATTGTTGTCCCTGAGGCATCCACATGCACATGGAAAGGCTTATCTCAAGAAGGAAAAGATAATATGGGCACCATTACGAGCATTTCATTTAAAGTGTCAAATGCCTTCTACTATGCCTCTCCCCAATGAAAGGTACTTTTGTGTTTCAACAATTCTTCTAAGGGCGTGGCAATCTTTGCATACCCCTTGATGAACTTCTAGTAATATCTCGTGTGTCCAAGGAATCTGTGCATAACACTTTAGCTAGTAGGTTCCCCTAAACCCACAATGATTGCAACTTTGGCAGGGTCTACTAGTAATCCTTCATTGTATATGATATGCCCTAATAAGGTTCCAAATGGGGTAACAAAGACACACTTCTTGATGTTGAGGGATATCCTAAATTTTTTACACCTTTCAAACATTAGTCTCAAGTTATCACAATGGTCCTTAACGAGACCATACATATTCTAATCATCCAAATAGATCTGAAGAAATTTATGAATGAAGTTCTAGAAGGCTTGCACTAAAATGCGTGAGAACACAACAAGCACATTCTTCAATCCAAAAGGCATGACTGTATAGGTAAAAATTCCCCATTCAATGTCGAAAGTTGTATTTATTTGGTATTCCTTTGTAATCTGTACCTAGTGGTACCCTGAGAACCCATCCATGGAGTAGACTTCGCATCCGGCCACTCCCTCTAATATTTTTTCAGTAAACATGGTAGGGAAGGGATCAATGACACATACTACATTCAGATCCCTATAGTCAACATAGATCATGATCCTCCCATCCTTCTTGATGTTGATGACCATTGGGCTTATCCACTCTAACTCTTTAACCAACTCAATGATACCTAACGCTATCATTTTTTCTATCTCTTACTTAACCCATACGCACAAATTTGGATTCATTTGATAAGGTATCTTCCGAATCAAATGTGCACCTTCTTTCAACTTGATCTTCATTTCTCCCAAGGAATGGTGGACACCTTTGAGTTCATGGTACCTACGAGGGAACAAATCTTAGAAATCGTGCAATATATCAATGATATTTGAAACATCCTTTTCCAACTAATAGTCACTGATGATAGCCTCCTTAGGTTTGGCAACCATCCCAATGTCAAAATTCTTTGTCTTTAAAGACTCATGGTAGGCACATGCTTACTCATCAGCGTTATCTATGACCTCGCACATACCCTCCAAATGATCAACATCCAACATCTCCATCTCTTCCATGTCTATGACATAGACCAATTTTTTTATTTTTTTTCCATGCATGCGTGATCAAAATGTACTTCCTCTGATTCTTCCTCATTGAGGCATGTCTTCACATAAGGATTTTCTAGTAATTCCAGTAGCCTATCCTCAGCCATGGCACTAAATCCCACTATTAGGCATTCGATTATTTGCAAAGCCTTATCCACTAATGGTTTGGAACTCCTATAATAAAATACTTGAATGAGGTCAGCTGCTAACTCTTTCCAATTACCCATCTGACGATGCATATCTGAATGAATGTACCATGCATGCACACATCCTTGTAAGGTGGAGTACAACTTTTCTACCCATAATTAAGGTGGTAATGCTTCCACACTTCCCATCCAGGCTTCCTCACATGCTTGGATATGAAACAAAGTGGTATCTTTACCTTGGTAGTCTTGTATAGCCATAGACGTGTTGCTCCTTGAAAACCTTATAGAGAGTGTGATTCTTACCTCGTGCCACTCGAGGAGGTTCTCCTGATGTGTAGCCCACCAACGTGCTATAGTCCTGAGTAGGTTATAGCTAATCATTCCTATTCTTTCATCCTCATTTCTCCATTGAGCTTCCATTTCCTATAGGAAAATATCAGGGAATTCTCCCTCCGAGTAGCTAGGTAACTTCTTTCTTTCTAGGATCTTGACTGAGTGTGCCTTTCTCACCCTTGTTATAGATTTTTTTAATTTTCTCCCAATTAACTCATAGGTCCCATGCACCCAATTGTCACACACCACACTAGTGGTATCACTCGTAGACTAATTTTCTTCAAATTGGATGACCCCCTCTGTGGGGTGAATTACCTCAAGATCTCTGATGGAGTGCACATAGATTCTATCAAGGACTTCTTCTCCCAACAGATCTATGTATGGCTTTGACTTCCCATCCATCAAAGGGATGACCACCCATTCCTCCTTTTTTTCAAAACATATATATCCTTTGTTAAACCTTATGTCAGAATTATTCTTGTAACACCATGGGCACCCAAGCAACCCTAGAAATTTTTCTACATTGATGAGCACCAAGAATTTGAATTATCCAATGAACTTGGCCCCTTGAATGGTAATAACTACATCCTTAAGGTCTCCAATGGGCATTACCTTAGTCTTGTTATCCATATACATCACATTTGAAGATGGCTATAACATGGGCCTTCCCATCTGATGTTAGGCATCTAAGGTAAGAACATTCACCTCTACTCTCGTGTTGATGAGGATATTGCTTAGAAGCCATCCATCAAAAACTGCATTCAGAGTAATCTCCTTGTCATATTCAAGGTTGTGAGAAGAAAGGTTTACATGCAAAACCTATCTCTCACTCTCCACTTAAACGCATGGTACCTTCTCCCTCAGCCATTCTCCCAGCAAGGGAATAATATTCTCTTACCTCAACATTTTACATACTCCTTTTACCTCATCCAGGTCACTCCTTGGAACTCCATTATCATTATGTTACCCCACCTACCTCAATTTCTCCTTGAGACATTGTATCTCCCCTTGTAAACTTTGAATCACGTCCATAGTCTCATGGTATACTTCTTTCTGATGGGCAGGGTCCAAGTACTCTCCATATAGCACCTCCTCTCTAGAAACTAGTGTCCTTGGCCTTGACATCTCCCTCGTGCACTTAGCCTCTGCTCGCGTTGTCACCAGTACAGGTTCTAGCTCTAACCCATGCGTCACTCTTGGCATCCATTGTGAATCATCCATTTTGAGGTTCACAATAGCAATGCCCTTATCTGTCCTATGTTGTTGGTTCATATGCTCATAGAGTTCTAGAAATTATTTCTACTTGTGCTTCTTCCTGCACCATGAGAATTATAACAGATCAAGACACTCGTGTTTATAATGCTCTGTAGATCCATAATTATAACATGTTCCTCATGGGAACTCACTTATCCCTCCACTGCAGTTATCGCGACTGTGAACACCTCCGCAAAAACCTCTTCCACACACCCCTCCATTTTCACACCCTTCATAACATCATTCATCATCCTTAGAACTACCCGCAAGACTAGTCTGGTGCACACCTAGATCAATAGCATCATGGATTTGATCAATCAGTCTGTAATCCTTGGTGTCATGGGTTGTAGAGGTGCATATTTTTTAGTAGAAAGAAACATTCTTGAGGATTACATGTTGGAGTAGAGTGAATCTACCTACATCATGATCCTCATGGTAGATCTCATAGTCTACTACCATAACATGCACCGTATTCCGAGGGAATCTATCATTTTCATGTCCCTCCACTTCACAGTATGTACACCAAATACCACTACAAACCTCATGCGCTGAGTTTATAGACATCTTCTTCAATCACTTGGCCATGGCAGTAATTTGGGCCTCTAAAAACATATTAACACTAGTATCCACACTCCCAACAACTTCAGTACATAAGGCAGCCTCTAAATCCTCGCGTGGGTCAGTGAACGTTTTATGTGACAATGCCCTCTTGAATGGAGTGATCAACCCTCCAACAAACCATTGAGCATGTCGTTAGGGGTGAATGTCATATGATATTTTGGACATGATAGTTTTAAACCATACATCATATTCTCGGACACTCTTTGTCATTCCCTATTGGATCTCCTTCAAAGCACTGATGCTCTTCTGCTTGAACTCTAGAATATGGAGCTCTGTGAGGAAACCATTTTTCAGTGTTGTATATTCTACGACCATTTGATGGGGGTCGTACTTCTTATACCAGCTATATGTGCACCCTTACAATGTAGTTATAAACCGGTTTGCCTTCCACTCTAAGCTAGTGATCCCCTTCATGCGCCATATTAACTCACACTTATGCACATGCTCTGCGGCATCTTCGATACCTCGATAGTCCGGTAAGTGCAAATACATCTTGAAAAGCACTTGGGGTGGCTGGGGTCATTTTCCTCTCGATCCAGAGCCTTGGTTCCCTCTATTGTTTCCACCATTGTTCCCTCAACCACATCTACTGGGTCCTCCAAATCCTGTTCCTCCTGACCCTAGAGATCCACCAGATCCCCCAAGTCATGTTCCTCATGACCCACCAGGTCCGCCAGATCCACCAAGTCTTATTCCTCCTGACCCACCAGATCTACCAGGTCTTAAAGTGGTCATGTCAAAGGTTCTAAATGTCCCACTGAACTACACATCAATGATATGTGATAATGTCCCACTATAAATAGTGTGCCACGCACCACTCCCAGACATGATACCAAAGGCTTGTGTATCCACACTTTTCCTCAAAATTCCTCCAAACAATGGAATGGTATGTGCAGCCATGGATGTCCCAAATGAGAAATTATATCTCCTGGGTGTCAATCAGTTACTCCCACTAATACCAACTGGGTTAACAATACTCTTCCCTTAATCTAGAAAATGAAACGCCAGGGATTAGTCATTAGGTGGGTTTAGATGCGCACCGATGGCTCTTATTTCTCCATGTGACAAACTCTCATTAGAAGATGAAGAGGATTATCTTACATGCTTGCCAAGATGGGGTAGCATAGATTGATTGGGCTCCACATCCTCTACGTGAACTTTAACACCCTCCCACAACATCTACCTCCATAGATCCATCACACTTGCTACCACCCATTGTTTAATCATCTCCCTTTCACGAGCTTCATTATAGTTGAGTCGTATCTCCTCCCTTTCCTTTTCAACTATATCGTCTGCCATCTTCCTTCACCCTAGCTTCCTCTCCCAATGCTGAAAGAGCTTAGTCATCCATGGGGAATGCTTCTAAACTCAAAGTAATGACCAAGATCTTCATAGCCAGAGGAATGGCACACAAAAATGATCCTCTAGGCTCCCTCATAAACTCAAACTCAGTGATCTTCAAGCAAGAATACATCTAAATAACGTATTCCAAAGTATAACTAGGCATCACCCTCTTCCACCAATGATCAATAGCATGTGTCCACGTCAGATCTACATCATATATCCTCTAATAGTCATCTTGGGTCCACACACGCAATCTATAGAACAAGATTGATCTAGATGCGTATGTTGAGAGCCATTCATATAGTTCTAGTGGGAAGCAACAAAATAATGTCTCATACAGCTCATGGCATAGGTTCTCTTCTACCCATCCACACATAGTGAACTCAGGTCTGGTGTTGAATCTTTGAGAAAACTTGTCCTTCATGCTCTTAAACCACATTTCAACACTTTCTAAAGTTAGGCGCTCTATCATTACACATCAAAAAAACAAAAACACATGCCATTTCTCACAACAACTTCAAAAAGAGGTTCTGATAATGGAACCAAGATGTGGTCATTTTTATACCCCCTCAAAGAAGAAGGAAATCCCATACGTGTCAACCTATCACCCAGTGGGCACTGGGTGATCATTAGAGGCACACAAGGGTGTTGAGTCTCTCCTTTATGTGATTTTTGTGGGAATGTGTTATTTACGACACAAACTTAAGTGAACAGATTGGAAAGGAACCATACGTTCATCTTAGAGCTTAGAATGGATTCTAGACCAATGTGTTCATTCATATAAGAAAAGCATTATAGAACATAGATATGAATCATAACAGAAAAGAAGTGCACAAGGGTCTACACCCACTCATATGAAATATATATATAACCGATCCATATATATGTAAGTAGAACTAGAACCACACATATATTCATATTAAACATGTTGATAACCACATTACGTTAACTCAAGAAATCACACATTCCTATGATAATGCAGACCAATGTCATGCATTAGAACTGGACTTAGGCCCTTCATAGTACAAAAAAAAAATTCACATCCATCCCCTTAGTACAACATACTCCTACATATCCTCTAAACCCAACATATGGAGCTCTCATAATATTACTACATGGATTTGCCTCTTTCTCCTTCTATATCTTTTTCTTTGTTGGGTGCTTGTATTTATAGCCTCAACAAACACCACCATGCCTCTTTGAAGGTGTAGATCAGGTGCCAATTTTCCAAGTGGTCCTCTATGGAAGCATTCTTCTTCACATGTGAGCTCTCCATCCTTTTCCATGATGCTTTTTTGGAATCTTCTATCGCAAGGTATATTCCTTCCATGGGCACCAAGTTGCCAGGCTGGCACCTTATCCACTCTGCATGTGTAGTCAGTTCATGCTTTCCTTTTACTATACCCGATATGCCAAATATGGCTAAGTTCCATGAGCTTTGCTCTTCCTTGTGTGTGTGCCACTGGTTCTACTAAAACCCTCCTAAAACCATATCCTGTGCACTTTCTCCTTGCACACCCTTCTTCAAATAGGCCTTGCGTGCCCACATACCTTCTTGTACTTAGCCAATATTTTAGGGGCCCAAAAATTTCCGATAGCTGGTGGAGGTAAAATGAGAACTCCATGTTTTATGACTATAGAGTAGTATCACGCATTGGGGAGGAGATGCAATAATACGAGTGATTTGTGATATAGTGCTTACCTAATGTATCGCATTTTGTGGAGTTCTAAGAGAGAGATCATAGATTAGGTAAAAAGACCACTTCAATCAACATCGGTAGTGTCACACAGCCTTAGAGAGGTTTGGGACCTAAGGGAGGCCAGGGAAGTGATAAAGTATCTAACTTTTATTTTACCACATAATAGGTGAATTTTTTATATGTTTCAAATGTATAGAGCCCCTTTTGAGGCATTTTGTATAAAATGTATTGATGATATATACATACATATATATATATATATATATATATATATATATATATATGATTTTGATTTTGGATTCATGGGTTGTGATGGATTTAATTTGATGTTATATATGAGTTTTATGGTGTAAGTTTAATATATGTGGATAAATGATTAGATAGATTAATTGTATTGATATGATGTTAGACATGCAAATATTGATCTGATTTTTGATGTCGATTGTGATGTGACTCAAATGTAGTTATCTTGGTGTATGTTTCAAAATGTCTTTTATCATGGTTTATAATAAATGTGAATTTTTTTTTAACTGGATATTATACATATATGATCTGATGGTAAATTTATAGTGTGTGACATTTCTCTTAATGTCTTAAGAAATGTTAACATATAACTAGCAATAATTAGTCACAAATGAATTTATATACCTTCTTTCAACATGGGAAGGATTCATATGTAGTCTAAACAAGGGGGAGTAAGTTCTCCTTTGATATCTTTGTAGGATTATGTCCTAACTGTATTTTTTTGCGTAAATTAATAAATGTGGGAATTTTTTTAGATGGGAAATATAATCGATGTGTGAAGTTTTCTTAGGATGATTTTGATTATTTTGAATTTAATTTGAAGGCTAGTGGATGAATGAAGCCTTTTTTAGTTATATTGAGTATCCATCCTTTAAGGGAGTGGTCTACAAAATTTTTAAATCTTATTTTAGATAGTCGTCTTTCGTGGGATCAGTCTATATTTTGAATAGAAGTTATCCTTTGAGGGATTTGTTTGTACTTTTCTAGTATGATTAATAGTTTTCTTTCAAGGGATCACTCTGTATTTTTATACTATACATCCATACGTATACTTTTGATTTTTATTTGAGCTAACAGTAGGCCTAGTATACCATTTGGGGAGGGGAAAATACATGTGTACAAACTACACATGTGGACCCCTAGCATCTTTTTAAGTGGTAAATAAGGGGAAGATATAAGTAATGATTGCAGGGTTCCTACTTACAAAGAGGAACTCATACATGTGGAAAATTCAATGAACAGAGTCATGGTTCTCATATTTAAGGTCGTAAATATAGGATGCTGATGGAGGACCACATAATTCCAAATCACTCCAATGTTAAGTGGAAGGTTGATGATGGAGTGAGATCTTTGATGTAACTAATGTCATGAAAATAGATGTGTTTACAATATAAAATCCATAATTGCAAGGAATTTAATGCTTCCTTTTTAAGTTTACCATCAAGGGAAGCTAAGTGATAGGCTTCTGATGCATATTTTTGAGTGGTGATATATGGACCAATCCAGTTAGGAGAAAAATTTCCACATTTACTCCAATCTAGAGTAGTGAAATTCAATGTCTCTATAAGGAAAATATCACCAATGTCGAAGTCTTGATTTTTGAAATTTTTATTACATGCTCTTTTGATGTATTTTTGCTAGACATCATGATGTTCAAGGGCTCTTAGGGGACATTCATCTAACAATTCAATTTGTGTAAGAATTCTTGACGATAATCCTTGTCAGAGATAAAATCTCTGAGGGACACGTAGAGGGATGAAATTTTAACTTCAAGGGGTAGAACCACCTTGGATCTGTAGACTAAAGAGAAGGGATTAGATATTTTATGAATATGGATACTAGTTTGATAGGCCAGGAGAGAAAATATAATTTGGAGATGTTAATTCTTGTCAGCTTGATCAACGCTTTTCATGAGGATTTTGTTAAGTGTTTTGTTAAAAGCTTTTACTTGACCATTTGCTTGTGGATAGTAAGGAGATGAAAATATATTATTTATGTTATAGGTGTCGCAAAGTTTTTGAATATTTTTTATTTTGAAATATTTTCCATTATATGTGATAATTTTGTGAGGAACTCCAAACTAGCAGATAATGTGATGGTGGATGACATCAACAATTTTATAAGCTTTAGTAGAGATGAGGAGAATATCTTCCACCCATTTTGTGAAGTATTCAGTAGCAGTGATGGAGTGATGTCATTGTGAGGAACAACATTTGATGAGGCCAATGAGGTCACGTCCCCATTATGAAAATGACCATAAATCATGATCAGGTTGTAGGGCCTAACTTGGAATGTAAGGTTAGAGTGTTGTTGACGCTTGATGCATTTCTTAACGTATGCACAATAATCTTCATTAAGGGTAGGCTAGTAATATCTCATTTATAGGACATGTTTAGCAATAGCCAAACTACTAAATTTTCCACCACATATGTCATCAGGTACTTCTTGGATAGCTTTAGTGGATTCATGATATTTGAGGCATCAAAGTAGGAGGTCATCAAACCCGCATTTGTAAAGGATGCCACCTACGACGACATAACGGTCAACACATTGTGGAAAGGATATTTTAGTGTTCTTAGATAAACCAGAGGTTATCTTATATTTATAAATATAGTCATCTAATTGAGTGTATTTTTTTCCTATGTTTTTACAAGGGAAAAATTCAACTTGAAAATAGGACAATTATACCCTATTGTCATTTTTTTGCTTGTGAGTCCTCCCAAGCCCTCCTCTAGATCAATATATCTCATGTGTTAGGCCTTTCATACTATTCTTGGTGGTCATATGAGTTTTGTAAACTTTTTCCATAGGTGATTTAGGGAGAACAAGTTCATTCAAGTGCTTCTGAGATGGTACCTTTCAAGATAGACTTTTCAATAAGCTTAAGAATGGCTATTTTTAGCCTTTCTAAGGCTGATACATGGCCTTTAGAGAAGAGTGAAAGGCAAAAATTCATAGATGAGTGGTATTAAGGATATAGGAACATTTTGCAACTTATTTTGGACTATTTTGGAAAGTTTTAGAGGTTTTAGGACAAGTTAAGCGAAAGCAGGTTTTTGAAGGTTAAGGAATTTACAGATCAAAACATCACCCGAGCTTCAAGAAGTGATTCCAAGAGCTCCAAGATGAGTTTTAGGTCGATAAAAATATTATTGGAAAAATATTTTGGTGATCCAAGTGATGGTGGTCTCAATTTCTTCACAATACATAAGTGTTTCTTCCTAAAAATTTGTTTTCTGCACACACAACCTGAAGTCCCGAGAAAAAAAAGGATATTTTTGAGGAAGTTTTAGGAAGAATCAAGACATGAGACCCATCCCATCATTCTCAAAATTATATTTATAATCAAAATCATATAAATTCATTCTTGAAAAGACCTCTAGATGCTCAAGATATGTTTCCATCAAGTTACTCTCCAAGGTACGCTCTCAAGACTTAGTCATTTTTCTAGGTGGACACATGTCACTCCTAGGTTGAAGCGTAATTTATTACACCAAATTTCCCATCCCCTCGGGATAATTGGGACAAAAAAAATTCACAATCCTATAATATACCCCTAGATCATCATGTGATCCCGATGGAGTTCAAACTAGCCAAATAAGCCCCTGTGCTCTTCTTTTTAGCCCTCCCCATCATTGAATCCCAGAATACCACTTGTCCTCACCAAGGTAGAGAGAAATTCCTTACACCAATTTTCCCATCCCCTTGGTATATTTGGGACAAAAAAATCACCCAAGCCCAAGACTAACCCATGGTTTTTCATATGACCCCAGAAGGTGCTCTGCAAGCCTTTTTTCAGCCCCCTCTCCTCTCCATCTCTACAAATGACCATCCACCACTTGTCCTCACCAGGTGAGGGAAAATTTTATTACACCAAATATCCCATATCCTTAAGACAATTGGGACACAAAAAAATTCCCAATCCTAGCCATTTCCCTAGTCATCCATGTGATCCAGTTCCATCCCCCAAGTGTTTTCTACTCACTGTCTCTCTCCTCCACCAGCCAATCCTAATTTTCCACTTGTCAAGATGAGATTAAGGTGAATTTTATTATACCAAATATCCTATCCCCTTTTGATAGTTAGAACAAAAAAAATTTCCCCAGCCCAAGAGAATTTTAAATTCCAAAAAATTGGAAAATTATAACTATCGTGTTGTTTCTCCATGTGCATTCGAGAAAACCACTACCAGAAGAAAATTATAAAGCCATTTACCTTCTCCATTCCTCCATGCTCATGGATGTAAAACCTCTAGTAAACCTGAAATTTCTTCACAAACCATGTCCGTGCTTTTCTAGAGTGAATTCATGGCTAAAACATAAAAATGTCATATCTCACAACCCGGTGCATAGATCGAAGTGAGATTTTTTTGTAGACTTCTCCATTTTTAGAGGCCTTCAAGAAGAAATTTTAGGAATTTCAATTAACACCTTGGATTTTTAATGGAAAAAATCCCCATTTTATGCCCCATATTTTGTTCCTTTGATTTCCCATCACTCTAGCAGACGAATTAAGTTAAAAACATGAGCAAGGATTTCATGAGAAAAACCTATCCAAGTGGAGATGGTTTCATCATAATTCAAGGTGGGGAAGACCACTGTAAAAATATTAGGGACTCCTTTAATGGATTCCATGGAAGCTTTGATCCTAAAAACCTTACCAGGTAAATTTTCATTTTTATTTCCAATGGGTGAAACACAGTGAAATTTGGATCACGAGATCGCGACGAAGATCTGAATTTAAAAATAATATTTCCATTGCAAACCAAGGTAATTTTTGTCACTTACTAAAATAAGCATATCATATGCTCCTTCAAATTCTAAAAATATCAATTACCCCTAATTTCAAGTTTTTATCACCTAGAGCAGTCAAAAAAGATGCAAAATGAAGGACAGGATAAAATTGTCAATTTTCCCAAAATAATAGGTCAAGAAAAAACAACTTGCTCAAAATAGAAAGTTATTAAAAATATAAATGCATCGATGAAAAATGGGGATTCTTTTGGGAATTATGTCAAAATGTTTTCATTGATCTAAAATTGTCCCCAAGTAGTCTCAAGTGTCAAATCATGATGTCATGGTATGTAAGTATGGTCTAAGTGCATAGTCAAGTAAACTAGTTGTGTGAATGTTCCTTCCCAAGGTTTTATAAAGGATTCCTAAGGTTAAAAATGATCAATAAGATGTGTATGAGGTATTACCAAGTCTGTAACAGGTCAACATGGTCAAATTTATGAAGGGTTAGCCAAGTTCAGGCTTAATTTTGGTCATAAATAAAGCAGGTTGGCATGGAAACTTGGAAACTTAATAAAGGAAGAGTAGGGAAATCATTATTAAAGAAATATGAGCTGGTATACCATCCATAGGAGGAGTTTCAGGTCATGAATCAGCATAAAGAGCATGAAGTTGACCATTCTTGACCTTTTCAGGTAAGATAGGTCTAGTAGGTAAGTGAGGGTGATGACCCAAGGAATGATGATGTAAACCAAACATGGCATGAGGATAACATGGTGGTATATGAGGTGTATATTTCTTCACAACTAAATAATAAGGTGAGTTGAGCACTCATACAGGTCTGAATAGAACTCTTTCTTAGGACTAGAGAACTAGTGCTGCACAAATGATATTATATAGAGTTTTCTGTAGTAAACCATGATAAATTGGTCATTTTAATTCATTTAGTGGTGAGTGTTGAAGGTGTGGTCAAAATTTTAGGACCTAATAAGGTTTTTTGTGAAATTTATGGAAGTTTTACCAAATTTGGGTTTTTGGAAAATGCAAACTAAGCACCCTAAATTCTTAGCTATAAACAAAAAATGTACAAGCCTCCTTTAGATAAATCATCGAAGGATTTTTTCAAGAGCACTCATATATAGAACTTCAAAAATTTTGAGGTGAAAAGGAGAAAAAATTTAAAAAGTTCTAATCAATTTACTAACATGGTTCTTCTCTCTCCAAACCTTCTCTCTAAAGTGATGGACATGAAATTGAATGTTTTGACTCCAAATAAAGTTTTAAAGTTTTGAAAACACCTCATGGGTACAAAAGACTCGTTCTAGATCAATTTAGTGATATTTTTGTTTTCCAAGTATGGCTTTACAATACAAACTTTGCTCTTATTTTGCAAGTTTAGAGTATAAAGTCCTAATTAGTTGGCTCCAAGGTGTATATTCAACTGTGTAATCATGAAGGTGATGTGTACTTCATGTTCTAAATGAGTATCATTAATGATCCATGTATATTTGGTGAGGTCTTTGTTAAATTCTTCCTTCTATTGTTAAGGACTAATCAAGTCTAAAAAAATAGTCTTGTGAAGTATATGTCTTTCTTGTTGAGATAAGCACACTTGAGTGCTAGATGAGCATTGACAGATGATATTGGTCTCCCATATCCTATTCAATCTCATTCCTTGGAAAGATAAAATATTTTGGAGTGGAAATACAAATGAATCAAACATGAGTTATTAAGTCAGTCAAGTAGACCTATTGCACATCCTTAAAGGTATATTATTTCTTCATAACTCTTATATAAAGAATAATATATCACAAAGTAGAGGTTCACCTTGAGTTGTTCGTGCAAAGGGTGACCATGAAAATTTCTACAAGTTGTTAGAATCAAGTGAAATTAAAAATGGTTTGTAATGCTTATAAGTATGCCTGAGTGAGTATGTTGAAAATCATGCAAATTTGAGCCATTGGCCTTTAGAGTGAATCAAGGTATGAGCCTGGGAAGGTGTGTAACATCTTTATCCATCTTTTAAGGTGTCTTTTAGACATGATAAACTGAAAAAGTGAGAAACTTGCTCAACCTTAAAATATGCAGATTTGTACTTGCAAAAACTATGAAAGTCTTGCTCAAATGCATGAGTTAAGAAGGATAATTGTGCTATGTCATATTTTGTGTGTTGAATATAGTCTAGAGGTCACAAATTCCCTTCCTAAAGATTTACATCAGTTGAATATGTTCTCCTTGTAGTGTGATAAACATGTTCTTGACTGAAATTTGAAATCTTAATAACTTTGCATCAATGAGAATGATGGTGTTGGAAAATGTTTCTTCAAGGTGTGATGTGTTGTTGAAGCTCCTCTTGATGATGAATGCCTCCTAAAAATATTAATTTTTTTGAATGACTTGAAGAAATCAATCACAATATTACTAAATATTCAAATCCAACAATGATTTCTCTTTCTCCTAATACTTTCATGTGTGCTCTTGTGAGAACTTGAAGGTAAATAGTGAGGTATGAAGACTGAAAGGAGGTTAAAAATAATATTTTAAGTATTTGTAATGTGCCTGCATGAGGACAAGTTTCAACCTATTCTCTTTGCTTACAATAAATATTCCAATGTGAAGAGAAGACAATTTTATTTGTTCAATTACAAAATAGCAATCAGAGGTTTGAATAGAGATGTGGCAGGTTGTCATGAAGTCGTAAAGGCCTAGAACCTCTTTATCTAACCTCAAGGAATATTGTAAGAAGCCTGTAGATTATGAAGATATAATTGAATATGATCATATGAAAATAGAAAAAGTTAGAGGTAGATTTATGATAAGTCCTTTTATTTCCATTGTATGTGGAATAAGAGAACCATTTGAAGATTCATTTACCATGAAAGTTCAAAGGTCATGTTTAGAAGTTATGCTTATTTATAAAAGCTTATTTTTGTGCATGTAAAATTTGTTGAAAGTGAGAAGATGTGAGTGCTAGTTTTGAGAAAATAAGGAGAGTGTTAGTGTGTTAAAGCCATGGAAAATTAAGAGAGGAGAAGAGAAGTAATGTGAGTTGAAACAATGATCACATTATGTTCATGGAAAAAAAATGGTGAAGGTGATAAAAAACATTTGAGTTGTGGAGCTCAATTACTTCAATTTAGCATGCAATGTGAAACTTGTTGGAAAATACAGTAACCATCATCGATTAGGGGGAACCGACATCGGTCACCCAGAACTGGCATCGATCAGGCAAGGAGGAACCGGCGTCGATTAGTGCTAACCAACATCGGTTGCCTATGCGAGGATATTTTAATTAACTCTTAGGAATTAGATCTATTTTTAGCATTAAAGTATATCTATTGATTGTAATTGCATGGCTAAGTGGCCTAATTATATAATGGACTATTTAAGCGTGAAATATAGGGTTTAGAAGTAAGGATTAACAAGAATTAAGAAGAACTTGCAAAAGTTGGTGAGAGATAATTCTTGGTGATGAAGAAAAATCTTGAGAGAAAGAAAGAATTGTACATCTGAGAGGTGTGGAAGATTGTAAATATTCATTGTATATTTTGGAAAAGCTTTGGATAATATATTAGATTGTTTCTTGGTAGACGTTGCCCACACTGGATGAACCACGTTAAATTTACTGTTGATTTATGTCTCTTCTTTTGTATATTTCTTCTGGTAGAATAACCTCTTTTATTTGCATGCATTCTTAGATCTGATATATTGTCTGTACAACCAGTGTGCTAACCCCAACAATTGGTATCAGAGATTTGTTTGAGGCTTTTGTGTGTTGCTAAATTTACTCACAAAGGGTTTTCTGATTGAGTGGGAGCTAAAAAAATGGTAGAAGAAAACAAATACAAGGTAGAGAAGTTTGACGGCCAAAATTATCAATTATTAGGGATCTATAAGATTGATCCTAGCAGCATTCATGGCTTCTAATATTATAGAAGTGACTTCTATGGTAAGGTTAATGAAATCTCTTGCTAATTTATATGAAAAACCTAGTGCTTCAAATAAATTTTATTTGATGAAGAAACTATTTAGTTCTAAGATGCATGAAGGTGGATCTGCATCTTCTCATTTGAATGATTTCTGATCTATCAGAAATTAGTTAAAATCAATTTCTATACCATTTGATGATGAAGTAAAAGCACTTTTATTCTTATGTTCTTTGCTTGATAGTTGGGATAACTTGGTAATGGTTGTTAGTAATATAGCATCTACTAATAATATTTTGAAGTTTGATGATGTGGTTAGTATAATATTGAATGAAAAAATTTATAGGAAGAGTACAGAGGAATCATCATCTGGAAATTTTTTGAATGTAGAAAGTAGGGGAATGAAGAAGGAGAGATCCAAGAGTAAGATTAAAATCAAAGTCAATGGATAGCTGATCTAAACCCATAAGTAAGGGAATTACTTGTTGAAAATGTGGAAAGAAAGGACATGCAAAGAAAGATTATTTTTCAAAGGACAAAGAGAACCAAAAACCAGACAAATGTAAAGAAGAAAATATTGCTACA
This sequence comes from Taxus chinensis, assembly GCA_019776745.2. NCBI lineage: Eukaryota > Viridiplantae > Streptophyta > Pinopsida > Cupressales > Taxaceae > Taxus > Taxus chinensis. The sequence goes on along the minus strand of CM034147.1, from coordinate 313,629,674 downwards.
TCAGAGGTAATGCAATATGGTCTTATTCTTTCTTTAGATAATAGATTTGAATCATGGGTTTTAGATTCAAGAGCTTCTTTCCATGTAACCCCTAATAAAGGTTATTTCAGAAATTATATCTAGGGAAATTTTGGGCATGTTTATTTGTATGATGATGAACCTTGCAGTATTACTGGTAAAGGGGAAGTTCATCTAAAATTGAAAAATAGAAATACATGGGTATTGAAAGATGTGAGGCATGTGCCAAGCCTCAGGAGGAATCTTATTTTTGCAAGGCAACTAGGTGAATATGGTTACATGGTTACTTTTACAGGAGACTCTTGGAAAGTCACCAAGGCTGCTCTTGTTGTGGCAAGAGGTAAGATGGTAGGAACGATATACTTTAGATTCAGATGCATGCATGTGGCATAACCAGTTGGGCCATATGAGTCAAAAAGGAATTCAGGTCTTAAAGGCTAAGGGTAATTTATCATATTTAAAATATTTAGATCTTGATTTCTATGAGAATTATATCTTTGGAAAGAAAAAGAGAGTGAGATTTCTCAAATTTGGGGCAACTAAGAAGGAGCAGAAATTGGAGCTTTTACACTCAGATGTGTGGGGACCAGCTTAGGTAGTTTCTCATGGTGGATCCCAGTATTATGTTACTTTCATTAATGATTTTACAATAAAGGTATGGTTTTATTGTATTAAACATAAATCTAATGTTTTTAGACTTTTAAAATATGGAGAGCCCTTGTTGAGAATGAATCAAATTCAAAGTTAAAGTGCCTTAGATCCTACAATGGTGGTTAATATTGTAGCAATGCTTTCAATGATTATTGTTCAATGAATGGGATACGTAGGGAAAGAACGGTTCCAAGAACACCATAGGAGAATGGTGTTATAGAAATAATGAATACGACAATCATGGAATGTCCTACAAGTATGAGGATACATTCTAGATTGCCTTTGCAGTTTTGGGCAGAAGCAGTTGATATAACAGTTTATTTGATTAAATTTGGGCCTTCAAGTTCACTAGATGGAGGAATACCAGAGGAAGCTTGGACCCGAAAAGAGGTAGATCTTTCTTTTCTTTAAGTTTTTAGTTCAAAAGCTTTTATGCGTGTTGATAAGGAAAATAGAAAAAATTTGGATGCAAAATCCAACACATGCACTTTCATTGGTTATGGATCTAGTGATTTTGGATTCTATTTTTGGGATTTAGAGAATTCTAAAATTATTAGGAGTTGTGATGTTGAATGGAATGAAAATAGAATGTACAGGGATCAAATTTTGATACCCAAGGATGAACCGGTTGAGAAGTTTGTGAATGAAAATGAAATCTTGGATTTAAAAGTATTACCTACAAGGTTACTGTTAGTGCGAAATCATAGCACCCCCAAATGAGTTATTTGGTGTGATTGCATAAAAATTAAAATTTTCCTTAAGGTGTGGGACCTTGCAAAAATGGGAAATCTCTCTAGATTAAAGGTTGCTTCTTTATTCCTCTATTCAGGTGCATGCATGAGGATTTGCAGAGGATATATCTCTATACCTAATCTAAAACTTTCCAAGGAGACAGGGGTAAAAGAATTTAAGAAATAAGAAATAATTAAACTACTAGGTGATGCACCAAAGGAATGATGAAAACTTATTCTGCCAATAGACACAAACCAACAAAGTGCATACAGTAACAAACATAGATAGCCAGATGTGTAATGGAAGACCAAATGAAAGTAAAAGAGACAAGAAAGGATCTACGATTGATCATAGATGTGTTTTATTGCTCTATGGATTGATACATCTCATTACAAAGTAGCAAAAAGGTAGAAACATATTGCAATATTAATGGAAGGCCTGAACCCCACAAATCCCTTTGCTAGAAGGAGAAGGGAGCCTGTAAAACAAAAAATGTCCAACCCTTTACAATGAATCATGCCCCCGTATTTATAGATTTGATCAGAGAGAAGAAAGAGAGAGAGAAGCAAGAAAAGTAGGTTGAAACTCAACCACTGCCATTAATGCCTCTAATGAAATTTTCCACCAAATTTGTCTTTACTGCAATAGTCCTTGGTTTGGCACCTTCAAGGAAGAGGAAACAGTGAAACAGATCAAATCTGATCTGCTTGTTGAAGCAAGAGATCCTGCATTGAAATCCCAAAGTTGTTTCCTCCATTTTCTTTACCTAACCTCCCCAAAATTATTTTTTAGACCTCCATTGCATGGGCGAGGCCGAGATATTTCCAATGGTGTCAAATTCGCAATATTTCAAGCCTTGAGTCGAAGGATATGCCCCTTCAAAGTTTGTATTGAGTTTGTACAAATGGGCGGGAAAACAGTTTGAAAAATGAGTCCCCCTTTTGACATGGGACACATGGCAGCTAGATTAGAGCCAAAAATCAAGTTCGCAGGTCCGTAATTTACCTTTTCACCCTTTTGCACAAAAAACGCAAAACTCAAAAAAACTCCCACAACCCTGAAACTTTGCCTGGACACGTGGAACCCTTTGGTTGGATGGGGGATGCACTTCCATCTTTATCTTTGTGCCTTTTAGAAAAAAGGAAAACTTTTACTTTCTCCTCCGACTCCCCACTTTGGCTTTGACTTGGGCCCAAATGCAAACATTTTTCCTTTGGTGGAGTTGCATGCCATTTTGGAACTTTTTCCCCTTTTGAAATAACAAAGGGAAAAGAATCAACTTTTCCCCCGACACCCCACTTTCCCCTAAGACACATGTCAGTCTAGCACTCATTTAAGAACCTTTTCTCCATCCAATCCTTGAATCAACACCATTAAGACACTTGGCAGCCTCCACCAGCTTGTTTATGCTTTGACTATTCAACTAACTCTACCCCTGTTGGAATAACACGTAGAGGCACTATGCTTGCTTGAAAACCCGGCCCAAAGTTTGCCTTTGGAGGAGCATCGAGTTGACATTTGTTGACCTCCACTGCTCTGTGGAATTTTTAATGGTCCCTCATACTTTTTAGACTTTGGGCTACATAGCGAGCTCGCACTCATTTGGGTCTCCGCCTTGAGCTAACTCTTGGAGATATGCCACACTAACACTAGGTGTTCTCCGCTTAAAATTTTATACTTAGCCAATTTTAAAGCCCACTTTTTGACTCTGTTTGACCATTTTCTACATGGAGGGATGGCGTAAGTTTGGGTCTCCACCCTGAGCTTCCTTTTTGGATTTGTGTCGAGTTGACACCTGACACCTTCCTTTTAGTTGAAGACCTTTCAATGCCCCACAACTTCTTTGGGGCTCTGGACATGTGGAAGCCTGGTGCAAGCTTGGGTTTCCCCTTTTGGATTCACCTATGGAGAAGCACCGTTAGGACACGTGGTCTCTTCCGATGCCTCCTCTATACTTAGTCATTTTTGGACCTTTTCCTAAACCGTTTCGAGCCCCTTCTTGTTTTTTGTTCCTCTGTGGTACCAATGTACAAGGTCTTACAGAATTTTCTCAAGTTCCTCCCCAGCAGGGTCATGGCTGATCCAATATTTGGCCCGGGGGTGAAATATGGATGACAATTTGGCGACTCACAAGGGTATCTACCTACTAGATTAAAATACCAATTGCCTTGTCATATCTATTAGGCATGGAGTCAAGAATGATGTCCTGATATTGATCCTACTTTTGATTCACAAGCCCAACAGTCTCCACTCTCAATTTTCATAAGAAATCTTGAAATGATGGTTTCTGAGAGTATAAAATTGTTTTGATCTAGGGCTTCGTCTATCTCTCTGAATGAACTGCATAAGAGCCATAAAACAGCACCACGCTATGTACAAATTTTGAAATCATACATGTTCCAAATGGAACATGCAGAGCGTGTAAAGCACTTAGGAGAAAAGTAATCTACACTATAGCAAGACAATGTGCATAAGCACTTAGAGGAAAGAGAAAGCTAAACTAAACTCCCATGTTAGTAGCAGTGCTTGAGATAGATCCCATTTACTAGAATTTGTAACTCTTCACCTTCCAATGTAGACAATTGGAAAGCATTGTTACTTTTACATCTTATGATCATATAGGGGCCACTCCAAATGGCGTTAAATTTGGAATGCCTTCCTAGTTTTGCTCGATCTGCATCCCATTTCAAAACTAGGTCTCCTTCTTGGAAGGTCCTTGTTTTTACCTTTTTTTCAAATGATTTCTTGATTGAATCCTAATTATTCTCTAGTGCTTAGAGATCATGCTCTCTAGTTTCTTCTAATTCTATCAGCCGCATACCTGGCTTCCATTGGTCCAAATTCAAACATCTCTAGTTGCTTCACGAGCTCCAATGCTGCCAACTCAAGTGATATAGGCAACACTACCTCTTTCCCATAAACAAACTTAAATGGGAAGCTGCCTGTAGACCTTTTGGGCGTTATTCTATCATCCCATAAGGCCATTTTGAGATTTTTGTGCCAGATCCTCTTATTCTCATCAAGAGTTCTTCTAATGATCTTTAGCAGGTTTTTGTTTGTGGACTCAACCTGGCCATTAGCTTGAGGGTAATAGTTTGATGAAGTGCTCAAATAAGTCCCATTCTTAACATCCCATCCTGTGATCTTAGAACCTATGAATGTTAATGAATTGTTTGATATGATGGTGGTTGTTACTCAAAATCTAGTCACTATCCCTTCATAGAAATCTAGGATATTAGACTCATTGGCTTCCTTGAGTGCCACTGCCTAGGTCCACTTACTGAAATAATCTGTCACTGTCAGGATCCATTTGTGACCTTGGCTTGAGTTTGGGTTGATGACTCCAATGAATTCCAATCCCCATTGCATGAAAGGTTGGTCGACTGAGATTGGGTGCAATGGAAGTATTGTTAGCATTTCCTTACCTTTAAAGAATGCACAATTCTTACACCTTTTGATCCATGTGTAGTAGTCACTAAACACTCTAGCCCAGTAATAACCTGCTTTCATGATTTTGAGTGTTGTCACTCTTGGAGAAAAATGGCCTCTAGCTACTTCAACATGGAATTCTTGTAGTACCCTCTCCACCTGATCTATCCCAATGCATCTCAGAAGAATGCCATTGATGTCTCTTTTGAACAAGACACCATCAATAAGAACGTATGCGATGGCCTGTAGCCTAAAATGCATTCTTTTTGCTTCACTCATCCCATGAGGACATAGGCCTGTTCGAAGGAAGTGCACCATGTCTTGGGTCCAACAAGGAGTAGGTACATCTTCTCTCCCTTCTACTTGATCATCTTATAAAATGAGAATAACCTCTTTTTCATTGTTTTCAACTTGTTGACCTGAGGCTAGTTGTTCACACAACCCCTTCCCATAGACCATCTTGGTGACCTTGATCTCAATGTCATATTCCATGACATGATTGATCCATCATGCACGTTTCTCATTCAGGTCCTTGTTAACAAGGAATTCTTTAACTACTGCATGGGCGACCAATAGTTGGATTTTGTTGTTGAAAACCAAATACTTAGACTTCTTCAATCCTCTGATCACCACAAGGACCTGCCTCTCAATGAAGGAGTATCTCACCTCATAGTCTTCCAGACTCTAGCTGAAGAAATCAATTGGTTTTTATGCACTTTATTTGGTCTATTAGACCAAGATTGCAGAAATTGTGTTGTTGCCACCAAAGGCATACAATATGAAGTCTTTGGAAAAATCTAAATTTACAAGAGTTGTGGCTTGTGATATGGCTTCTTTGATAGCCTTAAAACTTTCCTTTCCTTCAGCTGTCCACCTAAATTCTAAGATCTTCTTCAGCATCAACATTATTGGATTAACAAGGGTAGAAAAGTTTGGAACAAACCTATGAACAAAACTGATTTTTCCCAAGAAGCTTTGAAGAGCCTTCTTGTGACTTGGCAATGGCAATTCTCTTATTACTTGAACTCTCTCTAGGTCAATTTCCAATCCTTCCTTTGATACAATATGGCTTAGAAGCTTTCCTTCACGGGCCATAAATATGCATTTCTTAGGGTTTAATGACACCCCAAGACTTCTACACCTTTAAAACACCTGCCTTAGATGGAAAAGGTGGTCTACTACATTTTTAGAAAACACTATAATGTCATCCAAATAGATCAACACTATTTTATTGATCAGTCCCTTAAATTCCATATCCATTGCCCTTTGAAAAGTGGCTCTAGCATTAGATAATCTAAATTGCATTTTCATATAGGCATAAGTGCCCCATTTGGTGGTGAAATCCATTTTGAATTGATCATCTTCTTTCACCATGATCTGGTTGTACCCTGACTAGCCATCTAGAAGGGAGAACCTTTCTAACCCAGGCACTACTTGCAAGATCTGCTCCATTGAAGGGAGTGGGTAGAATTCTTTGAGAGAGGCTCTATTCAAATCCCTGAAATCAACACACGGCCTGATTTCTCCATTTTTCTTCCTGACCGGGACTAGATTTGCAACCCAGCTTGAGTTTTTTATTGGAAATATGATACTTGCCTCTATCATATTGTTCAGATCCTTCTTCATCAGAGGCTCAATATGTAGGTTGACTGGTCTCTTCTTCTACCTGATGGGCTAAGCAGTTGGATCTAGTTCGATTGTGTGTTGTGCTAGCTTTGGATTGAACCCTCTTACGTCTTCATAACTCCAAGAAAGCACATCATGAAATTCTTGGCAAATTTGTATGAATTCATAACTTTCTTACTCGGTGGCCACTTTTCCAATTTGAAGTGTTTTGTCTTCTCCAACTAGGATTGACTTTGAATCTTCTCCTTTGATCGGCATGCTAGTCTTTTCCTTTTGGAACTGATCATTAGGATTGAAAATATAATCCAGTGTCACTAAGCCTATGGGAATCTTGTTCATATGCAGTTGTACTATCTGATTCCCATATTGCTGATCTAGTCTACTCTGGTTTCTATTTGAGAATTCAACTTCTTCTTGCAAAAAGTTAATGATCTGTTGATCATTATCAAACACCTGCTAGCATGTATTATTATTTGGCACTGTTGTCCTCATAACCACATGGATATGTGGCTATTATTTGTCTCTTTTGATGTTGTCAACCACATCAAATGTTACTCCCAGTGCTGCAAGCCTATCAGCAGATTTGTTCTCCTTCCTAGGTATGGACACAATGTTGTGTAGTGCCCACTTCCCTTTGACACCTTTTTGATATTGATCTTGATACTATTGATTACATCATGGACATTATTATGCTTTGATTTAGTATGATGTTAGACATTTGATCATGGATTATTGTTGATCTTGATTTGGTTATGATGCATGATGATTATTAGAGACACTTCATATGTGGATGATGATATACTATTTGACATGAATATATTGTGAATGTTGTTCGGGCATGTGATTTTTGGATATTGTGAGTAGACTTAGAAATTAACATTATATGATGATGATGCAGTGGTTACTTTGATGTTGTTGATATGTATTGTAAGTGATATTGTTAAATTACTTTGATGTTGTTGTGATTCACATATTTAGATGATTTTGTGATTTTATTTATATCATGTTGGATGTTTTGATATGGCCACGAGGCCGAAGGAAGTATTTGTGTTTTGCAGGTTAAATATCATGACAAACATCAGGGGATTGGAGACTAACCACATTGGAATTCTAGATGAATTCAACACGGTCACCATGGCAACTTGTTTTATTATGTTGTGTTTGTTTGTTGTTAGGGATTCCCATGGGGTGGATCACCTTTAAATGTGACCATGGGTTTTGTGTCTTTTAGTATGTGGTCCCTTTCTATTATTGTTTGTATGTATTTTATTAGTGATGTGTCCCTTTTAATTAATTAAATTGTGATAGATTAATGGGAAAAAGCATATGGTTAAAAGTTAAATAAATCTAATTGGGATATGAGAAAGTAATAATGGAATTAGTTGGCTCTTTGTATTAAATATGTAAGGGATGTGTAAGTATGTGTAAGATTTGTGTAAGTTAGATTTTGGAGTATGAAACACTCCACCTCTTTGAAAATTCGAATTTGTCTTTGGAGGCTGTTTTTGGAGGCTTCTGGGATAAATAAAACTTGTCCCATACCTCTTAAGTTTATTTACCAACCATACCTATGGTTGGAGGGTTGATTTTAGCCCTTTTTAATGCATTTTTATCAATCATGTTGCATTGTTTTAATTTCGCTCTTATTACATTTTACTTAATTCAGTCCTTTGGGGTGTGGGCTTTTTGGAGTGTGTAAGTTAAATTGTCATATTTTCACCCACCTCTTTATTGTTCTTTGGAGAATGGAATTTGACCTTTGTGTTGGAATTGAGGATGTGCAAAGTGGCATCCTACATGGATCCACCTCATCCTTTTCCTTTCCCTCTTATATAAAATTCAAACTCTTTGCTTTGTTTTGGGTTGTTAAACTTTTGCATACTTCCTTTTGGGGCACATTTTCTTACTATTTGGGACCTCTTGCTTGTAGACAATTTGGAAAACTTTTCATGCTTGTTGGTTGTTGATTTTGGGACAGTGTTTTTGGCATTGAAAGCTTGTTGTTTGGAAACAAAAGCTAACATGGAGAGGTAGGAGCTTAGCTCTTCTCTTATTCTGTTATTTCTTGTTGTGTTTGTGTGAATAGTGTATGTTTTGCTTATTTGTTGGTTGTTTGGGTAGAATTTAATAGGAATGGTGTAGGAGAAGGCTATGGGGAATTCATGTGGGGGGGCATAAGGAAATTCAAGTGGCATCATAATTCTTGTAGAGCGAGTTTGGGTTTGGGATCCACCATGGAAAATAAATAGCTTGCATTTCTTACTTTGTGGGGGGTATAAGGAGGGATTGTGGGGGGCATAAGGTTATGTTTGGTGAATTTTATTGGTAGTTTGTTACAAGTGGATGCCCAATTCCCATTGGGAAGCATAAGCAGCTTCCCTCATAGTCCTTTCTCCTTTGGCTTGCATGATAAAGCTTGAGTTTTGTTTGAATTTTTTCAAATGTAGTTGTAAACTATTGTGTTGTGTTGAACTGTGTTTTAATTTGAATATGCATGTTGAAAGAATGTTGTGTGTTGTGGAAGCCTTTTGTTGTCATGGGTTGATCTTCATTTATTATTTCATTTTGGTTGGGGTTTGGGGACCAATGATGAAGGATGGCTTCTCCTTTCATTGGATGTCTTGGTTGGGTGGAGAGTGTTGTCTTTCCCCCACTTTTTTTGTGATTGAATTGGAAGAAAAAGGACACTTGCATATTGCTTTTCTGGAGTAGAAGAAGACAATTTTCCCAATCCCTTGTGAAATATATTTCATTGTAACATTTCCCACTTTGAAGTGGATGAAATTGTAATGTATTTTGTGAAGAAAATATGTATGTAATGGGTTATGAAGGTTGCATATTCAAATTGTGAAAGATATTTATATTCTTTTCTATACATTTGAAAGAAAGAAAGTGAAATCTGCTAATTGCATTCAAGGAAGGGAAGAATGTAAAGATGTATTTCTTTTAGAATTAATAAAGAATTGCAAGACCTTCCCTCATTTGCATTGTTGATTTAAATTGGAATATCAGATTGTGATTGGAATCCCTGTTTGAAAAAATGGAAAAAGGAAGAAACACGTGAGATGAAATTGTATTATTCTACCTTATTTAAAATGTATGAGTTTGGTAAAAGATAGAAATTGGATCCTTGTTTTAATGTTTGATTGAAGAAGGAAAACATTTAAGGCTAGCATGGAATGAATTCAATGTTTCATTGTATGGCAAAAGAGATAATTAAATATTTGTTTGAAAGGAAGAAATGTATGTGGGAATAATGCAGTATTTTGTATCTTTTGGAAATGTATAAGATTGAATTCAGTATTGCATTTTGGTTTAGAATGGTTTGTTAAGTCACTTAAATGTATTAGACTAGATGAAAGATGAAATTAGCATATATGGAAGGTGAAATTTTTAAACAGACCCTCTAGAAATTGATCCCTATCATTGTAAATTTAAAACTGGTAAATAATTTATTTAAAAGGCATAGTTTGAGCCTGCACATAATAATCAACTTTGAAACATTAAAATTTAGCATTTTATGGCATCAATGAACTCAAATTGACAAAAACACTTAAGGAAATAAATTTAAACATTGCACAATCGAGCCCAAATCGTTCACAGTCATTTTGCAGCCTTTTTTTGTCAATTGTTGGAGAAATTCAAATTGGAATCAATTGAGCAAATTTACCTTCCTAAAACATCCTAAATACTTCCTATAATAATCATCCATGTCTGTTGGGCATGTTGAGTTAAGGAGAAGATCAAATTTAACCAAATCTATAAGATAAAAATTACTAGTTTGCTTTTTAAAAGCATGTAGAAAGTTTTCTTTAAAATGGCCCCTCAAACTTTATCAAAATGTAAAATTTATGATTCCTGTACAAAGAGGGTGTCGAGAGATTTCCATAAAGTCTTCATTTTCCCAAAACTAATCTTTCTAGCAAAATTTATGGCCCTTTGAAATTTTTCTTCCTTGGTGGGAAAATTTGGGAAAATTTTCCCTGGTGGGCCCACGGCCCAAAAAATTCCCTTTAAAAATCCTTAGAAAAAATTTTAAAAAGAAATTCTTGGGGAAAAATTTTAAAATTTCCTCCACCGGTCCACAACCAATCAGAGGCTACCACGTGGCATGGCAAAGGGGTGGAACCCTCGCAGACTTTATTGTTTTTGAAATTATATTTTTGGAAAATTTTGGAGTTTACCTCCAGCGGCCCTACACTCCTGCCCTACCTTGGTGAAGACCCTTCCGTAGACGTACAGACCTACGCGTGCCACCCATGCCCTCCCTTTGGAAAATTTCAAACTAACCCCACTCCCTTTCCCTCTCCTCCCCTTCGGCTCATTGAGTGCCACATGTCCCTAGTGGATGCGTGGGTGCTAAATTCCTCCCCCTTCGGTGAATGTCTCCACTCCGCCACCCTCCCTTCCCTCATCCTCTCCCTGCCTTGGCTTAGAGCCCGACACGTGTCCTTGGAGGACCCACAGAGGCACGGGAAAATTGTGGACATTACACCCATGCGGGGGAAAATTTCAACACACCACCCCACGACCTGCCAACCCAAAAAAATGGTCTTTCTTCCCCACTCGACATGTGTCCCTTTGGGGGAAAAATTGACTCCCAAAGCCCGCTGGCCCATAACTGGAGTTTTACAAGGAGTTAGGAGGACTTCTTTATATCATCAGAAAGGTGAGAAAATTTCCTATCCAATGGGAATGATTTAGGGAAATTTTGAATGCATTAAGTGTGAGAAAAATCAAGTTGAAAATTTGAGCCTGTTAGAGAGTGGGTATGGTGTTAATTTACCCCTAAACCTAATTGAAACTTCTAACCCTAAAATTTGGACCTTGTAACCTATGTTAATTGTTAATAGAAGAGAAGTATGTTCTAGTAGACTAAACTTGTTCGAGAACTTGTTAGTTACAAATGTTGTCTTGCAACCAGGTTGTAGATGCTTCTAATCAAAAAAATTATTCCATAATTTTCCTAACTAATCCTAGGTTGTTTCTTGGGTCTCAAGTGGGTTGTTTTAGCGGGCATCACACTTGGTATCAGAGAAGTGGTTCAAAATCTTGGACCATTGAGCACACTAGAAAACTTGGGACATGAAACTTAAACCTAACACATTTTTTTTTAAATCTAGAAAACAACTTAGTTTAGAAATTGCATATTTTAGTAAACATGGAAACTGAGTAAAGCTTAGAACTAATCTCACTTTGGAACTAACTCTCGGCTACTTTTACGTTCACCCCAGTGTGCAATAGGAGTGGGCCACACTAGTGGAACAGAGAGCATAACAGAAATGAGGGGCCCCCCCAGAATTTTCACATAGACTCAAACTTACCACCACCACCACCAAATCAGGGTGTAGTAGCCATCCTACCCCAGATTTTGTAGACTCTTCAAGATGTTAATACTACTCTACGTAGAGGATTAGGAGGAGGACATGTAGCCAGTCATGACAGAGCCCCTTCCATTGAGGTTCAGGTATCTCCTCAACTGAGGGAGGAACATAGAGGAGAGAAATCCCATGTGGATTCAGCCAGGGTAGAGTCACCATAGAGGGGATAGGGTGAGCAAGTTTCAGAGCATGGGGAGAGGTCTCGGAGCCCTAGGCTTAGGGATGAGCATGTAGAGAGACCTAGAGGTCGTCACACCATAGATGTAGATCACATCAGGGAGATCCTGAAGCTTCAACCATCACATTATTCTAGTGACACAGGTAAATTTCAGGTAGATGCCTAACTAGTGAGCTTGAGCTGTTGCTTCAATATTTTTCCTTGTTCTAGCAACACGAAATCTTGTGTAACAATCCATCTACTAAGGGATGGATATGGAGTATGGTGGAGGACAGAGGAGTAGAAGCTCCATGTAGATTCTGAGACAATGACCTGGGAGCTATTTGAGGAGAGATTCAAGAGTAGATATTTGTAATGGAGGTTCATACAGCAAAGGATCAAACGAGTTCCATGACCTCTGACATGCATCTCTTTCAGTAGCAGAGTATGAGAGTAGGTTTTTAGATCAACTCCAGCATGTGGAGTACATGTAGGATGAGAAAGTGCAAATTCATAGGTTCATCCGGGGCCTAAATTTAGACATTGGAGGTGCAATGCAGATACACTGCCCACAGACATTAGCTGAGGCCGTCGAGAAGGCCTATATAGCATATGAGACTCGAGGGAAGACTCAGTAGGATAGAGACCAAGTCTAGAGCTACATACAACAGATGCAGGACAATAGATTGAGGGGGTTAGTACCTCTTACTCATGGTGGTCAAGGTTCAACACAGTCATCCTTTAGGCCATAGTAGCAGCAACAGTAGTAGCAGTAGTCCCACCCACCTCATAGACCTCTATAGAGAGTTGATGCACAGAGAGGTCGGAGTATGGAGCCTCCTCCTAGGGGTCTCATCAGGACATAGGGTGGACATAGAGATCATTCAATAGGAGCTCGCCAGTAGAGACCTCAGTAGACCATAGTCAGATCATCAAGATCCATACCACAAACTTCTAGGACACGTACTAGAGGTGCTACTCATTGGGGAGGATCAGGAGGATGTTTTGGTTGTGGAGTTACTAGACACTTTTGGAGAGACTACCCATAAAACCCTAATAACAAGGGTAAGACACAAATCTCAGAGTTGACTGTTGGTGATATGGGACGTAGCCACAGGATTTACATAGTGGTCGAGAACCACCAGGCAGAGCATCAGAGCACATTCATTAATACTACAGGTAGCATTGGGGGTATTCCTACCTCTGTATTGTTTGATTGTGGTTCTTTTGGTTCTTTCATTGTACCTTCTTTAGTAGAGAAATGTAGGCTAGTGGTAGTTAGGCAGGGTCTTAGTTGGGATGTCAAGATGGCTTTTGGAAACAATATCTCTATAGAATCCTTAGTTAAGGAGTGTGTAGTGGATTTGGGACCTTTCACCACTACCTCAAATCTTCATATTCTTCCTTTGGGCTCGTATGGATTCATTTTGGGTATGGATTGGTTATCTTCACATAGGGCCAGGATGGATTGTTATCACAAGACTAAATCTTATGTAGATTATTTGGGAGTTGATTCAGTGATTTCGAGGGTTAGGAGACCTGTTTCTATTCATACCATCTCTTCCATGCAGCTTAAGCAGTGTGTGTAACGGGGTTTTCAAATGTATTCTATTATAGTTAGTGACAGATTAGAGGATGGGTCTGGTGGACCATCGTTAGATGATCATCCCATTTTGAGAGAGTATGTTGATGTCTTTTTATGGGAGCTACCGGGGTTACCAACCCCATGTGAGATTGATTTTCATATAGATCTAGTTCCGAGAGAAGAGCCTATCTCATGAGCACCCTATTAGATGACCACCCCAGAGCTTCGTGAGCTCAATTTGTAGCTTGAGGGAATTTTGGAGAAAATCCTTATCTATCCTAGTGTATCCCCTTAGGGTGCACCAATGATCTTTGTGAAGAAGAAGGATGGATCCTTGTGGTTGTGTATTGATTACCGCTAGCTGAACAAGGTGACGATCAAGAATCATTATCCCCTTCCTCATATTGATGACTTGTTTGATCAAATGAAGGGAGCCATGGTTTTATCTAAGATTAATCTTAAGTCATGCTACCATCAGCTGAGGATTTCGGAGGTAAAAATTCATAAGACCGCCTTCCATACAAGATATGGGCACTATGAGTTCATAGTGGTGCCTTTTGGGTTGACTAATGCCCCCTCAGTGTTCATGAGTTTGATGAATGGGATATTCAGGACCTTCTTAGATCACTTCATGCTCATCTTCCTAGATGACATTTTTATTTACTCACGTACACGTGAGGAGCATGAGGGGCACCTTTGCCAGGTTCTTCAGTGTCTTCGTGAGTAGCAGCTTTAAGGGAACTTGGAGAAGTGTGTATTCTTTCAGACAAAGGTACAGTATTTGGGTCATATAATTTCTAGGCAAGGTATCATTGTCGATCCTTCCAATATTAAAGCATTATGGATTGGTCAGCACCCACTATAGTGACTGAGGTGTACAGCTTCATGGGATTAGCAGGATACTACCTGAGATTTTTTTAAGACTTCTCTCAAATTACGCACCCTATCACTTCCTTTCAGACAAAAGGGAAAATTTTTGTTTGGTCCTAACAGATGCGAGCAAGCCTTTAGGACACTAAATAAATGCCTCACTACATTACATATCCTTGCAGTGTCAAATCCTTAGGGTGAGTTATTTGTTTTTACAGATGTTCCTTAGTAGGGATTGGAGGTGTGTTGATGCTGGAGGGTAGAGTAGTGGCTTTTGAGTCTCGCAAACTCAATAACTATGAGCTCAATTATCCGACTCATGATCTTGAGCTTATAGCAGTTGTGCACGCTTTTGTTCGATGGAGGCACTTTCTTCTTGCAGGAGATTCACACTCAGGACATATCACTTGAGTCTTCACCACCTCTTCATGTAACCCAATCTCAATACTCATTAGCGGCATTGTGTAATGGCCCACATTTTAACACACACAAAAACAACAGTAAAGTACCAGGATAATTTTTGTTTGACTTACATTGCTCACTACACAACACCGCAAGGGCTCCAATACAGAAACTCGACAACGCATACAAAAATTATGTAAGTAATTGACTCACATAAACACATGAAAATACCATAAACATGTCGATGCCACACTTTTCTCAATGAATGAATACTAGCAATGACCTAACCACAAGAAAAGAACTCAAGGGTTGGTAACCCATAACACATAATTTATTTAATTGCATTTTAGTTATGATCAACATTCTAAGAACATTAGTGTGCAAAGAAAAATTTCTCCTTTTTCCATCTACAGATTCTTAAGTTCATTCCACAATTAATTTATAGTTCGACCATTTTAAGTTGGCCTTTTTATCCTTTATAGAAATTTTCATAACTTACATACTCCTTTGGCATAATTAGAATTGCATATAAAGTACTTAATTATCTTGTTCTTAGGTTAAGAATATTCTTCTCAAACATTTATTCAATGTCTAGCTTTTACCCTTACACCTCAAGTGAATCTGACTTGATGTCTAGAAAGCAATATTAGGATTTAACGAAGATTTATATACAAGATAGCTTTTTTTTTCAAAAACATTATTCGATCACGGTATAGTTATTTCCCTACCATAGTTATTATAATTCAATGATTTGTGGAATTCCATTTTTATTTATATATATCTTTTGTTTTCTCAAAGTTTGATCACACCAAGGAAATTCATATTCTTTGTAACTCATGAAAATGTTGAATTAAGTTATAATGACTCTAAGAGTGGCATTATTCCTAACCTAAAATCTCATTTTTACTCTCCTATGTTTTACTTTTTCATCGCATTAAGGTCTCATTTTTACCATCGCATAAAAACAAGAGTTACAAATGTACTTGTCTAACATCTTAAAGAAGTACATGGTTAGAAGCATTATAAACTACACATGAACACCAAGTAATTTGTGTTCAAGGTAAGGTCCCATCTTTCTGCATTTCAGGATTCCACATGTGAAATATTATTTATTTCTTAATGTCATAAATGGACATAATAAGATATTATGGGACAAGATTTCAGTTTCTTGGGTTCTCTAAAGTCAACATATTTCAAAACAATTTTGTTTTGTAAGGAGTTACTTATAATTTTCTACCCACATGATAACCTCCAAATCAACCAGGGTTTAGCTTAACTCAAATTTTCACCCAGGGATTCAATCCCTATTATAGATTAGATTAAGGTTAAAATGTATTTACTCTATAAACCCTTCATGAGAGATCAAGGCACTATAATGTGTCAAGCCAAAGATAAGACATTTAGCTATGAGGGACTAAAGAGTTCACTAACAAGAATGCAAGACATAGAACAACTATATCACAATTTCCATTTGTGTCATCTAAATCCAGCATGGATTTCATTCAATGAAGAAATTTAATTTTAAATCTATCTTTAGAAGACAAGGTAGTCCACTAGGATACGAAGGAAGAGATAGCTCTACTTACTCCAAATAAAGTTTGACTGTGTCGCTCCTATCAGACAGGTTTATGACAATGTCACTAAACATACCGACTAAGATGATAAACCCATTCTTGGGCTCTTGTTTACCCAAACTAGGAGGTTCCATCGAGTTCAGAGTTTAAGTTCATTCTACGGTTTTCAATGTCTTCTACGGTAAAGAGTATCAACATGAAGACAAGTTATGCTCTGATACTATACAAGGGTAGAGTGTTTCAATTAAATCTCTTTATTACATTTACCAAGTAAGAATGCACAAGATGATTCATTAATCATTATTTGAACACTGAATATGCACTACAAAATATTACTTCAAATTCCTTTACCTTATATATGTATCAAACCTTTTTACCATGTGTACTATGAATCAAATTGAACCTATGATTAAATACACATTTCCTAGATATCCCTAAAAACTAGCATCAAATACATATTAACAAATTATCAAATATAACCTTTTGTAACATGAGACTACATTATACATATATTCATTTTACAATGAACTATATAAATTACAATGATAATTAATGAATTACACATCACCTTTTCACCATCATTCTTGCATCCTGCAAAACCACGTGAGCATGAAATCAGTGATAAATCATTGGCATGGCATCCACCCTAATCTAACATAATTAACATTTCTCAGTTTCCCATTTACATAGAATAATAATTACAATTTGCAATCAAAAAAAGTTTAGAGACATGTATTCATCATATTTCATTTCACTTCATTTCGTAACCCAAGAGAGTGAAAGAGAAAGGAAGAGAGAGAAACACCATTTTGTCAAAAGTTCTATTTTAACACAACCAATTACACTATAGAGTTTTCAAACAGTTATCTACATGTGTCAAAAGTTTCCACGGTGGTTTGGCAACCCGACGAGGGTCCCACAACTTTCTATTTTTATAGTTTCTTGCTAGCTACAAAAACGTTCAAATTGGGCTTGGAGGCTAAAAAACCCCTTTCAAATGTTGTCTTCTGATGAGAAAACACACCACAATAAGATTTATATGTGTCCACTTATATACTAAGATTTCATAGAAACTGACGGAATTTGGAACTAGCGAACGGTTTACGTTTAGCGACTAGTTTTCTGGGGCCACTAGTCATAATTGACCCAGTTGCAAATGAACAAAAGTTAGCTCAAGGGCTTAGAAAACCACCTCCAAAACTAAAGTTTGATGGATGAACATGCAACGAGAAACTTCCTACAAGTTACCCTATATAAGGAAACTTCGTCAGAGACGACGGGACTGGGAACTAGAAAACCATTTACAAATGGTGACAAGTTTTCTGGAGGGACAAGTTGTAATTGGTCTAGTTTGACCTTGTCAAACTGCAACTGGGGGCCTACAAAATGGATTTTCCAAACTATACAGAAAAGTGTTTTTCCCTAAACTGAATGTTCCATGTAATTGTCTAGTAAGAACATTAGAGGTTTGTGAAAATGGATAATAATTTCTCTATCCAGGTTTCAAATGGCGGTTCAAAACGAAAGCCAACTTTATAGTTTTAGTAGCTTCTTACAACTACAAAATGGTGTAACATTGCTCCTAATATGGCATCAAAAATATCACAAATGTTCATTTGGGGTCAAACCAAAGGTTAAGGTGACTCCTCACATAACTAGGTACACGAATGAAGCTTAACATCCCATTTTCAGAGTTACGAAGGGTACTTAATGAGTCTCCAAAAAATGCAAAATTATCTATTTAAACAGGGAGATGGTCAACATTTTTACTAGGAAGTCAAATTCGTCTTGTCGATAAAACAATATTGTAGCGATCTAGTTGGGTAGAAATTTTTCTAAATACCTCAGAATGAGGTTTGAAGTCCATGGTTTAATACGAAAGGCTTATTTTTATTTTGTGAGTTACGACACGACATTTTATTGTTTTGCAACAGGTTAATATAAAACAATTAAATGTATTATAATCCTAATATTTTAAAATTATATTAAGTTGTAAATGAATAACTAAAGTATGAGAGTTATGAAAGATAAGGGGAGATGAACCATGCCTGGGAACAAATTCGGTTGAAACCACAGGATTCGGTTCAGCATCTCCCTTAAGAATTTTGTTGAACAGATCATGAGCATCCGTAATTTTACCATTTTTCGTTTGCTCAAAATCCTTAAGCTTTCCCAAAAAACCCAATTAGCACCGAACCAACAATAAGACCACATGTTCAAAAAAGGTGTTTGACAATAAAGTTTGGAGCTCCCTCAAGATAGCCAACACGACTAAGAAATCCATACATAGATTTATGTTCCTCCTTTTTCAATGGAACTATATTTTTCTGAATTTCATCGAAGCCTTTCCTTGTCATTTTCTCTTGGTGTGCCTTTTCCACTTCTGCATTCTACCTTCCTTAACATCTTTAATTGATTTTTTCCTTCCATCAACTCTTTATTTCCTAGAATCATCTGGATTTATCGTATCACATAATGTACAACATGTTGTTGTACTCTATTTCCACTAACAGCCAATTCAAGAACTCCTGCACAAGCTTCCATACTGTCTGCGGAATGGATTTCCAAATTATAACGGACCCATTTAGAAGATGTTTTGGTGTCCAATGCAAAATATATTTCATCTGACAGATTTAATGAGAGCCATTGGTGTGAAAGGTTATTTTTGTTGTATCAACATCGTAGACAAGGGAAGATTTGACTCCATTGGCATGAAACAAATCTTTCAAAAGCATTAGATGAATATGAGAAAACATGAATTTCTCATAAGGATATAATCTTTGGACCAGTATACCCAAGGTTTTAACTTTGTACCTCTCCAAGACTGATTCCATCTCTACACTGCCCTTCTCTTTACATGCACACATCACTAGGCATTTGCAACTACAACACCTGACAAAATCTTCTTTTTTGATGCAGGCTAGGAGAAGGCTGGAATACATTCAATTTCCAATATGCTTTGATGGATGTCCACCTATACTAAGCCCGCAATTTACACTGGTAGGGACGTTACTTGAAGGTTTCTAAACCTTTTCAATAAACCCATTATGTGTTTATCCTACAGTCAACCCAGTCTCCCGCAGCCATGTCCACCCTTTTTTTCAAACATCCATTAAGAGATTTCACGAGTTAAAAAAACTTCCATAGTTTGCATACATGTCTACCAGAGCTCGTATTTTGGCATAGGCTAGGAATACATGGTAATGTAAACTGATCAGGTTGGAGACCAAAGGCCATATACCAGAGCACATACAACTACAGCATATGACAAAATCCTTTTATTCGTGTTTTCCTTGTTAGACGCCCCTACCTTGTTCCAGCGCACACCTTTTTGACACAGGATGGGAGGATGTTAGAAAAGGGCACATAAGATATTCATGTGTAGAAATGGTGAAATATTTTGGGATGGCCATGGGTAAGAGCTCCGTTGAACAAATATATAGATTCAAATCAAACAATTTGTAAAAGGAAAAAAAGGATGCGACAGGAGAGAGAGAATTGTTTTATTTAATTAGGTGGGTACGCAGGCCTGTAATGATTTTAAAGTTAACTTGTCTTCAGCATGGAGAAGTAGATGGGGGTCATAAATAAATTTCATGAATTATTGGGAGAGGAAAATGACAGGTCTACCTACCCACGTAACTCCACCTTTCTTTGTCCCTTTTTTTTATTTTATTTTGTCAAACACTACACGTTGGATGGAGTTGCTTTGTGAGTATGATATGGAGATCAAGCATGTGAAGGGGAAGGAGAATGTGGTAGTATATTCTCTCAACAGGTGGAGACATGTGGCTATGGCCACTTCAGTGAGCATAGATTTGCGGAGCAGGATTCTTTAGCAGCTTTCGCTTGACAACTTCTACATCGCAGCTCGAGTAGAGATTGAGTGTCAGAGACCCCTTGAGGGGAATTTTGATGGTTTTTCTTTAGAGGTAGATGGTCTTCTCAGGCACAAAGGATGGATATATGTTCCCAGAGATGGAGGCTTGAGGCAGGACATCTTGGAAGAGGCACATCGTGCACCCTATTCAGCCCATCCCGGGGTGAAGAAGATGCACGCCACCTTGAGACAACGGTATCATTAGAGAGGACTTCATAGATACATGCCCCAGTTCATGTCACAATGTTTAGAGTGCCAAAGAGTTAAGGCTGAGCATCAACATCCAACTGGCCTTCTTTATCCTCATGTTATACTGGAATGGAAGTGGGACACCATTTCCATGGATTTCATTATTGGGCTACTGATGCCGAGATATTACCACGATGCTATCATGGTCACGGTTGATAAATTGAAAAAAGTGGCTCACTTTTCTCTAGTGAAGACCACTTATACAGCTAGAGTAGTGGTACGAGTATATTTGGATGATATTGTCAGGTTGCAAGGGATTATGTGGAAGATCATTTGTGACCGCAATCCTTTGTACACTTCCCAGTTCTAGACTACCATGCAGTATGTCCTCGGGAGGAGAATCAACTTCAGCACAACATATCATCCTGAGATAGATGGACAAACTGAGCAAGTGAATCAGATTTTAGAGGACATGCTCAGGATGTATGTGATGGATTAGTAGTCTAAATAGGAGGAGTACATATAATTGGTGGATTTTTCCTACAATAATAGTTTTTAGAGTTTTATAGGCATGGCTCCTTTTCAGGCTTTGTATGGTAGAGAGTACAGGACACCTCTTAGTTGGGACAGGTTAGAGGACATAGTATCTCTTAGACTAGCTCTTTTATAGGACATGGAGTAGTAGGTGGTGTTGATCAGGCAGAGATTGTAGGAGGCATAGGATATGCAGAAGAAGTATGCAGATCAGCATAGGATCGACCGTAGTTTTGATGTGGGCATGAAGGTGTTCCTTCGTGTCAGGCCACACAAGAGCCCTATCCGTTACAGAAAAGGTTCAAAGTTAGCTCCTAGATTTGTGGGTCATTTTGACATCTTGGAGTGTATTGGCCCTTTGTCCTACCATCTATCATTGCCACCCATCTTGTCTCACATACATGATGTTTTTCATGTTTCAGTTCTCAGGAGATATATTGCAGATCCTTCTCATGTGCTAGATAGGACATCATTGTAGGTAATGGACTAAGGGTAGGTGATGGTGGAGCCCATTCGCATCCTAGATCGTAGGACCCTAGGTCTTCAAGGCAGAGAGGTTGATCAAGTTTGGGTGTAGTGGGACAGATATGATGAGACTGCAGCTACATGGGAGGATGTTACCTTATTATGAGTTCAGTTTCCACATTTGTTCTAGTGACTTCAAGGAGGAAGTCGAGTCTAAGGGGAGGGGGATGTAGTGCCCACTTCCCTTTGACACATTTTTAATACCGATCTTGATATTGTTGATTACATTATCGACATTATTATGCTTTGATTTAGTATGATGTTAGACATTTTATCATGGATTATTGTTGATCTTGATTTGGTTGTGATGCATGATAATTATTAGAGACACTTCATATGTGGATGATGAGATACTATTTGACATGGATATATTGTGAATGGTGTTCGGGCATGTGATTTTGGGATATTGTGAGTAGACTTAGAAATGGACATTATACGATGATGACATAGTGGTTACTTTGATGTTGTTGATATAGATTGTAAGTGATATTGTTAAATTACTTTGGTGTTGTTGTGATTCACATATTTAGATGATTTTGTGATTTTATTTATATCATGTTGGATGTTCTGATATGGCCACGAGGCCAAAGGAGGTATTTTTCTTTTGCAGGTTAAATATAACAACAAACATTTGGGGATTGGAGACCAACCACATTGGAATTCTAGATGAATTCAACACAGTCACCATGACAACTTGTTTGATTGTGTTGTGTTTGTTTCTTGTTAGGAATTTCCATGGGGGGGATCACCTTTAAATGTGACCATGGGTTTTGTGTCTTTTACTATGTGGTCCCTTTCTATTATTGTTTGTATGTATTTTATTAGTGATGTGTCCCTTTCTTTTAATTAATTAAATTGTGATAGATTAATGGGAGAAAACATATGGTTAAAAGTTAAATAAATCAAATTGGGATATGAGAAAGTAATAATGGAAGTTGTTGGCTCTTTGTATTAAAAATGTAAGGGATGTGTAAGTATGTGTAAGATTTGTGTAAGTTAGATTTTGGAGTATGAAACACTCCACCTCTTTGAAAATTCGAATTTGTCCTTGGAGGCTGTTTTTGGAGGCTTCTGGGATAAGTAAAACTTGTCCCATATTTTAATGCATTTTTATCAATCATGTTGCATTGTTTTAATTGCAATTTTCTTACATTTTACTTAATTCGGTCCTTTGGGGTGTGGGCTTTTTGGAGTGTGTAAGTTAAATTGTCATATTTTCACCCACCTCTTTATTGTTCTTTGGAGAATGGAATTTGACCTTTGTGTTGGAATTGAGGATGTGTGAAGTGGCATCCTACATGGATCCACCTCATCCTTTTCCTTTCCCTCTTCTATAAAATTCAAACTCTTTCCTTTGTTTTGGGTTGTTAAACTTTTGCATACTTCCTTTTGGGGTGCATTTTCTTACTATTTGGGAGCTCTTGCTTGGAGACAATTTGGAGAACTTTTCATGCTTGTTGGTTGCTGATTTTGGGACTATGTTTTTAGCATTGAAATCTTGTTGTTTGGAAACAAAAGCTACCATGGAGAGGTAGGATATTAGCTCTTCTCTTATGATGTTATTTCTTATTGTGTTTGTGTGAATGGTGTATGTTTTGTTTATTTGTTGGTTTTTTGGGTAGACTGCAATATGAATGGTGTAGGAGAAGGCCATGGGGAATTCATGTGGGGGGCATAAGGAAATGCTAGTGGCATCAGAATTATTGTGGAGGGAGTTTGGGTTTGGGATCCACCATGGAAAATAAATAGCTTGCATTTCTTACTTTATGGGGGGCATAAGGAAATCTGTGGGGGGCATAAGGTTATGTTTGGTGAATTTTTTTGGTGGTTTTTCATAGGTGAATGTTTAATTCCCATTGGGAGGTATAAGTAGCTTCCCCCATAGTCCTTGCTCCTTTGGCTTGCATGATAAAGCTTGAGTTCTGTTTAAATGTTTTCAAATGCAGTTGTAAATTGTTGTCTTGTGTTGAATTGTGTTTTAATCTGAATATGCATGTTGAAAGAATGTTGTGTGTTGTGGAAGCCTATTATTGCCATGGGTTGATATCCATTTCTTATTGCATTTTGGTTGGGGTTCGGGGGCCAATGATGAAGGATGGCTTCTCCTTTCATTGGATGACTTGGTTGGGTGGAGAGTGTTGCCTTTCCCCTACTTTTGTTGTGATCGAATTTGAAAAAAAATGAAACTTGCATGTAGTTGTTCTGGAGCAGAAGAAGACAGTTTTTCCAGTCCCTTGTGAAATATATTTCATTGTAACCTTTCCCACTTTGAAGTGGATGAAATTGTAATGTATTTTGTGAAGAAAAGATGTATGTAATGGGTTATAAAGGTTGTATATTTGAATTGTGAAAGATATTTATATTTTGTTCTGTACATTTGAAAGAAAGAAAGTGAAATCTACTAATTACATTCAAGGAAGGGAAGAATGTAAAGATGTATTTATTTTAGAATTAATAAAGAATTGCAAGACCTTCCCTCATTTGAATTATTGATTTAAATTGGAATATTATATTGTGAATGAAATCCCTGTTTGAAAAAATGGAAAAAGGAAGAAACACGTGAGATGAAATTATATTATTCTGTCTTGTTTAAAATGTATGATTTTGGGAAATATAGAAACTAGATTCTTGTTTTAATGATTGATTGAATAAGGAAAACACTTAATCCTAGCGTGGAATGAATTAAATGTTTCATTGTATGGCAAAAGATATAATTAAATCTATGTTTGAAAGGAAGAAATGTATGTGGGAATAATGAAGTATTTTGTATCTTTTAGAAATTTATAAGATCGAATTCAGTATTGCATTTTGGTCTAGAATTGTTTGTGAAGTCACTTAAATGTATTAGACTAGATGAAAGATGAAATTTGCATTTATGGAAGGTGAAATTTTTAAACAGACCCTCTAGAAATTGATCCCTGTCATTGTAAATTTAAAACTAGTAAATAATTTATTTAAAATGTACAGTTCCCTGCACATAATAATCAACTTTGAAAAATTAAAATTTTAAATGCTATGGCATCAATGAACTCAATTTGACAAAAACACTTAAGGAAATAAATCAAAACATTGCACAATCGGGCCCAAACCATTCACATTCATTTTACAGCCTTTTTTGTCAATTATTGGAGAAATTCAAATTGGAATCAATTGAGCAAATTTATCTTCCTAAAACATCCTAAATCCTTCCTATAATTATCCTCCATATTTTTTGGGCATGTTGAGTGAAGGAGAAGATCAAATTGAACCAAATTTATAAGTTAAAAATTACTAGTTTACTTTTAAAAAGGCTACAGAACGTTTTCTTAAAAATTAACCCCTCAAACTTTATCAAAATGTAAAATTTATGATTTCTTTGCAAAGAGGGCATCGAGAGATTTCCAGAAAGTCCTCATTTTCCAAAAACTAAGCTTTCTAGCAAAAAATTTGGCCCTTTGAATTTTTCCTTCCTTGGCAGGAAAATTTGGGAAAATTTTCCCTGGTGGGCCTGCGGCCTGAAAAATTCCCTTTAAAAATCCTTAGGATTTTTTTTTTTAAAATCTTGGGGAATTTTTTTTAAATTTCTTCCACTGGCCCATAGCCAATCAGAGGTTACCACGTGGCATGGCGGAGGGCCAGAACCCTCGTAGACTTTATTGTTTTTGAAATTTTATTTTTGGAAAATTTTGGAGTTTACCTCCGTGGCCCCACACTCCCACCTTCATCCTGGTGAGACCTTTCTTTGGATGTATGGACCCGTGCTTTCCATTTACCCCTTTTCCTTCCCTTTGGAAAATTTCACCAGCTAACCCCACTGCCCCACTCGTCTCTCTCTTTCTCCCCGCTTCATCTTGTTGAGCACCACATGTCCCTAGTGGACCCATGGGTGCATGGGTGCTAAATGGTCTTTCTCCCCTTCGGTGAATGTCTCCAACTTTCTTCGCCACCCACCCTTCCCTCATCCTTTCCCCATCTTGCCTTAAAACTTGACATGTGTCCTTGGAGGACCCGTGGAGGCACGAGAAAATTGTGGACTTTGCACCCATGTGGGGGGAAATTTTTCAAACACTGCCCCATGACCCATCAACCCAAAAAATGGTCTTTCTTTCTCCCTTGACATGTGTCCCTTTGGGGGAAAATTTGACTCCCAAAGCCAACCAGCCCATAACTAGATTTTTACAAGGAGTTTGGAGGACTTCTTTATATCATTGGAAAGGTGAGAAAATTTCCTATCTAATGGGAATGATTTAGGGAAATTTTGAATGTGTTAATTATGAGAAAAATCAAGTTGAAACTCTAAGTTTGTTACAGTGTGGATATGGTGTTAATTTACCCCTAAACCTAACTGAAACTTCTAACCCTAAAATTTGGACCTTGTAACCTCCTTTAATTGTTAATAGAAGAGAAGTATGTTCTAGTAGACTAAACTTGTTCTAGAACCTGTTAGTGATAATTACTATCTTACAACCTGGTTGTAGACACTTCTAATAAAAAAAATTATTCCATAATTTTCCTAACTAATCCTAGGTTGTTTCGTGGGTCTCAACTGGGTTGTTTTAGCAAGCATCACATGCTAAAAGCCTTGAAATCCTCCATGAGATCCCATACCCTACTCTTGTAGTTCTTGAGTAGGTCATTTTTTACCAGTTCACTGTCACCAAATACTTGCAAATTCTTAATTCCTAGCTTTCTTGCCTAATGAAGACCTTGGACTAAAGCCTCATATTCAGCAGTGTTTTTTGAGCAAGCAAACTGGAATCTGAAAGATAAATAATATTTCACACCTTTAGGGGACATAATCATGGCTCCTCCTGCTAGCTCCTTGCCTACTCCTTGAGTGATCAAAGAAAAATTACCATACCTTATTGTCATCCTTGTATTCTAGCTTAATAAAGTCATGAAGAGGTTGATTCTCTTCATGTAGGTAGTAGACTCCTAGATCATATTCTTCCATCTCCTTGTAGGGGTCAAAAGCATGACTTCTGTTGGCCTAATCATCAAGAGTCAAGTTTGGGATACATCCCGCCTTGGTATTTGCTTCAGAAGTGCTTAGGAGGTCCACTTGATCAAAAACTTAGCAATTGGAATTGATTGGGCTAGGCACATAGGATTCTATATGATAATAAGCAATAGATTTAGATCTGATTATGGCCTTCATTCCATACCTTGTCCTAAAGAGCATATGTGACCAATCAGTAGATAGGTGGCCTTTAATTTTGGCTAGTGAAATACCTAGATAGACAGAAAGAAAAATGTGGTGGTAAATCTATGATTGACACATTTTGCAAAATAGTCACATTAGGGCAAGCATGTAGGGCGAGACTTAGATCTTTGATGATTCCAATAGTGGTCACTACTGTCCCATCTAATTGTATCACTCCTTTAGAGACGACCTCATATTAGAGACCCAACTGGTTAGTTATTTGTTTGGGCATCACAGAACTACTAGGCCCAGAATCAATCATACAATTATGCACCAATTTTTCTCCAATAATCAATGAGACATAGAATGGAGGAGGCTTTAGGTTTTTACCTTGTTGTTCTCCATGGTTCCTCCTAGGTTGAATTGCATTGGCAAGCACTCTTTCTTGCTGGTCAGGGGGGTGATTTGAACTTGACCAATTCTGCATGGTAGTCTGCAATAGGTCCCTCTGCCTTGGAATGACCAGTAACTCCCATAGTGAAATGTTCACACTCTGTAATTTTCATTTTCTCAATAATATTGAAGGATCTATATTTTTGCTGCCCCTTACTAGACACACTTCTTTGTTGCACATGGGTTATTACAACCGGTGCCTGACTAGGTTTGGAAGGTGGCTTGGATTGGTTTTGTATGTTTGGAGTTGCACTTGGAACACCAGGACCTTGTGGAGTGATGGAGGGATGACATTCATCTGATTTTAGTGGTTGGCCCTCTCTGATACTTCTCTTTTTGGATCAAGTGTTAGTAGCCACACTTTGAGAAGGGAACTGATTCATCCCATAGATGTCTTCAGCCTGCCAATTTACTAGCTATAGTCTCTCCTAGAGTTAAAATTTGTTGAGCTCCTTGTTGTTGATATCTCTCTTGGATAGATTCTTATGGCACTATACTAGTTTGCACCATCAAGAACCTGATTTAGAGCACCATTAAAGCACATGGTGATTGGTTATGTGGCTGACTGCATGGAAAACACCAATCATATTCATGTGCCATATTGTTATGTGTAGGAACCAATGCTCTTGATGTTGAAGCTGCGTTTAGGTCATAAGATCTGAAAGGTCTAGTAACTTGGGGATTGTCCTTGGTTCTAGCTCTGGTTTACAGTCTAAGGTGGTGGCCTATTCTGCTAATACTAGGGTCTAGCTTGATATTGAGCCTGGGGCTGAGCCTAAGGCTGATACGGCCTAGAATTTTGAGCCTGCTGCCTTTTGACGGTAACTAGCTTGTTCCCTAGGTTCTAAAGTTGTTTCATCACTTCCTGGAAGTTCCTTAGAGGTATTAGATGATGATGTGGAAGCTTCCGCTGAGCTTTGATTCCTAGGGAGTAGCGTATAGGAGCCAATGTAGGCATTTGGCTAACAGTTAGGTTTCCTAACTCATGGTATAGAGGCATGGATGGCCTAGGGGCAATTTTTCTAGCTTGAATAAAATGGTTCTCAGCCCCTATGGAGAGGCTATAGGCTGCAGGTAATGTAGTGCCCCACATTGACAAAATCATCAAAGAAATATCAGAATTTAAAGCCCTAAGAAATTATAAGAAGGCACCTTCATCAAGGGGCTTTACTACTATTGGAATCCTATCCCATGTCCATTGGAATCTAAGGTTGAAGTCTTTAAGCTACTCGTTTGGGGCTCTCTTGATCATTGTTAGTTGTTCCAACAAGGAAAAATTATCACCTTTCTCTATGAACTAGTCATAAAGAGTTGTGCACAACTGGTTCCAGTTCTGGATAAGAGCTCACCAGAAGACTCCTGAACCATTATGAAGCTTTACCTTTGAGTGAAGAGGTGAGCAACTTGAATGCAATGTCCATCTCATGGATCTCATGGATTGTATAGACATTTGTAATATCTTGGACATGATCACCAGGAGAATTTTTGTTTTCCCTAGTGAAATATGGCATTCTCTTTAATGCTGCAATCGGGACTGGATTTTGTGCAACCAAAGTGAGTGGACTATTACCGATGAAGTTGACATAAGGATTTGACCTAGCCATCCTGATTGGTTTGAGCACCCCCTCTTGATTGAATGAATGGTCTTCCGGGAGGAGGTGTTGATAAATCTCTTTTTGGTGGAGATAGAGACCTCTGGGCCCTTCTTCCTCTTCTCCCTCTTTCTAGGGATAAGTCTAGGTAGACAAAAATACCCTCTTCTCTGGTTTTTGACAGTGTTTGTATTCTTCTCATGAAATTGCGTGGAATACTGAAACCAGTAGTTTTGTTTCTTTGGGAGTCACCAGATGTACAATTTAAGGATTCTTAAAATCTAGAATCACAAAAAGTGTACCTCAATTCTTACTGTAATAAGATGGAGACTTCATGGTCCCACCGGGCATGCGAAAACTGTTTAGTGGATATAATCACAACACCCCCAAATGAATTCTACAGGATCTATTTTTTTAAGGTAGAATCATTTGGTGTGATTGCATAAACAATGAAGTTTTTCTCAAGGCATGGGACCTTACAAAAATGGAAAATCTCTCTAGATTAGAGGATGGTTCCTTATTCCTCTATTCAAGTGCATACGTGAGGATTTGCAGAGGATTTATCTCTATACCTAATCTAAAATTTGCCATGGAGATAGGGATAAAAGAGTATAAGAAATAAGAAATAACTAAACTACCAGGTGATGCACCAAAGGAATGATGAACACTTATTTTGCCAATAGACACAAACCAACAAAATACATATTATAAACAAACATAGATGGCTAGATCTGAAATGGAAGATCAAATGAAAGCAAAAGAGACAAGAAAGGATCTAAAACCGATCGTAGACGTGTTTTATTTCTCTTTTGATTGATACAATTCATTACAAAGTGGCCAAAAGGTAGAAACCTATTGTAATTTTAATGGAATGCCTGAACCCCACAAATCCCTTTACTAGAATGAGAAGGGAGACTGTAAAACAAAGAATGTCCAACCCTTTATAATGAATCATACCCCTGAATTTATAGATTCAACCTACAAGAAGAAAGAGGGAGAGAGGTGGGAAAAGTAGGTTTAAGTTTAACCACTACAGATAATGCTTTGTGATAAAAAATTTCCTTCCAAATCCCTCTTTACTACCTCAATCCCTTGTTTGGCACCTTGAAAGAAGAGGAAATGGCGAAACAGATCAAATATGATTTGGCTGTTGAGGCAAAGAGATCTTACATTGAAATCCCAAAGGTATTTCCTCCATTTCCTTTACTTAACCCTCTAAAAATTAAAGTTTCAGACCTCCATGGCGTGGGTGAGGTTGAGATCTTTCCAATGGTGACAGATTCGTAATATTTTGAGCCTTGAGTTGAAAGATATGCCCCAGAATTTATAAATTCAACCTACAAGAAGAAAGAGGGAGAGAGGTAGGTTAAGAAGGATGAAGTTCAACCACTTCAGTTAATGCTTTCTGATAAAAATATGCCCCCAAAATCTTTCTTTACTACCTCAATCCTTGCTTCGGCTCCTTAAAAAAATAGGAAACAGTGAAACAGATCAAATCTAATCTTTTTGTTGAGGTAAAGAGATCCTGTATTGAAATCCTAAAGGTGTTTCCTCCATTTCCTTTACCTAACCCTCTCAAAATTAAAGTTTCAGACCTCCATGGCGTGGGCAAGGCTGAGATATTTCCAATGGCATGAGATTCACAATTTTTTGAGCCCTAAGTCGAAAAATATGCCCCTTCAAAGTTTGTATCGAGTCCATACCAATGGGTGGGAAAATAGTTTGAAAAATGAGTCCCCCTTTTTATATGGGATACGTGGCAGCTGGATTAGAGGGAACAATTGGGCTTCGCGGGTCCGCAATTTACCTTTGTCCCCCTTTTGCATAAAAAATGCAAAAGTCAAAAAACTCCTGCAGCTTCGAAGCTTTTCCTGGACACGTGGCTCCTTTTGATTGTTTGGGGAATGCACTTCCATCTTTAATGTTGTGCCTTTTGATTCGAATCCCCACTTTGGATTTGACTCGGGCCTAAATGCTGACATTTACCTTGGGTGGAGTTACGGGCCATTTTGTAACTTTTGCCCCTTTTGAGATAACAAGGGGTAAAGAATCAACTTTTCCCCTTGATGCCCCACTTTCCCTTGGGACACATGTCAATCTGGCACTCATTTGGGAACCTTTTCTCCTGTTCAACCCTTGAATCAATGCCATTGAGACACTTGGCAGCCTCCGCCGGCCTGACTCATGCATTGACTATTCAACTGAACTCTGTCGCTCTTAGATATATCAAGTGGAGGCACTGTGCTTTCTTGAAAACCCAACCGAAAGTTTGCCTTTGGAGGAGCATCGAGTTGACACTTTTTTAGCCTCTACGTAATGGTATGTGGACTTTATTAAAATGGTCCCTTTTACTTTTTAGACTTTGTGCTACGTGGCGAGCTCACACTCATTTGGGTCTCCGCCTTGGGACCAACTCTTAGAGATGCGTCACATTGACACTTGGCATTTTCTGCTTATAATTTTATACTTAGCTAATTTTGAAATCCAACTTTTGACTTTGTTTAACCATTTTATACATGAAGGGTTGGCGCAAGTTTGGGTTTCTGCTATGAACTTCCTTGGTAGATTTACGCTGAGTTGACACCTGACACCTTCATTTTAGTTGAATACTTTTCAACACCCCGCAACTTCTTTGGGGTTCTAGACATGTTGAATCCTAGCCCACGCTCGGGCTTCCCCTTTTTGGATTCACCTCTAGAGAAGCATCGTTAGGACACGTGATCTCTTCCACTGTCTCCTCCATACTTACTCATTTTTGGACCTTTTCTTGAACCGTTTCGAGACCCTTCTTGTTTATGGTTCCTCTGCAGTACTAATTTGCAAGATCTGAATGAGTTTTCTTAGGTTCCTCCCCAGTGGGGTCATGGCTGATCCAATATTTGGCCCAGGGGTGAAATATGGATGATAGTTACATAGTAACCGGTGTCAGTGTACCCTTGACTGGCATCGGTCAAATGAACTGGTATCAGTTACAAAAGATGCAAACCAGCATCGGTTAGTAGAACCGACATTGGTTAGAGGTGACTGGTGTCAGTCACTATCAATTTCATATACAAATGTTCAAGAGTTCCATATTGAGCCTCTAGTACCCCAAACTCCTGTGAGAAGGTCACAGAGGATAAGTAAACCTCTAGAAAGATTTACACCTTCTCAATTTTATTTATTATTGAATGATAACGGTGAACCAGAAATATTTGAAGAATAAATGCATGATAAGACTCACATCCAATGGGAGCATGGCATGGATGAGGAGATGGAGTCCTTGGAACAGAACCAGACTTGGGATTTGGTTAAGTTGTCAGCAGGTAAGAGAACATTACAGAACAAGTGAGTTTACTGGATCAAGGAAGAAGAGGGTGGATAGAAAAGGTACAAGGCAATGGATCTAGTATGCAGGACATTGGTGAGCTTTAGGGAAAGCTAGCTCACACATTTTCTATGAAGGATTTATGAGCTGAAAAATAATCCTTGGCATGCAAATACACAAAGACAAGAAAAACAAGAAATTGTATTTTTCTTAGGAGGATTATATCTACAAGGTGTTAGAAAGGTTCAACATGCAGAATGCAAAACCTATTAGTACACCTATGGCTGGACACTTCAAATTGAGAAAATATCAGTGTCCATTATCACAAGTGGAGGTCAAATACATGACACGAGTGCCATATGCTTCAGAAGTTAGGAGTCTCATTTATGTTATGGTTTGTACCAGACTAGACATTGCATAGGAAGTGGGAGTGGTGAATAGATATATGGTCAATCCAGGTAAAGAGCATTGGAAATCAGTCCAATGGATACTCAGGTATTTGAAAGGGACATCTAACATGTAGATATGCTATGGAGGTTCTGATAGTTCATTATGTGGCTATGTTGATTTGGATATGGCTGGAGATCTGGATGGTAGGAGGAGGACTACTAGATATATTTTCAAAGTAGGTGGGACAGCAGTTAACTACATTTCAAGATTACATAAGGTTGTGGCTTTGTCTACTATAGAGGTAGAGTATGTTGTAGCTATAGAGGATAACAAGGAAATGATATGGATGAGTAGGTTCATGGAAGAGTTAGGAAAGGAGCAAGGTAATTGTAAATTGTTTAGTGATATTCAGAGTCTAATTCATTTGGAAAATAACTCAGCATTTCATTCAAGAACAAAACACATTCAATTGAGGTATCACTTCATATGATAGGTATTGGAGGATGGATAGTTGAATCTGGAAAAGATTCATACAAGCAAGAACCATGTAGATATGCTAACGAAGCCATTAACAAAGGAGAAGTTGGAGCTACACTCCACTTATGTTGGTCTTCGAGTCTTAGACTTGAAGAGGAAGAAATAGAGATAAGGAAGGATCTAAGAATGATGTTGTACAGGTATGGTGTAGTAATTAAATTCCAAGCAGGATATTGTTCAGTTGTGCATCTCAATTACTTTAGTTTAGCATGCAATGTGAAACTTACTGGAAAATACAGTAACTGTCATCGGTTAGGGGGAACCGGCATCGGTTAGGGCTAACCGATATCAGTTACCTGTGCGAGGATGTTTTAATTAACTCTCGAGAATTAGATCTATTTTTAGCATTAAAGTATATCTATTGATTGTAATTGCATGTCTAAGTGTCCTAAGTCTATAAATGACTATATAAGCATGAAAGTTAGGTTTTATAAGTAAGGATTAACAAGAATTAAGAACTTGCAAAATTTGGTGAGAGAGAGAATTATTGGTGACGAAGTAAAATCTTGAGAGAAAAAGAGTAGTGTACATCTGAGAGGTGTGGAAGATTGTATATCTTGGAAAAGCTTTGGATGATAGATTGGCTTGTATCTTGGTGGACATATCCCACACTGGGTGAACCACGTTAAATCTGGTGTTGATTTATGTCTCTTGTTTTGTATATTTCTTCTGGTAGAATATCCACTTGTATTTGCATGCATGCTTAGATCTGATATATTGTCTATACAATCGGTGTGCTAACCCCAACAACAAATTATTGTAATAAAAGACTGAGTTATTACTCAGCACATGGTGAAATCATTATAACTTTATAGGATAATTGTCTAAGCTAGTTCTCTGGTTCTAATGGGTTTTTTCCCTTGATGTGTTTCCCACATTAAATCATGTCTCCTCATATGTTCATTTTTTTGTTTCTTCTGATATTTCATGGTTGGATTGTCATGTTTTTCATGGTTAAGATAATTAAGTTTGGTTGATTTAATCATTGTAAATTGCATCAAAAATTTAAAGATCACTGAATCACCCCCCCCTTTTAGTGCTTAGAATTTCTAACAATTGTTATTAGGGTTGGCTCTCTTGGTATAAGTTCAACAGCTTAAGAGAATATCCTTAAGGAATGAGCATGGGTGGTCAAGTTGATACAGTACTAAAGAAGAAGTATGAGATTTCTCAAGCCTTGATTAAAGA
This sequence comes from Taxus chinensis, assembly GCA_019776745.2. NCBI lineage: Eukaryota > Viridiplantae > Streptophyta > Pinopsida > Cupressales > Taxaceae > Taxus > Taxus chinensis. Next base: position 313,595,532 of record CM034147.1, on the reverse strand, counting down.
CTTAAAAACTGTAATTCAGCTCATGGAAGCAAATCATTTAAAAAACTCAAAGAGATGGTATCAGTTGTTAGTAAGTCACCAAAATATCTAAGTGTCAAAAAAAACTATTATGTAAAACTTGAATAAGAATTGAAAACCCTAAAGGATGAGCTAGAGCAAGCTAAAGATAAATTGGTGATAATTAAGGAAATTTCAAGAAATCAAAGACAACCCAATGACATATCAAGTCTGGTTTTTAAAAGTGAAGCAACTTAGTGTGAATTGGAGCATGAATCTAGTCATGAGCCATGTCAAGCAGCTATTAAAGCCAAAGATAAAGAATGTGATAAACTAAGTATATAATTATAGACTCTGAGAGAGGAACTAGAACAAGCAATGCAAAATGAGTTGAAGGGTGATTCAATCCATGTATCATATTCTAGACACCTAAATTCTACTTTTGTAATATTATTTCCAAACACACACAAATCCCTCTCATTCTTACCAATTCTATTATAATTAGTGAATTCCACTAATTAACTAACATTTCATACCACTTTGGCCAATCAACAACACTTTTTTAATTACCTATCCTCTTTTGTATTCAAGATGCCACTTTACGATGAATCGTAAGTCAAAATCCTCTTCCAACTAGATAATTAGTGATTATTAGCTAATTAAGTCTATTTTTCCCTTGTTCTAGTCAATATACCCTACTATTGACTCAAACCCCTCTTCTAACCACTCAAAATCACCCCACTTTCCTCCATAATGTCTCGGTAAGCTTCAAAATCTTATCTTAGCCTCTTAATTGACCCTAAGTGGTTGATTAAGGCTCCTTGCATCTTAATCACTTGTTAATTCACTAATTGTGATTAGAAAATATTAATCATGATTAGCAATTCTAATCCAATTTTTTATTTTAGTCCCACATGCACCAAAATACAAGTTTTCCTCAAACTGAAAACTATAAAAAGGACTAACCACAAACCTTTATACTTTACACCATGCTTTCATTTGCATCTCATATAAGAAACATGATTTATAGCCAAGCTCAATCCTTGCCTAAAGTCTTTAATGGGGTTAGTAGATGGAAATCCAAAATGACCATGTAGTCATTTAGAGAGGCCATTTCACCTTTTTTGGAGTAGTAACCATACTAATGTTATCACCCTCTTAGATCTATTTAGGTCTTTATTAGTTTAGCAATTTAATATATTAGTAGGAATGATTATCTAGTTTTTGAATTACATTCTTGATAAGAAAACACGCGTAGTCTTCCTTATCAAGGAAATTGTTAACATTGTTGTTGGATCTTATCACGTCAAGTGACCTTGTCAATCCCACTTTTCAAAAAATAAAAAACACAAAAAAAAATAAAAATGAGGAAACATTTCAAACACACAAAAAAATAAAAAAACATTTAAAAAAATCAAAGGTAAATGAACACACATTACAATCAGGTATTGCATGCACATCGATGTTTTTTCTTCCATTTCTTGCTCCTCTTCTGCAAGTCTTCCTAACATGTTCATCCCTTTGATGATATTTTGGTTAGCTAATTCACACGCATTTTGTGACATTTATCTCTATGGTATCCGTTTTACCTTGGTCTTTTATCACCTTAGTAAGTTAAAGAACGACTGACCTCATAGAGATTTTGTAACTATTTACATCTAATAAATTTGTTGTGAAGAAAATTTTGGGGCATATTTGTTGACACTAGCCAATGTCATCATCACAAGCACTTCCACCTCCTTCCATCAAGCCATCAATGGTTCTTAGCCCCTTGTCAAACAAGAGAGCTGAAATAATCTTTCAAAAATAAAAACAAAATCAATCAAATCAAAAATCCAAAGCTAAAAGCAAAATAAATTGATATATAACTCTCTCTTGGGGTATTTCCAATAATCTCTACCATGGCTATGGACTTCTGACTGGTAGTAGAGTAATTTTGTGATTATAATGAAATACATCTTCTTTGGGGCTATGGATGTCTGGCTGGTAGCAGAGAAATATACGGCTCTCCTTCTACAATCCATTCACAAATAAACTTTGAAAATAAATCATTCCTACACATTGGCTAGGGTGTCTTCACTTGTTTTCTATAAAATCTTCCCTCCAAGAAGTAATAAATTTCCACGTGCACACACTGGATCTCGATGAGCAAATAGGATTAGTATGCTACCAAGTGTCTTTTATTTTTGGACCTTGTTAAGACTCTTACTCTGGTCTGTATTTTGTCTCACAATTTGAGTCTTTGGCTAATCACTTCTTCATCCTAAGGCTTCTAAGCTACATTCACAAAATTCACTTTGTTATTCTACTTCATTTAGAACATCCATACGTATAATATTTCCTTTTTTCAATGTTTGTGGACACCTTTTTCCCCTTCACAAAAAAAAAATCCATTTCTTTCTATCATGTACTTTTTGGCCAGATTAGGCTGGAGGCATCCTTGTTCCTTCCTAGCACGTCATTAGGTTACGTTCATCATCATGTTGAACCTATCTATATTAGCCCTAATCCAACTTCTACGCATGAAAAGTTTTCCTTTGAATATTCCCATCTAACATTGGGGGTAATTTTGCATCTTCACTTTCTTGCGCATACATGGGGCATTCTTCCCTTATACATTCCATTTGTTGCTAGGGCATCCACGTTTCTTCCTTTCCTATACTCTATAGAAAATTTCTAGAAAATAAAAAACATTCAAATATGTTATTCAAAAAAATCAAAACATCCAAACAAACAATTAAAAATCCAAATTAAAAAATTACAAAAAATCAAAAATTTGTAAACATCATGCACGCAGCTAAAACCTGTATCAAATGCATTTTCCTCGAACATCAAAATTTGTCCTACAAAAACATATTTCTTAGGTTCATTCTTGTTATTTTCTCAAATGACTTGTGGATCATCATGATCTACCTCCATTAACAAAGCTAGCATATCTTCTATGTCGGTACTCCCATGCATCAATGAGTTGTTAAAGACTATGTCATAGTGCACCAATGTTTTTCATGGGACTACTTGTGTCCTCTATTTTTTCCCTCACATGTATCCTTTCTTGGGGCACCATTTTTAACCCTTGTCGTTACAACATGAACATTTTGAAATTGCATCTTGATAACAAAAAAATTGGTGCAACTGTCTTGAACATTGTTTGTTTGAGTATGTGTGATTGTACCAATTTATTTGTTAGAATAGTTGGTTTAATTTCTCATATTGCATTGCATTATGTATATTGCATTGAGTTAAGAATCGTTTTACTTTCACGTATTGCATTGCATTATGCATGTTGCATGGAGTTACATATAAATGAACAAATGTTAGTAATTTAGATTTTCATGTTATCTTACACTTTTGTTTATTTCAATAAAAGCCGATGATGTAGACCTAGAGGAAAAATGATACAACCAAGTTGCTTATTAAAAGGTTAGATGCAAATATTGGGCTTGTCCTATATTTTCCATTATCATGTATTATCACTAATAATTTTTATTCTAAATCACCTGGGGCAATAAACAACCATGTTTATCCCTATCCTCATTTCTTCTAAATAACCAAAGGTTTCACACCCATTCTATCCTATTTCTTATATCTATTTCAATCATATTTTTGATCTTGAATTGACTTCATCTATCACCCCATTGACACTCGAGGGGGCATCCTTCATCCTACTAGTTTTTCTTCAAAAATTTACCTTTTTATGCTTATCTACTATATTTGAAGTCAAGTCAGTAACTTCACCTTAAATAGAAGCAAATGTAGACACCTAAATTCCACTTTTGCAATCTTATTTCCAAATGCAAAAAAATCACTCTCATTGTTACCAATTCCATTATAATTAGTGATTTTCACTAATTAACTAACATTTCGTACCACTTTTTCCAATCAACAGTGCTTTGTTGATTACCTATCCTCTTTCACATTCAGGATGCCACTTTACGACGAATCGTAAATTAAATTCCTCTTCCAAACAGACAATTAGTGATTATTAGCTAATTTAGCCTATTTTTCCCTTGTTTTTGTCAATATACCCTACTATTGACTCAAACCCCTCTTCCAAACACTATAAATCACCCCACTTTCCTCCACAACATCTTAGCAAGCTTCAAAATCTTATCCTAGCCTCCTAATTGACACTAAGTGGTTGATTAAGGCTCCTCACATCTTAATCACTTGTTAATTCACTAATTTTGATTAGAAAATCTTAATCATGATTATAAATTCTAATCTAATTTGTGCTTTTACTCCCACATGCACCAAAATACTAGTTTTCCTAAAAGTGAAAACTATAAAAAGGATTAACCGCAAACCTTTATACTTTACACCATGCTTTGATTTGCATCTCATATAAGAAATATGATTTATCGCCAAGCTCAATCCTTGCCTAAAGTCTTCAATGGGGTTAGTATATGGATATCAAAAATTACCATGTAGTCATTTGAAGAGGCCAATTCACCTTGTTTGGAGTAGCAACAATACCAATTTGATTTCCCTCTTAGATATATTTAGGTCTTTGTTAGTTTAGCAATTCAATATATTAGTAGGTATGATTAGCTAGTTTTTTAAGTACATTCATGTTAGTTAACATTCCATTAATCTTTTATATAGATTGTTACATTCCTAGACTTAAAGCCTTCGCTATGGATGGAAATAGTGTTATCCTCCCTTAATTATTCATGTTATTTGCTTTGTAGAGTTTAGGGTGCTTTCACATATCAAGGACACAAGAAGACCATCAAGCAGCCAAATACAAGGAATTGTCCTAGTTCATGGATTTTTTTTCATTTCATGTCTTTGGACATATTGCTAGGGATTGTATAAGGAGAGTAGACAAAGAACACCCATTGAGAGATTGTAGGACTGAATTTGAAAATAATAGAATTTGTTTTAATTGTCATGAGAGGGGTCACATAGCCAACTTATGCCTTGAAGAGACTATAGAGCATGATTAGATAAAGGAGGCATCTCGATAAAGGAGTTATCTTTTTTTAATTTAAGTGAAACAAAACAAGTTTCTTTATAAGAAATTGTAACAAGAGGAAGGATGAAGTCAAGCTTACTCTTATAGAAATAGCTAATGAAAAATAAAAATTAGAAAATGAAGATCCAAGGTCAATTGAGGTGAAAAAATGCACAGACAAAGCTACGAAGGAGGAAGTTGGATCAATCAAGTCTATAAATATCAATCATCTAGTAAGATCTATGAGAGTCATGTTTTCTTTAGTTTATAACAAGCCCATGTATGAGGAGGAACATATGTACGTAATGAGCAAAACTTAGGATATCATCATTCCAAGAGAACCATTCAAGGGAATCACAAAGAAAATATGTAAGAGGGAAAGGAAGGTGGATTCCTTTGAGGAATTCAAGGTGTTCTAGTGCTCTCGGGAGCATGAAATTCTTTCTCTAGGATTCTATATGGTAGGATTCATTTTGAAGGAAGCACAATGAGATTGTGAAATCAATTGGTCATCTTGCAAGCTGTCAAAGCCCAAGAAAAGTCTTCTTCTTGATGTTGAGTAAAAATTCACAAGCTATGCTCATCTAATTATTTTTCCATCTTCTAAAATCCATGTAGTCAGAATTTAAGTGTTGAAAATGTCTTCTTGAGTATTCATGTGACGAAAGTGTGTACATTAGATACAAGGTTTGATTTCAAACACATCAAGTTTATCTCATCATATCTAGTCAATCTTGCCAAAGTTCATCCCTTTTTGTATGCTCTGAGAGATCCTTGAGATCCATGTTATGTGTTATCAAGCTCATTCATGGAGTCACCATACATAGTGTGCAGAAAAAGGTCTTGAGAAAAGAACTGTGTGTTATTCACAAATTTGTTTTGTCTAAATGTTGTAGTCATGCTCCTCCATTAGGTCAAAAAATTCATTGCGCTTATTGGTAAGCTCTCTTATAAAAACACTGTAGAATGTGTATAGGATAATGATGAACATCAAAGAATAATTTTACATAGAATGTATGAATATCTTGCATGAATTTTCTCGAGACAACACTCAAGTATGAAGTCAATGTTGTATCAGCCCAAAAGGTCTTGATCAGTCTGTAGAAAGGTATCAATGTCAAGAAAAATGAGCTAGTCATATAAAGTGTGTGAGAAGTTTTGGCATCATCATGTTATAGTGGAAGTCATATTCAAAATACTCATCAAGAGATCATCAAGACAGGTTTTTTGTTAAAGAAATGGATTAAATGTTAGTCATGAATGATAATTAGGCCATGATGTTTCTCAAAATTTGACTAATGGGTCAATATTGTATGAGTGTGTCCAAAGCTTGTCAAAATGTGTCAAGAATGTCCAAGTCAAAACTCATGTTGAAATTATCCCTTGAGCTCACTAAATTTCTATTAAGAAGGTTATAGTGTGATGCATGGGCATATTAAAATAACTTCAACTAAGGAAAATTCCATGGTCATGATGTTAAGGAGGTCAAATTGGAAATATGGAGTCAAGAGGAGGTGAGTTTAGGTGGTCAAGAATTTGAGAATTCAAAAATAGTTTTTTTCCTCCTAAATGTAAATTTAAATATCAAAGCATGGCATGAGCCAATATGGCTTTCCAAGGTCAAAGAAAGGGATGGTTAAATTTTGAACAAGATTAATATGGTTGGAGATGATTTCTAAGATATTTCAAACTATTAAATGTCTAAAAATGTTTTTAAAATGTCATCATGTATTGAGGGGAAGTTAAAAAGTCACAAAAAGTGGCAATTACAAAGAAAGGGTAGTTGCATGCATAAGGAATTTGAATATCGAGTGTGAAGTAGGGATTTGGAGAGGCATTCCTCGGTGGAGGATAAGGAGGAAGAAGTGAAGGATTTGTTTTTTGTAAAGGTTACAGTATATGAACATGGAAATTCTTTTATTTTGAAGGAATTTTTGCTTTAATCAAGGTTATACCTGAGTCTTTTTTATTGAGAACTATGTAAGCATCCCTTTATAACATTTAGATAAATTTTATAGAACATTTATATGAGTTTGATTGAAGAAGTGATCAGGACTGCATTGAAGCTCATTTTATGTGTTTATCTTTCATTAGAAGGGTATTTTTTAGTTTTAATTAAGAAAACGATGATCTACTGCTATAATGTTTGTGTGAATCCATTGTATGACTGTTGGTGAGACTTTGAATGCATTATCTTAGCTTGGTATGATAACCTAATGCTCTGTTTTGGGGAGTAGGGTGGATACATGATTGACATGTTAGTAAAGGATATTGTGAAAGTTTTTTCAAAGGTAAATATGGATGATCCACGTAAATAGGATTATGTTATTTGTTTCTATAGTGATTATAAGGTACTTGTATAACCCCAAAGATAAATTTCTCATGATAATGCCTTGCACATAACACAAGTTTTTGAAACTCTGATTTTCCTAGACAATGTGATGAGTGCATGAAGTGATTGAGATCATTAGAGGATTGAATGGAAAATTCTCCCAAGTCTTAGATAAAAAAAATTCAAACAAGTTGATCAAACTCTTTAGATTTGGTAAGAGGGTTTGTGTATCATGTCTCATCACGTACATGTAGGTATATTTTTAGTTGATTAAAGATATTCCACTTCATTTCGTGGGTTGCTGTTAAAACAAGGATGAGTGGATATAAGCCATAATCATGTATGCAAAATTTGAGACCTTGAAAGTCAATCAGAGGAAAGATTTACCAAAAGATGTCCTCTTTGGGCTAGTCATAAACCCAACTAGGGTTTTAGGAGAAAATATGTGATAAAACCCCTTAACCATTGAATCAAGATTTGAAATGGAAGAATGAATAAGATAAAGGTTAAAAAAGAGACTAAAAAGGAAATTTTCATTTTCATTTGTTAAATGTAGATAAATTCATGGCATTCCTCAAAAGGACACTATACACAATCAGTAAGGGCTGATTGTAGAGGTGTGTATACAAATAAATTAGTCTTTACCTATTGATTTAAACCTTGAAACTTTAGGGAAAGAAGTAATTCTTTAATGGGTGCTCAAAACCACCTATTTTATGTCTTGGAGTCAATGGCATCAAATTTTTGATGAAAATAAGACTGCCCCAAGCTAGTAGGAGCTTATGTGTAAGAAAAAGTAAAAGTGGGATAGATGGAGAAAATCAAAAGGTTAGGTTATAAAATTTCACATGCAACATAAGGATGAAAAAATGGTCCTAATGAAGTATTTAAATATTTCTATGTAGCTACATAAGTCCTCAACCCTGAATGTTGCAAGATACCTTGTCTTAAGGGCATCTAATAAGTAATTTTGAGAAAGAAGAGAAGCTTGATTATTTGGATCATTTTGAATGATATTCATGATTGAACTAATATTTTTTTAGATGGTGAAACATGGGAAGATACCTAGGAAGCATCTAAGAGGATATAAGCCAAAATTTGCACTTGGAGGCTATGAACTAGTGAGGCAAACAATTGGACAACTTGAAGAAATTGGGAAATAATATTATCCCCTTCATTTAGAACCATTGTGAAGGGATCCTTAGTAGTGGACTGAGATGTTGTAAAAGAGAAAGGAGTTTGGTAAGAAGTTATAGGGTGAAATAACCCATATTTGCAGTTGTAAGCCATTGTAGTCGTGTTAAGTGATCCTCTATTGCAGAGATAGGTGGAAGTTGTGTTTGAGAACCTCTAGATAGATATTGAATGGTTGTTTTTACATCCTTCTCTACATCACAGTGAGTCTGAGAAAGATTGATCCAATGATGAAGAAAATGTTTATACCATAAAGTGAAGATGGTATCGCAATTGATATGGCATAAGCACTTTTGTCTTAAATTAGTTGTCAAGATCAGGCAAGAAGGGTCTCAAAGGTACCATTTAGAGGGATAAAAAACTGCAGTTATACAGTAATTAGAGATATGCATCACAACAAATGAATGAAGAAGCATGATAAGTTTCATGTAGCCTGTAGCAGTTGGTGTAAAACATAACTCAGTTAAGTAAACCAAGCCTAGACTAAGAATTAGATCAAACAGAGACATTTCAAATAAAAAATATTATGCTTCAGTGTATACCTAAGAATATCTAAATTTGATATGGACCTTGAAAGACATAAGAAAACTTGGTTCAAAGAGGCAGAAAAAAATGGATCTAAACTCAAATGCTTACTTTATGGAATAATAGTGACTCACTGGAAAGATTGAAAGCTTGAGAAGGTCAGCATAGACCTTTTTATAAGTGGTTTGGGGCAATGGAAACCATCACAAGTTATATGGTGAAGAAATTAACTCTCTTGGGATTGCTCATAAACCCTCTTAGGGTTTGACGAGGGTTTGAATTTTGAAGGAATGAATGATGGAATCAAGTGATGAAATTTTGATAAACTAATCTTAGGTGCACCTCCTCAAAGAATTCAATGGTTTTAGGATCCAATATTCTCCCATGTTGATCTGTAAACCTCTTCTTTGGAAATTCACAATTCACAAAATTAATGTTGTCCTATTTTCAACTTTGGAAAATGACAGAACAAAAGCTAGTGACTGATTTCTTAATTCCTTAGAATCGGATTGTAGTGAGTGATAAGGAATTTAAAAGAGACAACACAAAATTTTTATCTTGGAACCCCCAGTGTGAGGGAAAACCAGTCGAGAAGGGAAACTACTCTTTCTTCCAACTTATGTATTGGCCAATTAAATGTAAAGATACATATTATAATAATAGAAAAGGAAACAAAATTTTCAAACTCTCATTTTCTATGCTTGTTTTCTCTGTCCCACATACACCTTTCTTCTACAATGCAACTCTAGCACTGAAATTTTCTTACTCCCATGAATCATCTTTTCTTCGATGATCTATTCTCTTTCTCCTCCATGTATTTATAGCCCTTGTCATGTCCTCCTGTAGTGTCTGTTTAAACAACCAATTGAGACTAAAGAAACAACATAGGGTTAGCTAGAGAATTATCCGATAATATTTTTTTTATTGGAAGTATCTACATTCAGTTTGCCAAAACACTAATGGGTTCTAGATCAAATCATATTTATCAAAACACAAGTTTCCTTTATTAACTTATACTAAGTTCACAAGGTTCAAATTTTAGGATTACATGTTTAAGTTAGGTTCAGGGAGTAATTTACCCCCATACCTACTCTCTAATAGGATCAGAACTTCAACTGAATTTTTCTCACATGTAACACTTCCAAAATTTCCTTAAAACATTCTCAATGGATAGGAAATTTTCTCACCTTTCTGGTGATATAAAGAAGTCCTCCTAACTCCTTATAGAACTCAAGATATGAGTGGGCGGAGTTTCTAGGGCAAATATTCCCCTAGGGGACACGTGTCAAGATGAGGGGGAAGCACTAGGATGGATTGGCAGGTCGCGGGGTGGCATAGGGAAATTTTCCCACCGTAACACTCAAAGGCACAAAGTATTTTGCACCCTCGCGAGTCCTCGAGTGGACACGTGTCGATCCCTAGCGCACGATAGAGAAGAGGTGATGAGTTTGGAGGAGCGGTAGAGTATTTTGGCACATTTCGCTCAACAGGGAAGAAAAGGAAAAAGAAGGTGCGCGGGTCTGCACACTCGTGGAAGGACAAAGTACAAGGGGAGGTAGAGTTGTGGGATGACAGGGATAAGTTAAGAATTTTTCCCAAGGGCCGAAAACCCAAAACAACAAAGGGCTCTGCCCTACCCGTTGCCACCCCAAAGTGCCACATGGAACTTTCCCATTGGCTGCAGGCCACGGGGCCAAAACAGAAATTTTTCCCAAAATTTTTGAAAAGAGATTTAATTTCAAAGGAAAACCACGCCTCCACCATAGCCACAAGGGGACATGTGGCACCCTCTGATTGGCTGCGGGTTACCAAAGGAAAATGGAAAAAAAATTTCAAGCAAAATTTTTCAAAAGAATTAATTTTTAAGTTTGAAAAGAGTCTGCCCTTCCACCGTGCCACATGACAGCATGTGATTGGCTATGGGCCAGCGAGGTGGTGGGGTAAAATGGGAAAATTTTCCCAAGGTAAAATTTTCAAAGGGATAAATTTTTAAAAAATAAAAAAATTAGTCCGCCCCTCCTAGGGTGCCACGTGGCAGGCCCCGATTGGTTGCGAGATAGTGGGGGCCGTGAACCTTTTCGGGAAATTTTCCCAAAGTTAAAATTTAAATTTTTCAATAGTTAGATTAGATCTTTTTTTTTTTGAATGCCAAATTGAAGTTAAACTTCAAATGGCCATAACTTGAGCTAGAAAACTCAGTTTTAGGAAAATGAGGACTTTTCAAAAAGCTCTCGATGCCCTATTTGCACAGGAATCATCAATTTTGGAAATTGATGATGTTTAAGTGTTCAATTTTGAAAAAGAAATATGTAGGCTTCTAATTTGTGAACTGGCAGTTTACCACTTCTCAATTTGGTAAAATTGGAACTCCTCCTTCACTCAACATGTCAAATAGACATGGAGGATCAGTCTAGAGAGGGTTTAGAGTGTTTTAGGGAAGTCAATTTGTCTAATTTATTTAAGGTTGAATTTTTCCAACAATAGATGGGAAAAATGGTTGTGTAAGTTCCCAATTGGATTTTTATTAAGTTTTGGAGGTTCTTGCTTAACTGTTATGGTAAATTCAAGTTTCTTAGGACTTACTAAGTCTAAATTTTAAGGTTTCTTATCTTATTGTTTGGTATAAGTTTGAATTGCTCATTTTTATTAAAATGTGAATTTCCAGAATGAAGTTTATGGCAATGAATTATTTCATTTAAATTTGTATTACAATATATCATTGAATGTGCATATAATTCCTACACTAGTCCAATCCATTTACTTAATTAAAACAACCATTTATTTCTAAGTTAGATTGCAGTTCAGATTTCAATTCAAATATTCATTTTAAAAAGGAATATAACATTGTCTTGTCCTCACATGCATTCTTCTTTTTCAATCAGCAATTTCCAATGTTTGACAGTAATTCCAAATCCAATGCACAATACAATTTTGAGAAAAGAATGTAATTCTTCATTGATTATCAAATACAATTTTACAACTTCCCATTTTCATTTGGTTTCCAAAATATAGTTTGCAAGATATATAATACAATGCATGTAACTTCATTTACATTTCTTTTCCAAAACAGAGGACAATTATGAATCTCCTTTGCATTTCTCAATTAAAATTCAATATTTCATTTATAATATAATAACTTCACATTACAATTACTATACAACTCATCCACTCAAGGTGGGAAAGGTTACAATGAATTTTTTCAAAACAATGGGACTGTCAAACTATATTCTTTTTGCTCTAAAACAATAACATGTTGATTTCTCCACCTTTTCATCTTTGATCACAACAAGGAAGGGGGAAAGGAAACACTCTCCTCCCAACCAAGACATCCAATGAGAAGGGAGAAGCCATCCTTCTTCATTTGCCCCCAATCCCCAACCATATTGAAATAGAGGATGAAAATCAACTCATGGAAACAATGGCTTCCACAACATACAAGAAAAATTTTCACATGCACAAATCAATAAAATACACATTCCAAACAAGGACAACAGTTCAAAACTACATTTGAAAACATTCACACAAAACATAGGCTTGATCAAGAAAGCCAACAAGAGCAAGGAACTATGGGGAACTACTTATGCCTCCCTATTTGGAATTGGGCATCCACCAAATCATACCGCCAATATAACATATCAATCTCATAAACCTTTTATCTCCCAACCCCTCCTTATGCCCCCCCCCCCCAAATTTTCTCCCTTATGCCCCCCCAAGAGTAAGAAATGCAAGCAGTTTCTTTTCCTAGGTGGATCCCAATCCAAAAATCCCTCCACAATAGAATAAGTGCCATTGGAAATCCCTTATGCCCCCTAATATGAAATCCCCATACCCTTCTCCCACACCTTGTCCTAAGTAGTCTACCCAACCAATCAATAACACAAAACACATTCACCATTTAAACATGCATGCAAGAGAAAGAAAACATTTAAAAACAAGCTCAAGATCCTACCTCTCCATACTGGAGTTTGTTCCAAGCTCACAAGGTTTCCAAAATGAAAAATATAGTCCAAAATCAGCAAGGTTCAAGCATGTAATGACTCCAACTCCTTCCCCAACAAGCTCCCAAAAAAGAAAGCAAAAAATGCGCCCCCAAGAGGAACACAACAAAGTTTCAACAACCTCAAATGAGCAAGAAGCTTCACTTTTAAAGGAGAGGGAAGAGAAGAGGATGATGTGGATCTATGTGGGATGCCACATCATTCTTCCTCAACCCCAAGAGGAAATCCAACATCCTCCACCAAATCGTAATAAATAAAATGACAATTTAACTTACATACTCGAAAGCAACCCATACTCAAAAAGGACTGAATTAAAAATATGTAAGGGAAGTGCAATTAAGATTTACAAATTGTCCCTTCAAAATGTAATAAAAATGACTAAAATTAACCTCCAAACCATAGGTATGGTTGGTGAATTATTTTAAGAGGTGTGGGACAAGTTCAACTTGTCCCACAAGCCTCCAAATTTGGCCTCCAAGGACAAATTCGAATTCCTAAGAATATGAAGTGTCTTACACTCCAAAAATTATCTTACATAACTCTTACATATCTCTTACACCTTATTACACATTTCTTACACACTCTTCCAACATTAATATTTAAAATCAACAAATTCATTAATTACATTCCATGTTCCCAATTTAATTTAATTAAAGATTAACTTTATGATCTCTCACATTAATCTACCACATTTAAATTAATTACCAGAAGGAACACATTACTTAATAAAATACATACAACAATAATTAAAAAGGAACACATTAATAAAATACATGACCCATGGTCACATATAATGGAAATCCCCCCCATGGGAATCCCTAACATAACACAACACACAAACACACCCAACACAGTTGCCATGGTGAGCTTGTCGAATTCACCCATAATTCTAATATGGTTAGTCTCCAATCCACCAACATTGTTATGATTTTTAACCTGTAAAAATGCAAATACCTCCTTCGTCCTCATGGCCATATCAGAACATCCAAAATGATATAAACAACATCTCAAGATCATCTAAACATATGAATCACAACAATATCAAGAATTCAACATTATCATTTTTAAATTAATAAATCAACTATATCATCATCAATGATCTATCATACTAGGTCTACCCAAAATATCCAATGTCATAATTCCAAATCAACATCTATAATATGCCCATGTCAAACAATATATCCTCATCCACATCCAAGAAATGTCTCTAGTAGCCATCATGCATAATAATTGAATCCAGATCAATAATAATCCATGGTCTAATATCTAACCATCATACTAAAATAAAACATAATAGTGTCCATAATATGATCAATAGTATCAAAATCAGTATCTAAAAGTGTCAAAGAGAAGTGGGCACTACACCTCGCATGCACTGGAGAATGAGAAAGATCATGAAGGGAAGAGACAGTCCAAAAACTTCAAAATTGAGAATGTTCGTGCTCCGTTTTATTTTTCCGTCAAAAGTGCCAAGACCACCACTATTTTCATACCAAAAGCTATAGGAGCATTGATCTAGTAGGGGGGCGGTTATGTAACTGCCACTCTGCACAGTGTGGTGGTTTTGTAAAAAATACAGTATCCTCCTTGTTTTCTTCATTTTCTTCTTCTAGTACTGGATGATTTGATGAAGCGGTGTTGTTTTTGGATCTCTTCAGATCACACCTCCCCTACTTAGGAATATTTTGGTGCCACAAAATCTTAGTGGGGGGGTATATGAGGAAAAAATTCCCTCACTTTCTCCTTTGAGTACCATCGGGCTTGCCTTGGTGTCTTCCCTTTCAGTCCAACCTACCAAGATTCATGTGGACCTTTCCTCATCTCTCTAACCTTCTACTACAGCACTACATCCTCCTTTAATTCACCTCTAGGTCCAAGATGCAATCTTCTATAGAAGGTAGCAACTGTAATCCTTCATCTTCATCAAGCATAGATGGCTCTTATAGGGGAAAATTCTTGCAGTTTACTACTGAGTACATCAACATAAATGGTGGCAAATTAAGTTGAAAATCATTTTCTCCAACCTACTCAAATATGGTGAAGGGTCCATATCATAGTGGTTTGATTTTCCGTGCTTGACCTTATAGTCTCTCCTTTCTCAAGTAAAGCCAAACTTTGTCTCCAACATGAAGCTTATGCTCTCTCTTATTTTGATCATGTCTAGCCTTATACTTGACTTGGGATTTCTCTAACTATTCTTTCACCTTGAGATAAATTTTCTAAATCCTCTCAATGAATTTGGTTTCTCTACTCACCTCTAAGTCTCGTATTTCCTCCTCATCTTGCTGCCCAAATGTTATGTCCAGTGTATTTATAGGTAGATATCCCAAGCATGCTTATAACAGTGACTTCATAGTGGATGCATGTACTACTCGGTTATAGGAATGTTGAATGTAGGCTAAGGAATCATCCCAAGTCCTCAGATATTTGCTATTAAACCCTTTGATCAACTGCACCAAAGTCCTGATCACCACCTCTGTATGTCGATATTTTTGTGGATGGAAGAGTATGCTCCTCTGTAACCTGGTATCCATCTTTTCCCACAAAGTAGTCAAAAACTTTCCCAAGAACTTGGAATCCATGTTAGAAATAATAAACTTTGGCAAGCCAAAATGCACCCATACATTAGCAAAGAAACTATTTGCTACCTCATGGGATTTTATTTTCTTTTTACATGTCATAATAATACACATCTTACTAAATCGATCAAAAACAACATAAAGATAGTCATGGCCATGCTTTGACATAGGTATTCCTCCTACAAAATCCATATAGATGTCCTCCCATGGATGAGTAGGGACTGGTAATGGTATATACAAACCTTCCTTCCTAGGCTTAGGCTTGTTAGTATAACAAAGTTTGCATCCCCTTATAAATTTAGAAAATTCTTCTTACATATTGGGCTAATACACGTACCTTTGCAAATGGGCTAAGGTCTTACCAACACCGAAATGTCCCACTACTTTCAAGGTATGTGCTTCCCTCATCAATAAAATATTGTATTCTTTTGGCACACAAATCTTCTCCAATCAGTAGAGCATCACATCCTAGAGATAAAAATCTTCAATCCCCGTCCTTTTATCCGCTTGGGACTGCAACTGCTGAAATTTCACCCCAAAGTCTTTGTCTTGGGCATATGCCTCTCCATAAGCTTCCATCTTAAAGGGATTGATATGAGAGATAGTTTCCACACATGATATCTTCTCTTGTGTGGGAGGCCGAGATAACATGTCTACCACCAAATTTTTACTACCCTTCTTGTATTTGATCACTAGATGGAACTGTTGAAGGAATCCCATCCATTTCTAGTTCCTTTCCTGTTGTAATTTTGATTGTGCTTGCAAATACTGAAGAGGTTTGTGGTAAATGTTCACAATAGTTTCTTTACACAACAAATAATGCTTCCATTTCTTAATGGTATGAACTAGTGCATACATTTCCTTATCATATACTGAATATCCTCTAACTGTTGAAGTAAATGTCTCATAATGATAACAAACTAGCTTACCTCCTCATAGAAACACTGCTCCCATAGCATAATCATTGGAATATGTCTCTACTTCAAATATTTGTTTCCAATTAGGAAAAGAAAGTATTGTATCATGACTAATCTTGTACTTTAATAACTCAAAGTATTTATCTTGTTCTTTACCCCAATCAAAACCCTTACTTTTTGTGATCACTGTGTGTAGAGGTGTTGCAATAGCATAGAAGCCTAGAATAAACTCCCACATATATTGTACTACTTCCACAAAACTTCTATTCTATGTGACTCTCGTTGGTGTTGGCCAGTTATTGATGGCTTCCACCTTCTTCAGATCCACTCATAGCTTTCCTCCTCTAGCCACGTGCCCAAGATAGACAAGTGACTATTTGTAAACTTCACAGTTATTCATATTGCATAACAGTTGTTTCTCCTTGAGAACTTGCAAGACTTGTTGAAAATATGTTAGATGTTCCTCCCATGTGGTACTAAAAATTAGAATATCATCCAGATAAACAATGAAACATGAATCTATAAATTCCAATAGTATATCATTCATCAATCTCATAAATGTAGTGGGTGTGTTACATAAACCAAAAGGAAGTACTAACCATTCATATAAACCTTGTTTTGTCTTAAAGGAAGTCTTCCATATATCCTCTTCCTTCATCCTAACTTGATGATAACCTGACTTGAGATCTAATTTTGTGAAGAATCTGGCATGCTGAAGTTGGTCCAAGAAGTCATCTATGTGAGGGAGTGGATATTTATTCTTAATGGTGATCTTATTCATAGCACGGTAGTCGATGCACATCATCCAAGAATAATCCTTCTTCAGCACCATCATAATAGGTGAACCGCATGGTGAGGTGCTCATACGTATCACACCTTGGTCTAATAGTTCCTGGAGTTGTTTCTTCACCTCACCAATCTCCAATAAGGATCACCTGTATAACTCGATGTTTAGTAGAGGGGACTTTAGCAAATGCTAAATCTCATGCTCTATCTCCCATTTTGGTGGTAACCTATTAGGAGTCTTAAAAAATTCCTAAAAAGACTAAATAATACTATCCAAATCCTCCATCCCTTGGTTAGAAATATCATAAAATTCCACCCCATTTTGTTTATCCTTTAACAAAAGTAAACAAAACTGATTATGATTTTCCTGAATAAGTCATTTTTCTTGGTTAACACTTACCATAGTAACCCATGACTTACACTAGTGTGCCCAGATTTTGTAAATGATCCCATCCTTGACCCATTTATATTGGTTCTCCCTTCTCATGAATATAGCATCCCTAATATACAAGTAAGGACCCCCGAAAACAACATCAAATGCATCAAGTGGAATTAAATCAGCTTCCAATACATCAATATATTGAGAATTTATCCCAAAATTGACCTTACATCTTCTTATTACTTGAATTTCTACACCCTTCTTTACCCACCCCAAAGGGTACGGGTGTGGATGCTCATAAGTCTCAAGACCAATATTTTTCACAATTGCATCAGAAATAAAATTAGACTGAGAACCAGTATCAATCAAAGCATTTACCTTAGTTCTCTTGATCTAGATTTTGATATGGAATAGTCTACTCATCTCTTCTTCCTATTCTCGGCTATCCATGTTAGTGGCCATACATCCAAGTCTCTCATCTACATATAAGTCATCTTCTATCTCCACCTCCCCTTCTGTCTTCACAACTATCATGGACTTCTTTGAGTCCTTGGTTCCATTAATCGGATGTAACTTCCAACATGTAGCATCAGTATGACCATTAATATCACAATTCTTCTAAAAATTCTTGGGATCTTTACAAGTATTTAAAGTAGTGGAAGTTTTTTACCTCTCCCTTTCCACTTACCTTTGCCACTTTTTTTCCCCTGCTCCTTCTTTTCTTGTTTTTTTGATTGTTTTACCTTCAACTTTGCTTCTCCTTACTTCCTTTCATCATCTATGTAGTATGTCTGCACACATGCCTCATTGACTTATTTGGGCTTTGTGGAGATGAATTTTCTTCGAAGGTGAGTGTGAAGTCCTCCCACATACTTGGTGAGAATTTTCTCATCCTCCAAGTCCATATTTAACAACATGGCTTTCCTCTAAAACTCCGTAGTATATTCCTGCATACTTTGACAAGTGCCATGTCTAAAATACTTCCATTTAATCATCTGGTCAATCTTATGGCCAATAAGATAGAAGTTGTCTCTAAGTAATTCCTTAAGTCCCTCCCAAGTATTGATAATAGGACATTTCTTCTTTTCACAAGTGGCTAGATGGGTTTCCCTCCAAACCAAAGCATAAACTTCCATTTTGAGATGTGCAAAGGTAATCCTTTGTGCCTTTATGACATTATGCACACTAAAGTAAACTTCCAGTTAATTTAACCATTTATCTAATAATTATGCATCTACTTGTCCTTCAAATCTCTTAATTGCAACTTTAGTTTCAACCTTAAAGGGAGCATGATCAAATTTTACCTTCTCAACCAGAGTTTATTCTTCACACTCTTCCACATTATCTTCCTCTTCGTGGCTCTTCCCTATGACAAACTTCTCAGCCAAGGCTCGAACTACTAAGTCCATAGAATCTTGCTTCACTGAAGCCATCTTTTACAGATCTGAGAGCTCTTGGTTATGTCTATACAATCTATCCATCATGGCCTCTAGCATCTCAATTCTACAAACCAAGTTTTCTTCCTCCATTTTTCCCCGAATTCTCTACTTCTACTTTCTTTGTAGAAATGTTTGGATCGCAAGGTGAAGCCTCTTCACCTTTATACCTTGTCACTGTCATAAAATCACAAGAATGAATACCACAATCTTGGATACTTGTTAGCTCTGATACCAAAATGTTCTGTAAACCTCCTCTTTGGAAATTCACAATTCACAAAATTAATGTTGTCCTACTTTCAAATTTGGAAAATGATAGAACTGAAGGTAGTGGCTAATTTTTTAATGCCTTAGAATCAAATTGCAGTGAGTGATAAGAAATTTAAAAGAGACAACACACAGATTTTTATCCTAGAAACTCCCAATGTGACAGAAAACCATTCGAGAAGGGAAAGTGCTCTTTCTTCCCACTTAGGTATTGGTCAATTAAATGTAAAGATACAAATTACAATAAGTAGAAAAGGAAACAACAATGTCAAACTCTCCTTTCCTATGCTTTCTTGCTCTATCCCACATACACCTTGATTCTTTAATTCAACTCCATAACTAAAATTCTCTTGCTCACTTACTCCCATGAATTCTCATTTTATTTGATGATCCATTCTCTTACTCCTACATGTATTTATAACCCTTCTCATGTCCTCCTGCGCACTAGAGAATGAGAAAGGTCATGGAAGGGAAGAGACACAGTCTAGACGCTTCAAATCTAAGATTTTTCATCCTCCATTTCATTTTTCCATCAAAGAGTGACATGGCCATTGTTATTTATAGACTGACGGTTACATGATCGTTGCTCTGGCAGGGGGTGTTTATAGGACCACCGCTCTACATAGGGTGGCAATTCTGTAATAAATATAGTTTTCTCACTATTTTCTTCATTTTATTCTTCTGGTACTAGATGATATGATGAAGTGGTGTTTTTTTTTTATCCTTATGAATCACATGTGCAAGTAGTTTTTAACAATCCTCATGAAGTCATCTAGCTAAGATTTGGTAACCTAATTTGAAACCTTGAATTGGAGATTTGTAGAATTCTTGACAATGAAAGTTGTGATGAAACTTTGCATATAGGAGAAAATCCCAAATGGGTGTTCAAATTGGTGGTCATTTTGAAATTTTAAGCCTTGTATCAAAATTTGCACTTATTTTTGTCTTAGAAAAGGGCTACAATGAAATGTGACTAGCAAGGAAGGAAAAGCAATATATGAGGAACAACTTGAGGTTTTAGCTAAAGATTTTTTATATGAAAATTGAGTATCCTAAAGTGAATCTAAGGATGGTCTCAATTGACCTTGGTCATGCACATTAGGATTTCAATATGAATCATGGGTTAATGTGGGTTTAAGAAGACTTATATGGCAGGGTAAGGAAGAAATAGCAAAACGTGAACTTGGATTGGTAATGAAAGTAGTTAAGATGCCTCATATAGATGTGTGGTTGATAGGTGATGTGCTTCTCAAGTTGGTATAAATTGGAATGTTGACAATATTACTTGAACCTTGGAGAAAACATGTAAATTAATTGTGTCCTTTGTTTATACAATATAGTCAGACACGTAATGCTAAAGTGAGATATAGATGAGGTATTCAAATGGTTGATAAAATATAATAAAGTCCTAAGAATTCTCGAAAGATGGTGAAATTCTTAGAAGAGGGAATATGGAGACTAAATGGTGTAAAAGGCTACAAAACAGTGATCTCTTTAGCAAAATATGGGTATTTATAGTAGAAGCCTACTAAGTACATAAGGATGAACCATCTAGCATGGTGAAGTGACTTGAACAATGAGGAGTTGATGGTCAAATCATGAAAAATAATGAAAACTAGTATCTATCAAGGATGAGATAGCAGTCTAACCTTGGTAATGGAGAATACTTGTGAATTGGTGCCAAATATTGCTAAGAACACTACAAAAACGTTTTTAGGACTTGACAAAATTTGCAAATAATCTTGTAGTATAATTATCATGTTTTTGGAGCTTAAACTTTGAGTTCTCAAGTAGGAAGAGGTGCTCCAAACTCTGGGAAATCATTGGAAGGATGCTTCACGTGATGGTTATGCTTCTAGAGGTTGTCAAAACACAACCAAAACACACTAAAATTCTGTTGCATGGATTCCTAGATCAGCTTGAGGACAAGATGAATATGATGATGTAACAATAAGGTATGTAAATAAAGATGGTAATTCATACCATTTTCCTTCAAAGGAAGGTGATAATGTTCAGGGGGAGCTTGGTATAGTCTTCAATGCATCTTATCAAAGCTTGCACAAGTGCTAAACATTGAGAAAATAAAGTGTGAAGAAAAGAATATGTTAATTTTCCAATAATTCCTTGAAAGGACAACTAAATAATGTGGTGTAGAGCCAAGATGGTGTAAGAGGAGTACATTCTTAGGGGGATATGTTTTAATTCCCAAGATAGAACCATGAATCCTATTTGCTGCTAGTTGGAGCCAAGAAGAGATAACACAGTACTTGGGGGATCTTGTGACAAAGTAAGTATTTTTCATGCATTTATTGTTCTTTTTTGTCATTATGTTCATGTCAAGTGGTCAAGTTTCCTTTGTCATAGATGACAAAGGGGGAGAGTGAACCAAGAACTATGAGAAAAAGAGATCTTGTAGGTGGTTGTCTTATTTTTCCATATATGTTTCTAGGTGGTTGTCATCAATGAAAAATGTGGAGATTATTGGGAAACGTGTTAAAAAAAATTGATTGATGTCAAGTTTCCATTGATGTCAAAGTGTCCCCAAGTACTCTCAGGTGTTAAATCATGATGTCATGGTATGCAAGCATGGTCTAAGTGCATAGTCAAGCCAACCAGTTGTGTGAATGTGTCTTGCCAAGGTTTTATGAAGGCTTCCTAAGGTCAAATATGGTCAATACAATAATTATGAAGTGTTAACAAGTTTGTAACATGTCAACATGCTCAAATTCATGAAGAATCAACCAGGTTCAAGCTTAATGTTGGTCCTAAATTAAGAAGGTTGGCATGGAAACTTGGAAAATTGATCAAGACATAGTAGAGAAATCATTATTGGAGCAATATGAGTTGGTATAACAGCCATGGGAGGATTCTCAGGCCATGAATCAAGCATATAGAGCATATAGTTGATCATGTTATAACTTTTCAGGTTAGATAGGCCTAGTAGGTAAGTGAGGGTGATGACCTAAGGCATAATGATGCAAACCAAGCATGGAATGAACATAATATGGTGGCATATGAGGTGTACAGGTCTTCACAAGTGACTAAAGGTGAGATGATCACTCATACAGGTCTGAATGGAACTCTTTCCAAAGACTAGAGAACTAGTGCTGCATAAATGATATTACACAAAGATTTCTAGAGTAAACCATGATAAATCAGTCATTTTAATTCATTTAACGGTGAGTTATGAAGGTGTGGTCAAAATTTCCGAACCTAAGGAGGTGTTTTGTGCAAGTTATAGAAGTTTTACAAAAACTGGGTTTTTGGAAAATGTAAACTGAGCACCATAAATTATTATTTGTCAAGAAAATTTGACAAGACTACTTCAGATAAATCATAGAAGTAATTTTTTAAGAGAACTTATATACATAAATTTTGCAAAAAAATTGAGGTTAAAAGAAGCAAAAACAAAAAATTTCTAATCAATTTAATAATAGGGTTCTTCTCTCTCCAAACCTTCTCTCTAAAGAAATGGACATGAAATTGAATGTTTTGACTACAAATAAATTTTTCAAGTTATGAAAAACCTCATGGGTATACATGTCTCATTCTAGATCAATTTCGTGATATTGTTGTTTTCCAAGTATGATAGTATAGTACGAACTTTGCTTTGATTTTGCAAGTTTTGAGTATACGGTCCTAGTTAGTTGGCCCCAAGGTGTATCTTCAGTTTTGCAAGAATTAAGGTGATGTTTATTTCATGTTATAAAGGAGGCTTAGTCATGACCCCTGTATATTTTTTTAATATTACCAAATTTTGAGTCCTATCACTAGAACAACATGTATACAATAACTAGTCATGATGTCTGAAGAATATTTTTTGTACTTAATCTTGATATTAGAACAGTATGAAATGGCTATGAACACCTTTTAACATATGTTATTGGTGACATCTCATGGAGTCCTAGGGTCATGCTCATTCCTTGGAAGAGGTTTGAAGTCTAAATTCTCTTGGTGTGGAAATACAACTGATTTCAAACCTGGGTTATCCTAAGTTAATCAAGGCTAGACCTATATGTACATCCTTGAAGGCTAGTCAATTTCTTCCTATTAAATCATTATATAAAGAATCCATGGATCATGGTGTATAGGATATCATTTTGATATGTTCTATCATATTTGAGTTAGTGGCCCTGGAAATATCTATGAATTTGCTAGAACTTAATGTGAAATGAGAAATGGGTCCTGAAGCCTATCCAAGTATGCCTGTTAGCAAGGTATCCTGAAAAGTCATGCAAAGATCTGAGCCACTTATCCTTTCAAGTGAAATTAAAAAAATACAATCTAAGGATAGGTGAAAAACATATTTAACCATATTTGAAGGTGTCTCTGAGGTATGATAAACTGAGAAAGTTGAGAAACTTTCTCAACTTTTGAAGATGTGGATCTGTACTTGTAAAAATTGTGAATATCTTGCTCAAATGCATGAGTTAAGAAGGATAGTTATGCTATGCTATATCTTGTGTGTTGAAGATAGTCCACAAGTAAAAAAGTCTCTTCCTGAACCTTGACATCAATTTGAATACTTTACTCCTTGTAGTTTTATAAACATGTTCTTGGGTGAAATCTAAAATCTTCATGACTGTGCATAAATGATAATTATGGAGTTGTAAAAATATTCTTCAAGGTGTGATGTGTATGTTAAAGCTCCTTTTGATGATGAATTCCTCCTGTAAACATTATTGGTATTTAATGATTGTATGAGACTCAGGTCACAGATCTTGCTAAATACACTAAATCCAACAGTGAGTTCTCTTACTCCTAATACTTTCACGTGCGCTCTTGTGAGAACTTGAAGGTAAATGGTTCGGTGTGAAGGTGGAAGGGAGGTTACAAAGAAAATTTGAAGTGTTTGTAATGTGCTTGCATGAGAAGGAAAAATGTCAACCTGTTCTCTTTTCTCAAAATAAATATTCCAATGTGAAATATAAGATAAAACTAGTATTTTTTCAGTTACAAAACAATAGATGATGGAGGTATAATTGGAATGTTTCTCACATGTGGTAGGATGTCAGGAAATTTTAAATTTTTTGTAACTTCATCATTTGATCTTAAGAGAATCCTGTAAGAAGATCTTGCAGATCATGAAGACACAATTGAAGATGATCATGGATGCAAGTAGATAAATTTTGTGGTAGTTTTGGTGAGAATATCCTTTTCATTTTTGTTATATGTGGAAGAAGAGTGAGTCATGTCGAAGAGTCATTGAACATAAAAATTCAAAGATTCATCTTTAGCGAGTTGTTCTTTTTTATTTAAGCTTGTTTTTGTAGCATGTAAAAGATTTTTGAAAGTGAGTAGAGCTTGAGTTCTAATCTTGAGAAAATAATATAGAGTTTTAGTGTGTTAAAGTCCTTGGAAAATTAGGAGAAGAGAAGGGAAGGAAGGTAGGGATGAAACAGATGATCACAATTATGTATGATGAAAGAAACAAGGTGGTTAACATGATCAAAAAAAATTATTGTGACAAATGTTTGAGTTTTTTCTCAGCAATTTAGGAATGAGATTCCTTGACAGGTAAGTGATTGCAAAACAAAATTCAAGTTATTTTTTGGAAATGAATTGAATTAGGTGCTTCAAAAATGGAGAGGGTGCTTCAGGGTGAGTAGGTGCTCACCACATGGTAAGATAATTGTAACAAATTATAGGACTAATTATCCAAGCTAGTTCTCTTATTTCAGTGGGGGGTTTTCCCTTGATGGGTTTCCCACATTAAATCATGTCTCCTCATGTGTTCATGTGTGTTTTTTTCTCTTGCTCTTTCATGGTTGGTTGTTCATGATTTTCATGGTTAAGATAATTAATTTTGTTTAATTGAATCATTTTAAATTGCATCAAAATTTTAAATAGCAATGATTCATGCCCCCCTCTCATTTCCTAGAATTTCTAACAAATTCTAGGTCAAATTCAGTCATAAGCACGAGCCATCAAGTGATATGATTTAGAATGTATAGCTTTGAGAGGATTGAAGCTGGTGACGACATAATTCTTATGATTAATGCTAATAAGTGGAAATTGCATTCTTGATTCTGAAGGGCATAATACGATATAAAAAGGTCCCCAAAGGGGTAATGAAAGATGTTTTATGTTGGTCATCATTTGTGATAAGGATTTGATTATAGGTAGAAAAACCATCCATGAGAGAAATCATTTCATGGCCTACTGTGATTTCGCCAAGCTAGTCGATGTTAGGAAGAGGGAATTCATCTTTAAGACAAGCGAGAGTGATATCTCAAAATTCTATACAGATACGTAACTTTATAGAGGATTTGGTTACGGGTACAATATTATAAACCCATTGTGGATAGTCAATGGGTAATAAAAAAATATTTGAAATAATACATTATAACTCTTCTTTTATGAGTAGGGCTACGCGAACGTATATTTTACATAGCTTTTGTTTGATAGTTTTAGCGTTATGAATTATGAAAATGTTGTGGACAAAGATGTTAAGGTCAATATATGACATGTCACTGTATGACCATGTAAAGGTTTGACTATGTTTAGAAGTAAAGGTGGTGAAGTCTTTTAATTCTTTTGAATCTAAAGACTCGCCCACTTTGACTATGTGAGGTTCGTGCGAAGTCCCTATGTTAACATTGATAATGGATTCATTAAGAAGAGTGTCGAGGTGTCTGGCGTGATAGAGTCATTTGAAGTATAGTGATCTTCCGCTCTCATGTAGGATAGGATGGCTTCATCGTCAGTGGCATTGAAGAATGATCGATGGCAGGGGAGTCTTCCTCTACCATTTTAAGTAATATAAGAAGAAGGGTCTTAGTGCCATCGTTAGTTTGATAAGTGAGCAGTCCTAAGGTGATCGTGTTGATAAAAAAAAAAGTTAGGAGGGATGGATATGGTGTCATCTGTGTCCATATAGTTGTCATGTGATGAGGAATGAAGAGGGTGGCTCTATTTCTATGCTATGGATCTCAGGTGTGACAGTTGCAAAAGTGTTTCCAAGGAAGGCTTGCCAAAACCTAATCCTAAATTTCTTATGAGGCTTGTGAGACTGGTCAAAGACCAAGTCATGTATATCTTGTTTTGTAATGTCCTAAGCCAAAACCTCTCCATGCGAACAACGATGAAGATACATTTGTGCAAAAGATTGGTTGTATAAGAATGAGAAATCAGATACAAAGGGTTCGACATGATGTTGATTGTCGCGGTGTGAGGAAGGACGGTCAATCCCTATCGTAAACAAGGTTGGTTTTAAGATGGAGAGGACCAACAGGAGATGATGTCTCCGACGTTTGGTTCGTACATAGGTTGTTTGTCGGGTCTCCCATACGTTTTTAGGCGTAGGGAGTGAGTTAAGGGTTAGAAGGTCGATACTCCCCTAGTGAGAGACATTGCATAATATCTTCGAAGGAGTTATTGCTCTGGTAGCTTAGATGCGGAGATGGAAGAGCTTGTAGAGGCTTCGTCAGAAAAGCCTGAGTTTGTCTTAGGAATAAGCATGTCATTAGGTTAGTAAGTCATGTGACATGCTTTAAAAGGATTTGGGTCGGCACGGTAACAATAAAGGTTTTTACCTTTATGTTCATACTTTAGACAGTGAGTGTAATGTTGATAGGATACAATGCAAAGTGTGTATATAGGGTCATCCTAACAACATGTTGTATTAAAACTCTCCTTCCATGAGATAGAAGAGATCATGAAGGCTTTTTAACACCTACCTTGATGGGTAAAGTGATCGTGCCTAATGTATGGGCAACGATGTCGTTAAAGGCGCACAACACTATGCAGGTGACTGGGCAACGATACTATTAGGTAATTGAAGCTGTTTGAAGGTGTGAGAGGATATGATGTTGATGTTGGCACCATTGTTTTATCATAACTCATCTTGACGAGAGTATCATTGATTTGTGCGGTGACAGAAGAGTGGACAAGGTCATGGTCTTTCAGGTTGTAAGGATGGGATTTCAGTAATCATCGAAGGCGATAGTGACAAACAATTTAAGAGTGCCAACAAGGTTGGCACGAAAAGCTGAGGATCGTTTGATGGTATTGAGATGGACTGGAGAGCCTCAATCATTGCTTATTGGTGGTCATGGATAACTCTAAACATGTTTGTAGAGAGACATCTTCACCGGAGCTTGGTGGAGTTGTTTAATGACAGTGTACTTTGTATAGAGGTGGTAGATTGGGTATGTGGAGTGCAGCGAGGATAGACACCGTGGCCTTAGAAGATGATGGGTTTGGTGATTTAGGAGCAAGGGAGATAGAGACTTTGGACATATTTTGGTTTGAGGCCTTGGGGTCTTGTGTACACATGCCCTTGTGGTTATACGAACAATATTTATTTGATGTAGAGGGCGGTTTTACTGGAGGAAGCCTCACTCTTGCTAGATGTGGATGGGGTGTTGGATGCTGGC
Source organism: Taxus chinensis (assembly GCA_019776745.2). Taxonomy (NCBI): domain Eukaryota; kingdom Viridiplantae; phylum Streptophyta; class Pinopsida; order Cupressales; family Taxaceae; genus Taxus; species Taxus chinensis. The sequence continues at coordinate 313,567,790 of CM034147.1, read as the reverse complement.
TCAGAAAGGGGTGGCTTTAAGGATCTTATGGGTAGATTTAATTTGAGGGTTAGGTTTGATTGTATCTGAGATGATGTGGATTTGTGGGAAGGAGTCCTTTACTAGCAAGGACTTTGAATCGCGGCTGTAGAGGGCTTTACAGTCCTCAGTGGAGTGTCATGGTGTATCAATGGTATGCACATAACACTTCATAATTGTACCAAGAGGGCTTATACACCCAGGTGTTAGATAACTTAACAGGAGGTAATGGTATAATAGATGATTAGATGAGATTTTCGAGGGTGCTAATATAGTATCCTATCATAGCTAGTTTGGGATGACGATGAGAGTGGAGGGCAATCTGTACATCATTTGATGATATAGAGGTTTGAGATAATGGGGTCGTGTTATGTGCGGCATGTTTACGTGCCGGTCGAGGAACAACCCTAGATTTTGTAACAGTTATCGTGAATTTAGACGAGGGATGAGGCCTTAATATGGAAGGCAAGGGTTGTGTATTTTGTGATAAGGATTGTTTGGCGATTACGTGGTGCAGTTTTTGATTTTTCTGGATGAATGCTTTGTGGATTGTGTAACTTATTGAGATTCTGGATGTGGTGTCAAGTCGACGTAGATCTTCGAAAGAAATTTTTTGTACATTTCTATGACAGGTCTCTTTTCTGGGACTTTCGAAGAGGAAACGGGTGGGTCTGAGAAAGATGTGATAGGTGTATGAGGGTACGTTGTCTTGTCAATGAGTGACAGGACAGAGGAGAGTCAGGATGGTATTCAGCTTGTGCTTCTGTGGTAGGAATCACTAGGTGTTAAAGGTGTAAGTGAGAGATATTTGATGGTGTTTTTGGTATGATGTGAATTGAGGGAATTGGATTGGGGTTGACTGGGGGATGGGGAATGATTTGGAAATGGATGCTTAAATACATCCAAGTTTTGATTTGAATGCGTGTTCATATTGTCAAGCTATAATTCATCCTGGTTGATAAGATCCTAAAGAATGTTTAAGAACAAATGACACTTTTCAATGTCATGGCCTCGGACATGATGGTATTTACAATAATCATTGTCTCTATACCAGGAGGGTTTAGAAATGGATATGTCAATAGAATAGATATGAGGAAGCTTAATCATGCATGTGGATAAGAACTTGTGCACTATAAAATTCTACGATGGGTGTGTAGTTACTTTGAGATCAGGTCCATTTGGAGTCCGAACAACCTTTGGACGTGGCTTTTACAATGACCGCATTCACTAATCCTTTGGATTTTTCATTACTAAAAGACGATTTAAATGAAGAATCAAGCTTCAGTTTTTTAGATCTGAGTTTAACTTTACCATTCTCAAGTACACAAAGTTATAGTTTCTAGGCCATGGTAAAGGCTTTGTCAAATGTTTTAAATGATTGGATTTAAAGTGTTGATAATAAATGCTTACCTCATGACCATGCAAATAACTCAATCAACTTAGTTTATGGTATAGAGAAAGGTAGTTAATTGAAAATACCTTGCCATCAAGTGAAGAAATATGCAATAGACTCATCTTTGAATTGTTTAATGGTGTATAGATCAGTGATGGATATTTGCAAGAAATGTTAATGGAGAAATGCTCTAAGAAAAACTGCACAAATTTTGTGAAATAGAAGAGAAAATATCGGGGTTGTCATACCAGTCAAGGGAAGGTCCTGATAAGGACATGGGAAATGTTCTCAACATGAGATCTTGGTCATGGGTGATAAGATAACATGCATGGTAAAAATTTCTAATGTGTTATAGTCATATTTTATACCCTTAGATTAATAGTCTAATCCCATGTGTGTCGCCCTATCACCCAGCGGGCGCTGGGCGCTCACCCAAGGCACACGTGGGCACCAAGTCTCTCCTTTATGTGAGTTTCATGAGAATGCATCATCTTAGGATAGATAATCAAATGCATGATAGGAAAGAACTATACAACATTATTTAGAACTTGGGAAGAGTTGTCATCTCATTGTATGCAGATAAGAGAAATAATGAGTAATACATGGAGATGGTTCATATAGAAAGGAAATGCATAAGTATTGAACCTAGATGAGTTCTAATAGAGCATTATATTCATACTAACAAAGTTCATAACCCATATTACATCCCTTGAGGTCATAACAGATCATCATATAACTATGCAAAGCCAACTCATGCATCAGAGCTATATTATGCTCATCATATTACAAAGAAGAATGAAAACCCTTCCCCATCAATATGTTATCACTCACAGAGCTCTCCTAATCCCTCGCCATAACATCCCCATTCTATTTTTGCATGGCTTCACCTCATTTCTCTCCTTCACCTTATATATCTTTCTTCTATTGGGTGCTTTTATTTATAACCTTAGCACCCACTGCCAGGCCTTCTAGAAGTTACAAATTGGTCACCAAGTTTCAAAACGGTCCTCAATGGGAGCATGCCTTCACAGATCCAAGATCTCCACTTTGTATGATGATGCTATTCTAGAACCTCCCATTTCATGCCTGTAATATTCCCTTCTTGATCCCACAGTCACCAGACTGGAACCTTATCCGCAAGGGTCATGCTTTTCTCGTGTGTTTCCTGGGGTGCCAAATACGGCTAAGTACAAAACTTGTTTTTACTTGCACATGCGTTGTATGTTCTATAAAACCATGCCAGAACCCTTCCCTACATGCTTTCAACCTAAACACCCTTCTTTGACTAGTTCCCATGCGCCCACGTGCCTTCTTGTACTTAGCTGATATTTTGGGGCCTAACATCACCCCACACTACGCCTGTTCTTCATCCTTGTAAACACTCTTCAATAAAGAAATAAAGAATGGTGGATCCTTAAAAATGGTTGGGATGGAAGAATAAGGAATGAAGAAATGGGGAAAAGAATGAAAGAATGGGGAACTTGTTTACTTCTGGAGGAGGAGAGGGAAATCCATTCTTAAATCAGCTTCTAATTTTCCCCAAGTTTCAACCTCACTCTGAGCCTACTGACAGAGGTCCCCCACCAAGGTTCTTTCTTCAAAACTCAGTCCCTCTCCCTTAGTGATCATTGTCTCTATGATCTCCTCCAATTATTTTCCCAAATTATCAAGTGCGTCCATCCTTCGATTGATTTCAGGGTACAATTCCTTCAGTCAGTTCTTGATTAAGCCTCGCAAGGTCTCAATGGCCTCCAATTTCTTTTCCACTTTGGCTAGGATCTTGTCTCACTCAGCCCTATTCTCCTTGTTATTTTCCTAGAACTCCTTGAGTTCCACTTCGTGGGTGGAAACCAAGATACTTGCCACTCTATCCCTTTCTACACAGTTATCATAGGCAATGTCAGCAACTTGCACGATAGCTTTTACATCAGCCAAGATCTTGTTGTACTGAGAAACAATCTCCACAACCTTCATCTTATTTTCTTTCTCTTTGCGTGCCAACACCTCCTCTATTGATTTTATGGCAAGTGTTCACCTCTCCATAGTGAGTATGTGGGTTAATTCTAATAGGCATTGCAAGGATGAGCCATAATTTCATGCGGGTGGTGTTAAGTCTGGATGCTTTAAGACAATGGCATCCATGATCATCTCTATCTTCTTATGTGATTCGCGTACCCTTGCCTTCTCATCTTTTAAATCATGCCTTAAATGAGCATTGATTAGTCCCTCTTGCTTCAGGTCCTTTCTTTCCTCAATGATCTCTTCATCCCTTTTCTCCAGTTCTGCCTCTAGGAACTTCACCCTGTCATTTCTCCCAAAGAGTCTGGTTTAAACCTCAACTGAAACTTTGTTGAGCACATTGCAGATTTTCTCATCTGATAATTGTTGAGCATTCACCAAGGGGTTTATCCCTTTTTTTTGGAACTTTCATCAATGCTCCTTGGCTTACCTCAAACTCGGGCTCATCAATGTGGGACTCAAAATGCCCATGATAGCATTTTCCTTGTCAGAGGGTACGCACCTTCCTCATCAAATGAATCCATGGCTAAGATTTGTTTTGTTGGCACGGTGCTCTGGAAACATGTGCGCAACACCTTGTTTGGATCATTGTTGTAGCCCATTCCTTGAACTTATGTTTCTTTTGTACTCTTCCTCCCTATGCATGTGGCCCTTGGAAATATTACATCCAAACTGGGATCTCCCCCGATGTTGCCATATTATTTTTCTACGCTCTCCTCCTCAGCTTCCTTCATTACCACATCCATGTTGCGTTTAACCTCTTGTTTTATCAGGTCCTTGATGATTTTTTTCACTTCTTTCTCCATGGCCTCATCTATTTGTTCCTTTGTGAGGCTCAGGGTCCTTTAATCCTTTGTATTTTCTTCTCCGCTTACCCCCTTGCCTTGAGTCTCAACCTCTTCTTCATCCTTCTTCTCCTCATCTCCTTCTTCCTCAAAATCATGTATCTCATAGAATTGATTGTCTTTACCTCCCTTTGGTTCATCATCATCATCCCTATTGCCGATGAAGGCATCTAGACTCTCTGTCTCTTATGAATCAGCCTCATCCATCACCTTTTGCTTCTTCCTTACTGGGGATTCCAGTACATGAGATTATTCTTTTTCTTTCCCCTTGACAGGTGATCTCTTCCTCAGTGATTCCTCATGGGTGAGGGGTTCTTCGTAGTTTGGCACCTCTTCTTCTTGGGTCTTTTCCTTGACAGGAGACTTCTTTCTCCGCACGTAGGTACTAGGCTTAGCGCTTGTCTCTGGCACACTCAACATTTGTGTGGTTTCAACACTTGGTGCCTTCTGCACCTCTTCTCTTTCTCTCTTTCTAGGCATGGAATTCTTCCTTCCTGCAGGGTCTTCAGGGATAGAGACATCATTCTCCAAGTAAGCACCTTTTTCAAATTTTGGCCTTATGCGTAGATACACACTTACTGTGGTCCTTCCTGCAATTGGCAACGTTAAAGGCTTCATCATTTGTATCTCATGGGAGACATATCTCTCCACGTATGCACACTTCTTTGGGTAGAATAGCTTCCAAAATTGCTTGCAATGGTCTATATCTACCTCACTAAGGTCGAACCTTAGTCTCTTGGCCTCCTTGAATCGATTAACTCTAGCTTGGAAGTATAGCGCAGTGAAGGAGAAGGGTAGCTTACACCATGGAATCATATTCACATCTGTCGACATAAATCTACCAATGCGGAAGTGTTAGTACACTAATTTTTCCTCTCCACTCACGAGTGAAGGAAATTGCTCTAGGATGCTCCACTCATCCCCAAACACATCATGCATTCTCTTATACCACTTCTCCAGGTGCGCCTTCTGAGTGGTTGTCATGGTTTCACAAATATATTTCGTAAACCTCTTTGAGGGTGAGGGATTCTCTTTTGGATACTCCCCCAAAAAAAATTCTGGCCCATCGTGCACTCTAATCTCTGAAAACACTATGGTGAGGAGGACATTACCGAAGAGTACCTTCTCTCCCTCCTGCGTGCTGCTAATGGTTCCTTCTGATATCTTTCGACATACATTCAGCCATGCCTTTTTCACTTATTTTCATCTTTCTTGGTCATTGAGCTTGGTGACCAAGTGCGCAGCTATCAACATCACTGGGTCTGGTATCTTGTTGATGTCAAAGTATCGTGACCCCTTTTTGTAGTCATACGTTGCTACAGTCTCCTTGATATCTTATTTATCACTCATATCATCATCAATGTTATCTCCTTCACAATTGAGGCATGTGAACTTGGATATCAGTTGTGGTGTGATGCGCATCTTGTATCCTACGAAATAAAAATGATCCTCATGCGCGCACGACATCAACCACTGATAAAGGCGCTCACGCTTTCCAAAGTAGGGTAACTCGTATAATTACAATAGTCTAGCCTTCTCCCTTAACCTCATCATTGTAAATGGGCATTCCATCTGGCATCCTATTATTAGTTGGTCAAACCAACTCCAACACCATTTCCTTCTTCGTTGTGCTCATGCGATGGTTATAATTTCTTATGGCCATCTTTCGTAAGTGTGACTCCCATTATTTTCCTAGCAATACCCCATCTGGGTACTACATTTCCATGTACCATTATTTGTTGGTTCTCATGATGACATCAATTTTCTTTCCCTTACCCTTTCCTTTTGTTTTCTTCAGTGAAATAGTTAGTTTCCTTTGTGCCATTCTTCTGGTCGGGTTGAAATTTAAACCATCCTTCCTCTATCTTTGCTATGCTAATCTACTCAATCCCAAAGCTCACTCCAAAGCTTCAACTTCTGATATGAATCTTTCTTCCTTCGTGCCCTAGCTATCAAACCCTAACTAGGAAATCCTTCCGCAAGATGGCACTCTTCAGACAACCTTCCTCACGCCCATGTACTCCTTCCTTCTGGTTTGCAGATCTACTCTATATGCACACTCAAATTTCTCGGATTCTCCTTTCTTCACACAAATTTATTTCTGGATGCTCTGGTTTGCAAGATATTCTTTCACTTTGTAATTATCAGGTAACGAATGACTTGCTTGACCTTGTATTTATAGTTTTTCCTTCTTTCTAGCATTAAATACTATATCACCTACAACCGTACTTTAACATTAAATGTGGCTTTTTCCAATAAGTTGATTTTAAGCACCCTTTCCTACATGCCACATATTGCACACAAAACCCTTTACAACCTTCTGGTGCGCAAAAATCCAACCCAACCGAAGACTCTTACGCACGCGTCTACATCATCAAAGGCACTTCTTCTATCCTTTACTTGATTTTTGCCCTTGCCTACCTCATGTTGTTCCTGCACTCTTCATCCTTTCTGTGTCTGGTTTTCGTAAATCCATTTTGACACCAACCATTCTTTTCCACCTCTTTTCTATGTGCTTCCTACTCTTTACGTGATTTTTATCCTTCAACCGAGCCATTTACTGTAACTTCTACTGCCAGTTCAATATTGTATTATGGGCCTTACTTCGCATCACTCCAACCCACACTAGAACAAATGTGCGGTCCTTTGTGCATACAATCTTGGAAAAATAATGTGGTTACCGATGCACAAGGTGTAAAATGAAAAAACAAAAAAAGGAGCCAGCAATGAGAAAGGGAAAAACAAGAAAAGAAAAAGCATAACGGATATTATAGACTAATTGGCAACACTGCCTTATTTACAAACACCCAAGAAGACTTATTTATAATAGGGCTTCAACCTACTCCCATTGAAGTGACTTGGTAACTTCATCCCATCCATCGTTCGTAACTGGAAAACGCTTGAATCAAGAATGTACGAGATGATGTAAAGTCCCAACCAATGGACTTTCAACTTCCCAGGTTGGCACAGATACTTGGAATCATACAACAATACCATCTGCCCAACTTCAAACTTCTTATACTTGATATGACAATCATGCCATGTTTTTTGTCTTTCTTTTTCTATCTTCTGACTCCATCTAGCAAGTGATCGCCTTTCTTCTAACTGCATCAAATTATCAATTATTTCTTCATGTGCTTGTTCGTCAGCTAACCCTCCTGCACGCACTATACGTAGCGATGGTAACATGAATTCCACTGGTAAAATAGCCTCCATGCCAAAAACCAATTGAAATTGTGTGGCCTTATTCAAAATTTATAGGTTTTCCTGTATGTGTTAGGAAATAAGGGATAAAATATGCGGAATAATCCCTTATAGAATCACAACAATAGAAACTAATACGCAGAAAATATTACAAATCTCAAATAAAAGTGTAGAATAAAATAACACAACACAAAGAGACAGTATTTAACGTGGTTCACCCAATTTGGGCTACATCCACCAAGAATCACTTGTTTAGATTTTATTACAAGCCACCACTCTCTCAATACAATACCCAGATTTGTTTGGAGATATGCTTAACAAACTCTACATAATTCACACCCGAATTCAAAACACATCTACAATGATACATCATACCTACCATATGCACAAAACCATATAAATAGACAATTGTTTAAGTAGTTTTACAAAACCATGGGTATCAAAACCATGGGCCAAAACTGTCCCATAAACCTATGGGTCAAAAATCATGCCCATATGAGAAAAGCATGTTTCCCGGTATATTGGGCACGTTTTAAGGCCAAAAACAATTTGGGGGCTATGCCCCTCAACCCCGGCAAGACAACTATGGAAAGTGTATAGTACTCGTAGTGTACAGTCTTCAACACTTTCTCACATGAAAACAAGCTCCACAACCTAATAGTATGCCCATAAAACAACTGATACCTTATCATCCCAATCTTGTCTTCCAACATCATAGATCTTAGTTAACATGTGACTTAGTATTTTGTTAAATGCCTTAACAATTCCATTTGCTTGAGGGTGATATGGGGTAGTCTTATGATGGGCCACCATAAATTCTGCTAACAAAATCCTAATTATTTCATTGAGAAAGTGTGTACCCCTATCACTTGTTAAACAACCATACCTTCTAATTATTTTCTCCCATAAAAAACTAGTAGCTATCACTATAGTGCAATCCTTTATAGGTGTTGCCTCTACCCATCATGTCAAATAATTAGTGCAAGTGATGATATACTATGAACCACTCCTTCACGGGGCTAACACAATTGGCCCTACAAAGTCAATTTCCCATTTTTCAAATGGTTCAGCATTGGCTATTGGTCGCAAAGGAATTTTATCTCTCTTTCCAAGTTTTCCAAGGCACTGGCAATGGTCACAGGCCTTGCAAAACTCAATACAATCCTTGTAGATGGTTTCCCACCAAAACCTTGCTAATAAAATCTTCTGCATAGTAGAATTCACTACATAGTGTCCTCCTGCAATCCCGCCATCCACTTCTTCCATAATGGCTACGCACTTATGTTCCAATATGCATCAGTGCAGAACCTCGTCATGACCTAGCTTATACAGGTCTCCACTAATCAGCATGTAGGTTGCAGCATGTATTGCTAACTGCTTTCTCTCCAGAGTCTTCATCCCTTCCGTTGCCACACCCGTTTTTAAGAACACTGCGATATCTTGCAAGTCTGAGGGCACGCACCATAATCTAAATAATTACACATTTGGCATGGTATCCTCAATGCTTTGCGCGTCCTCTCCCAAGTCAATCCTTGATAAGTGGTCAAGCCCTGAATTTCTCTTTCCTAGCTTCACCATCACTGTGAAATCAATTTCCTAAAATAGAAGGACCTAACGACATATGCACCCTTGCAGATTGGGTTTGTTGGCTAATTATTTCAATGCCATATGGTCCGTGTAGAATATAAATGGTGTTTCCAATAGATACTGCCTAAATTTATGCAGCATGTAGATCATAGAAAATGCTTCACACTTAGTAGTTGTGTAATTCTACTCTACTGGTGTCAAATTTCTACTTACAAAGCACAATGGATGATCAGCAATTCCCTCACTAGGTTGTGCTAGCATTGCTCCCATAGCTATCCCTAAGGCATCAACATGCACATGGAAAGGATTTTACCAAGAAGGAAAATGTAATATGGGCATCATGATAAGCCTATCCTTCAAAGTGTCAAATGCCTTTTGCTGCTGCTCCTCTCCCTAATGAAAGGCACTTTTTTGTTTCAATAATTCCTCTAAGGGCGTGATGATTTTGGTATACCCCTTGATGAACTTCCTGTAATATCCCGTATGTCCAAGAAATTTACGCACTACGATTTGACTAGTAGGCTCCCCTAATCCTACAATAACTAATAGTCTAATCCCATGTGTGCCGACCTATCACCCAACGGGCACTGGGTGCTCATCCAAGGCACACGTAGGTGCCGAGTCTCTATTTTATGTGAGCTTCGTAAAAATGCATCATCTTAGGATAGATAATCAAATGTATGACATGAAAGAACTTACAACATTCTTTAGAACTTAGGAAGAGTTATCTCATTGTATGCAAATAAGAGAAATAACAAGCAACACATGGAGATGGTTCATACATAAAGGAAATGCATAACTATTGAACCCAGATGATTTATAACAGAACATTATATCCATACTAGGGTAAGTGCACCAAGTTGATGGACAAATATAGGGTCATCCGTGGACGTCATATTGCAAAAAACAGTGAAATCTCAACTTGTAGGGATTATTAGCTATACATGCACTCTAAATTAGAAAAAAGTTATATAAATATGAATCGTAGCATTCGGAATCTAGTTTCTAAAATACTAATTTTTGTAAAAAACGGACAAGTTTAGCTATATTAAACACTTAAAATTATATGACTTACTTTTTTTTTTCGAAAAAACTTATAAGATTGTAGTCCGTTTGCCCGCATTTTGGATGACCAAATCTTGTTATTTTTTTTTTTTCCTTTGGTGAAAAGTTAGATGTAGTTGTCTATCTTGGGATGGATTTTATTTTGTATTTTTTTTAGCAATATTTTTTTTTTTTATGATTTTTTCCGTGAAAGTGGTTTGAAAATATTTAGAAAACGGAGCGCTTTCCGTTTGCCCGCCATAACTATATCAAAAAATATCGAAATCAAATTTTTTTTTTTTTTAAGGTGCATAGAATTTGTCCACGCTTGGGATGGTATAATTTTTATCATATTTTGATAAGCGAAACAAAAGTTACAGTCTTAAACGTAGACATGAACATTCATGGGAAAAAATGTCTTAAGGACCTATTGTTAGTAATAAATTATAAAATGATATTTATCTTATTCTATTCACTTTAAAAACAATATTTTTACAAAGCTAAGAGTCTACCCTACGTGATGGCACCATTTTTGTGAAATGTTTTCAGTTTTTTAGCATGGTTCAAGTCTTTGGAAGAGCAGATTTGAGGTTTTTTGATCTTTTGCACTTCATAATGACCTTCCATAGCTTTGGTTGGGGAAAAACAAAGATTTTCCGAGGCTAAGGTTCGGCAAATAGCTCCGCGATCGCGGTTTTTTTGTAAAATACCGCGAACGCGGTTTATAAAGCGCGCTCGCGGTTTATAAAGAGCGCTCGCGGTTTATAAAGCGCGCTCGCAGTTTATAAACCATATTTACACACATCCCAACGTCCGAATTACCATGTGATTTTTACTCTCTGACCTTACCGTACGAATTACTGCGAAATTCTGTCTTTTTCTAGGCACCTTTTTTTATCACCGAAAGCAAAACATCATGGGAGACAAAAAACGAAGTCAAAAAAGGAAGTCATTAAGTAAAAAAACACCAGATGAATTAGAGGCCAACAAAATTGAAAATGCTGAGCGGATGCGGAAACTTCGTGAATCTAGAAGAGGTTCATCTTCAACCCCAACTACTGTAAGCAATGAAGAACTAGGTAATGTTTCTACTGTCAATGTTGAAGTTGAATTGAATACTCGTGATGAAGAAGTTTTTACTGTCAATGTTGAAGAAGAATTAAATACTCATGATGTAGCAAATGTTGAAATTGAAGGAGACAATGAAAATGTGAATAAGGAAATTCATGTTGAAACTGTAGACAAACAAAATTTGACAAAAACACCTCCTAGGATTTTACATAAGAAACCTAATTTTTTGATTGAAATTGATGAAAACATTTTGAAACCAATGTCTGACAAACTTTCTGAACGACAAATCAGAAGAAAAGCTAGTGAAATTTGGGATAATCATTTTGAAATTTTAAATGATTCCCAAAGATGTCAGTTGTTGGTTAGTTTGATAAAATTGATTAAAATGAGACCTACATTAAACACCTTAGGATTGACAACATCTAACATACGTGGTCAAACCTCTACAATTGTTGAAAACCTTCATGATGCATATCACACTGTTGGTGTAAAGAGACGCACTAGGGATAGTAATATTGTGCGTCGTGTACTTGCTACTAGTGTTGTAAGTGAATCAATAAAAAAACAACGTTTGATTACGCAAACAAGTCGAATGTTGCAAGTTAATCGAAAAACTCTAATGAAAGCAATTGAAAGACGTAATATCCTTCAGTCACTCAATAATGTCAATTTTTGGGCATTTTCTGCTAGAGCACCGCGTAAGGACAAAAATAATTCTGATGCTATAAGAGAAGTTGTTATTAAATTTTGGCATGATAACACTAGAGTTTCACCTAATACAAGAGATGTTATAAAACGGAGAGTTGGTTCCACTAATCGTGAACCACATCCAAAGCATTTCTTAGATATGACTCAAACTCAATTTTTTCGTAAGTTTGAACAAGAGAATCTGGAAATTAAAATTAGTCAACTTTTTTTTGAAATGTTGAAACCATTCTATGTGAAAATCAACCATGCTCGCACCACTTGTTGTTGTAGGCAACATGTTGAATTTGCAATGCATTATGCTAAATTTTTACGTATTCGTTCCATTTTTCATTCTGAAACTATGTTATCTGAATGTGGTGTTCAAGTTCCACCAATATATTCTAGGGATTTCATTCCTACTATATTTTGTGAAAAAGAAGTTGGACAATTTTTTTATAGTCAGGATTGTTTAGATGAAAGTTGTAGTACATGCGGCGGATTACCTAAATTGGAAAGTTGCATCCATGAGCAAATGGAAGGTACAATAGGACATAATTTAGTTGAATTTGATAAATATAAATCAGTTGCATACCAGTTGAAAGATGGAAAAGAATCGAAACGGTGTGAGCTAGTTACAGAACAAATGCCCATTTTTCAATTTATGAGAAAATTTAAGGATGAACTTGTTTATGAGTATGCGAGGCATACACATAGAGCTCGATAGTTGGATGAACAATTCAAGCTATGCAAAGACACATTTCCTATTGGTACTATTGTTTCAGTGGTCGATTTTGCAGAGAATTACACATTGCAACCACAAATGGAGGTTCAATCGCAATATTACAACTCAGTACAAGTTGCCATTTTTGTGCATATAGCATTTCTACATTCTCCTGACAGTACAGAGAATGATCGAAAAATTTTAAGAGAGTACCACTTTTATCTCAGTGATGATCGTACTCATTCTACTGAATTTGTGCAAGGGTGTTTCCAGTTATTTTATGGAAACTTGTCTGATAGGGACATCCACTTCAAACAACATTATATATGGTCAGATAATTGCACGTCTCAGTTTAAGAATGCACGAATGTTTTATTGGATGAGCAGAATGCATGTCAAGATGGGTGTGCAACATATTTGGAGTTTCACTGAGGCTGGACATGGAAAAGGAGAGCATGACGGTGCAGGGGCATGTGTGAAAAGAGCTCTTGCAAGAGAAGAGTTGAAGTACAAAGATGGTGCTAAATTAAAAGATGCAAAGAGCATAGTGGAATGGTGTACTGACAACATGACCCGAGGTTCTCAAGAAAATTCCACAGTTTGCAGATATTTTTGGTTGATAGAGGAAAAACATATTGCTAACTATGAGGATTATATGACACTCACTGGGTCCAGTGATATGCACTCATTTTGTAGCTCAGACGCTACTTCGTGGGCCGTATGGACAAGAAAGTTGACATGTTTTTGTGCATCTTGTATCGAATTTGTCACTGCTGAGTGTGATTCACAAGAATGGGTGGAAGGATGGATTTGTAGGCCTCTAACTCCGCTTCCTAGTTATCAACCTCCACAAGCACTACAACTTGTTTCTGCAGATGAAGTTACAACATCTAAGGACTTTGACGAAATTTCAATTTTGGTGCGACAAGGTATTTATCCAGTTATTTATTTAATTTTTGTATTGAGTTATGTCCATTGAAATTTTAATATGTAATTTAAATTTGAGTTTTTCAACCTTGGTTATTTTTTTGTAGGACATGTGTTTGCAGTAATTGCGACAGAAGACAATGAAGAAGGAACAGACTATTTCTTATGTCGTTGCATCGAGGAAAGAAAGAAGTTGACTTCTCCTATTATAGATGGCGAAGAGATTGAGTATCCTACAGGGTCAGTGGTAGTTACTGGAACTTGGCTTCGACGGTATCCATTAAAAAACTCCTCTGTTTGGGTGTTTGAAGACTTTGAGACACACAGGAAAATACTCTTATATTCACATCTAGTTCTAGCGACAAATATTCAGTTGTATAGATATCGAGGAAGACCTAATAACAAGATTCTTTGGAAGGTTCGAGAGTCAGATCATGAAGCAATCTTGTCTGCTATTCAGAGTAGATCCGATCCTGATGGTTCATTGGAATGAATTTACAATGCTCACATGTCTGGTATATATTTAATTTCAAGTTTCAATTTATATAGCGTATATATATATATATATTATTTTTTTAGTTTAAAGATCTAGATTTAAGTTTGAATATATTCTATTTTAAATTTGTGTATTTTGTGTGTCATGTATATAGATCTAGTATATGGTTTTGATTTGAAACTTAAATTTCTTTGACTAACAATTTTATGTTTAGGTTAGTGGTGCCAGAAAAGCTTCCACCTTCACGTGGTTGGTATCGTTAGTAGAGAATTTTAAATTCTCGAAGCTAAGAGAAGCTTGAACATTGTTTGAAAAATTTGTAAATTTTGAAAAGTCAAGTTTGTAAATTTTGAAAATATTGTAAATTTTGAAAATGTTGTAAATTTTGAAAAAGTTACAAATTTTGAAAAAGTTGTAAATTTTGAAAATGTTGTAAATTTTGAAAAAGTTGTAAATTTTGAAAACGACTCCTCTAGGTGCCACGGAGTCCGAGTAGTCACCCGTCGAATTTGAACGATATTTTGGTCTCAAGGCTCTTAAGGGACGTGCCGGTGCAGGCGGTTCGGTGCCACGGCCCACCGTTTGCAAAATACAGCGTTTGACAACCTTAAACTGGCTCCAACTGCACTATTTCGCGCGTTTGCAAACATTAGGACAGCGAGAGCACCGAAATGAGAAGGAAAAAAATGAGAGAGGCTATTGTAGAGGGTTTCGTATGCCGAGGTGTCGGATCAGACGAGGCCTCTCTAGGTGCCACGGAGTCCGAGTAGTCACCCGACGAATTTGAACGATATTTTGGTCTCAAGGCTCTTAAGGGACTAAGCCCGAACGAAGTAGCCCGGAAGCAACGACCCTTTCGCGCACCGAAACACCACCTCCTCTAGCGTTCACCTGGCCACCCAGACATGCCGGCGCAGGCGGTTCGGTGCCACGGCCCACCGTTTGTAAAATACAACGTTTGGCAACCTTACACTGGCTCCAACTGCACTATTTCGCGCGTTTGCAAACATTAGGACAGCGAGAGCACCGAAATGAGAAGGAAAAAAATGAGTGAGGCTATTGTAGAGGGTCTGTATGCCGAGGTGTCGGATCAGACGAGGCCTCTCTAGGTGCCACGGAGTCTGAGTAGTCACCTGACGAATTTGAACGATATTTTGGTCTCAGGGCTCTTAAGGGACTAAGCCTGAACGAAGTAGCCCGGAATCAATGACCCTTTCGCGCACCGAAACACCGCCTCCTCTAGCGTTCACCTGGCCACCCGGACGTGCCGGCGTAGGCGGTTCGGTGCCACGGCCCACCGTTTGCAAAATACAGCGTTTGGCAACCTTACACTGGCTCCAACTGCACTATTTCGCGCGTTTGCAAACATTAGGACAGCGAGAGCACCGAAATGAGAAGGAAAAAAATGAGAGAGGCTATTGTAGAGGGTCCGTATGCCGAGGTGTCAGATCAGACGAGGCCTCTCTAGGTGCCACGGAGTCTGAGTAGTCACCCGACGAATTTGAACGATATTTTGGTCTCAGGGCTCTTAAGGGACTAAGCCCGAACGAAGTAGCCCGGAATCAACGACCCTTTCGCGCACCGAAACACCGCCTCCTCTAGCGTTCACCTGGCCACCCGGACGTGCCGGCGCAGGCGGTTCAGTGCCATGGCCCACCGTTTGCAAAATACAGCGTTTGGCAACCTTACACTGGCTCCAACTGCACTATTTCACGCGTTTGCAAACATTAGGACAGCGAGAGCACCGAAATGAGAAGGAAAAAAATGAGAGAGGCTATTGTAAAGGGTCTGTATGCCGAGGTGTCGGATCAGACGAGGCCTCTCTAGGTGCCACAGAGTCCGAGTAGTCACCTGACGAATTTGAACGATATTTTGGTCTCAGGGCTCTTAAGGGACTAAGCCCGAACGAAGTAGCCCGGAATCAACGACCCTTTCGCGCACCGAAACACCACCTCCTCTAGCGTTCACCTGGCCACCCGGACGTGCCGGCGCAGGCGGTTCGGTGCCACGGCCCACCGTTTGTAAAATACAAGCGTTTGGCAACCTTACAATGGCTCCAACTGCACTATTTCGCGCGTTTGCAAACATTAGGACAGCGAGAGCACCGAAATGAGAAGGAAAAAAATGAGAGAGGCTATTGTAGAGGGTCCGTATGCCGAGGTGTTGGATCAGACGAGGCCTCTCTAGGTGCCACGGAGTCCAAGTAGTCACCCGACGAATTTGAACGATATTTTGGTCTCAGGGCTCTTAAGGGACTAAGCCCGAACGAAGTAGCCCGGAATCAACGACCCTTTCGCGCACCAAAACACCACCTCCTCTAGCGTTCACCTGGCCACCCGGACGTGCCGGCGCAGGCGGTTCGGTGCCACGGCCTACCGTTTGCAAAATACAGCGTTTGGCAACCTTACACTGGCTCCAACTGCACTATTTCGCGCGTTTACAAACATTAGGACAGCGAGAGCACCGAAATGAGAAGGAAAAAAATGAGAGAGGCTATTGTAGAGGGTCCGTATGCCGAGGTGTCGGATCAGACGAGGCCTCTCTAGGTGCCACGGAGTCCGAGTAGTCACCCGACGAATTTGAACGATATTTTGGTCTCCCGACGAATACTTCCTATGTTGATCAACTAAAGTTATATCATATTGATAACAATACAATTTACAAGCTCAAAGGATGATCTAATGTCATATTTTATCGAATGAGATAGTTTCAGGAATCAAAAGTAAGAAATCAAGAAAACTAGGATGAGCTACAGGTACTACTTCTTTAAGATACAATTTACAAATGACTCATATAAATTGTCACATTTAAGGAAATAATTACGTAAGAATAAAAATAGAGTACAATAAGGTCCATCATCCATTACAGATTGCAAAGGAAGTAGATTGTATTAAAAGGGGCGACATTCCAACTTATAATCAAAGCTAAATGATCAAAGTACAAACTAAGATATCTGTCAAGACTAATGAAATAAAATTGAAAGCATATGTTTAAAATTTTAGCTCTAAGAACTTGTCAAGCTTCAAAGATTAAAAAATTTATAAGAAAAGTTTTCCAGTGATATTTCAATATGATTAAGTCTAAAAATTTGCAAAATATTGCAAGAAGGAGATCTAGAATAAGCTTTGAAAAAGTAGAAAGAACATTACAAACTTCAATAGAATAAAATACATTGCATCCATAAGGTTATAATTTATTAAATGTAAGGAAAATTTCTATACAAAGAGTGTATCATATGCAGCACTTGTATGATAATCATGGTTGAATGAGTAAGATGCAAAGCAAGTTAGAAAAACACTAAAGAGGAGAACCAATTTCCATGATTTTTTGAAGTCATGAAGAATAAGTACACAATATATGAGATGAAATTTGTGAAGAGGCCTTTAAAGGTCTGATTTAAAAATTAAATACAACAAGGAATGAATCTCAAAAAATATAGATTACAAGTGTACAATAGGTACAAAAATTATCTAAATACCATAGCTCTTACAAGGAAATCACAGATTGAGAGAAAGATGAAATAGTTATGCATGTACAAAAAGAGTTCATGTTGCTCTAGAGATACAGTTTCTTAAATGAAATAAAATCATTAAGAAAAACCTCTTATTCATAATAGTCAAGAAACTCAAAACTACTTAGAAGATGACAAAGTGCATATAGAATCATAATCTACATGTATTCAAGAAGACAGTTCACAGATCCACATCATCATTGAAGGTAGAAGATACATAATTTAAGAATACAACTTATTCCAGATTAGTTTAAAGTTTTAAATGGCTAAGTATAGTTTTGAGTTTTCCAAAAAATTAACTTATTTAAACAAAATAAAAAACTAGAGAAAAATAATGAGAAAAATAAAAAGTAATCAACCTACAAAAAATATCCATCTTTCTCACTCCCAAATTCTAAGTCCGCCATTTCATTACTTTTTCTTCATGTAAATTGGTACCTCAAGAATAAATGTACGTTATACATAGCACATCTCTAGTTACTAATACTTAAGTTGGCTTGATATAGAGCTAACAATATTGTTTTAGTTTGAAAAATAAAAATTCAAAATGCCCATGGCACGAAATATACCACAAATAATAATCAGAAAGATACTAGAAAATATATAACTAGAAACTTAATACACTAAATCCACCGAACAAAGATCAAAACCCACTTTCTCAGAGTTAGCAATAATACCAAAATAACCAAATTTATAGCCTTATTTAACCAACACACATGGATATATATATATATATATATATATATATATATATATATATATATATATATAAGAATCAAATAAAGTGTGCTCCAGACGCGCACGTCTCTGAAAATATATATGTACATGTATAAGTTCATAATGTATGTATACAGATCTCAAACTAAGCATGTGCCATAATGTACATATGGGACCACATGCGGTCGCAAAAGGCTAGATATATATACAATGGACTGTGAATAGATGTACTCATGACCACATATATGTGGCATCCAAGTGGACTATAAATCTACTCATGAAACATCTTCCCTCTCTTCGCCCTGCTAGAAGTAGCACGTCCACGACCTGGGGATGTAGTGGAGGGAGATGCCACTACGGATTTCATCCGTGTGGTCCTAGGTGTCTCCAAGCATGCCTGCAACCTAACCTGCACATTCATAAACAACAAGTTTTTAACACCCAAAATTTTAAAATACCTTCAAAATTTAGAAACTTGTACAATTTAGTTAAAATGCATGTGCAATCTTACCGCAATGTCATGATCCCTATCGATTTGTTGTTGACGCTTCGCAGGGACAACAATAGACTCACGAGGGGTAAGCTACATACAAATAATTAATTTTCAAATTAAATATTTCACACTCATATAAAGACCTACAAAATTTGATATTGTAGATTTAAGTTTAATAAGAAATAATGAACCTCCAAAATTTAACAAATTTAAAAAATTGTGTACCTCGGTTAGTGGATTTGCAGATGCTATGGCGGTATCTACAGCAGCCTCCACAGTCTGCATATGTGGAGGAGTCTCTGTAGCAGTCATAAGCTATACAAAAAACATGTACAAATCAATTTATTAAAATCTACTTAAGAGCTATACAAAAAACATCTACAAATCAATATTTAGTTACTCAAGAAAGAATAAAAATACATTATTAAATTTTATCTTCTATTTAGGCTAAATACATAGGATCTATAAATGTTAGCACGGAGGCCATCTATCTTCATATGTATTTGTGTCCAAAGGTTGGGATGGAGAATACTCGTTATCTAGTAGAAGCGAAGTGGATATAGAGTGAGACATTGGTCACATTGGGAGCTTTTTGTACAGGAATAACAACTTCAAAATCTGTGATCGACTGATATGTGTTGCTTGAACAAGGAGAATGAGGAGGAACATTCTCCTTTGCCGCTACATGCGGTTTTGATTTAGTGTTTCCGGTCCTCTATGTTTCACCCACGGATAACCCCTTGTTTACATGATCTATGATCTCTCTCAAAGGGGTTGCTAGGAAAGATTTGACCATGTCTTCCTCCTTAGTGTTTGAATTAGGGATTTACTTAGATTTAAATACGATATGTTTAGGGAGGGCATTTATCCACCAATTATTATTCTCTTTTTTAATGTTTTACCATCTCACAATCAGGAGCAGAATGCCCCAAAAAAATACATCTCCTACATCTGAAAGGTAGGCCCTTATAGTCCAGAGGATGAGTGCAAGTTTGATTTTGCACTTTAAGATTAAGGTGGGTTGGAAGATTCTTTGAAGTATCAATCTCAACTAGGACTCTTGCATATACATTGTATGTGTGAAATCATAGGTTTGGGATTCGACGTTAATGATGTTTCCCAAGGTATTTCCTATGGATATCAGACAACTATGGTCCTAAAATTATAGGGGTAAGTGGGGTAATTTGATCTAGATTGGTTTGTGTGATAAAGATTCAGTGAGAGGGTTGAATGATGTGAACCATGGTTTTAAGATAAGGTACCTTTGTTGGAAAACCCAAAGTTGTTTAGAAATTTTGTCCTTGTCAGCTATAGAGGGGAAAAAAATAATAAAAATTCCCTTAGCATAGGGGTAGAGGGTCTAACCTACCCGCTAGAAGCGGGAACCAATTCTTGGAGATCTAATCATGGAGGATAGGGAGGCTAGGCTAAAGATGAGTGAATCTACAGATCAAGGCATGATCTTGGTAAAATGAATATATTTCGAGGACTTCATCGCCAAAGGTTACACTTGGGTTTCTCTTAGTAGGCCTCATGGTTTTGATCTATGTCTTCTTTTACAAAACCTCATTAAATGAGTGATTGACTAAAGCTTTAGTTGTAGCAGGAGTTTCCAAGCTATCAACAAGGGAGAAAACCCTAGTGTTTGCACCCCTAACAAAGATGTTAGGATTCACTCAACCTCCCAATGGGTTATTAGTGTCCCCAACAAAGATAATAGGATTTTCCATTCCTCCTTGCAAGTTCTTGGCAACATTGGTGCCAGTAGTGTCAGATCCAACCCCAACAATGGCTCCATTGCCACCTGCAGTTTGAGCAACTGAAGCCCCACACCCAGTGCCCAAGAATATTTCTAGAAACAAACCCTTAGGGGTCTACATGTTCTGCAGAGGGGGATGTAGTTTCTAAAATGAAAGGACACCTCCATCACGTAATTTCACACAACCCTACGTGTGCACATATATATGTCCGCCGCCTCCAAATCTATTAGGGTTCATATGAGTGGTGGAGTTAGGGTTCGCAGGAGTTGTCATAAATTGGAGGAGCTGTCTATTAAGGGTACAATGATGTTGTAAATTCTTAAATCTCAGTACACCAATCCATATAAAACTTATAATCATATGGAAAGGACGCATAGATTTTTTTAGATAAAGGGTACGAGAGGATTTAACCTTTTTTACATTTCTTCATCACTCTTATCATTCATTAAAGAGATTTGTAACTAACCTGCGTAAAACTCACGCGAGGCATGCCAGTAGCTTCAGTTCCCTGAGCAGATGATGACCCGTCAGGCTCCTGTGTATAAAAGAGAAAAATATTATTACATGTGCAACATACACGTGAAACAAATTATAATAATAATCTAGTGCAATTAAATGATTTATTAAAAATGTAAGTTTGTACAACTTGAAACTTACGTTTGAAACACGCCCAACCGCAGTAGCTAGCATGTCAACACCAGATGTTTCCTTCACCGGCTCTTGCTATTTAAAATAAAATAAAAAATTAGTTTTTTACATGTATGTACATGAAGTACAATCATATATATATTAATATCTCAAACATGTGAATTAAACTATTGTACATATATATATTATTTAAATTTATTTAAAATTTACTTGTGAAAGACCAATATCAGTGGCTCCAGTTCCAAAAACATTCCCCAGCATCTCATCTATAGAAAAAAAAATCCTGTGAACCAGCAAATGATGTCTCGCCTGCAGTGCATACGGCACCACATGATCCACAGTGGTGTGGTGCACTAGAACTGGCACCTCCACCAACATCACCGGATGCAATCTGGGTGCTATGCTGGGTGAGAGTGTCAGTGAGCTCCCTCAATGCATGCAATGTATCAATCTCCACAACCTCCTTCACTGTAGGAGGGATAACTGAAGGCAATGGGGGTTTTGGGGCATGGGGGATCCTAGGCTGACCTACGCGTGCACCAGGTCTGCTCTGTGCAGAGCCACCTCCTTGACCAAAAAAGTCTGAAAAGTCAAAATAATTCGGGACCTCATTGAGCACAAACTCACAATATAATTTCTTCAAAAAATAAAGAGGAACCTCATTGTTGTTGCATGGTGGATAATCAAAAACCATCCACCATCGGTCCCAAAAATTGTTTTTGATTCTATCATCATGGCACCAATGGATTGGGAACCGTTTGCAAGTAACTGCAGGGGGGCATTGGTTCTAGGGTCGGTAAATAATGCACAAATTAGGTCTTTTCCAATTTTTTTGTCTTTGACGGCCGCATGAGATAGTTTTATCCGCATACCACCGCCTACAGTCACTTCTAAAGGCGTTCCATCTATGTATTTGGTTGGTTGCAGACTCTACTTCGCCAATCAATGTTTGCAATGTATTGGCTAAAGTCATGCGGGATGGATTTGTAGCATGGTTTTGTCTTATAGTTTGAATTAGGTTCTCAATGACAATTTTATTTTCTTGGATTCTTCCAATGATATTATCTTGCGTTCCTGTTGGCTCAGTGGGGACAGAAGGAGCCACAGGGGGCGGATCTATGTTTGGAGGAGGGTTTTGAGGAATGTTCGGAGGGTTTTGAGGAATGTTCGGTGGGTTTTGAGGAATGTTTTGACGGTTTGCACGAGCCCGAGCTTGCCGACCAACTGATAAAACAATAAAATTGTATACATAAACAAACAATTCACAAAACCCATGAAAATGCCAAAAAAAACCTAAAATGCAAAAAAAACAACCTAAAATGCAAAAAAATGATTACAATCGGGGACTTACCTCCTCGTCTTGGCGGCATGGTTGAATCTATCGCTATCCAGAAGTCCGATGAGCAATTTTGAGATAGTATTGAAAGTGCGAGTGAAAAACGTTTAAGAAAAGTCACGGTTCGAAATGAAAATTAGGAAAATAATGAGTCGCGGGACTGTTAAATTTTGTCTCAGAGTTCCGCGATCGCGGTTTATAACTGCGCTCGCGGTTATAAACCGCGATCGCGGAACTAGGTTCGGTAATTACCAAACCTAGAATTCAATAACCGCGATCGCGGTTTTAGGACCGCGCTCGCGGTTTTAAAACCGCGATCGTGGTACCTTTATTTCGGGTTTTTATGTCCACGGAATTGTCCACCAACTTCGTGCACTTACCCACTAATAGAGTTAATAACCCACATTACATCCCTTGAGGTTATAACAGATCCTCATATAACTATGTAGAGCCAACTCATGCATCAGAGCTATATTATGCTCATCATATTACAAAGAAGAATGAAAAATCATCCTTTTCAATGTGTTATTGCTCACAGAGCTCTCCTAATCCCTAAGCATAACATCCCCCTTTTTTTTTGTAGGGATTCACCTCTTTTCTCTCTTTCACCTTATATATCTTTCTTCTACCGGGCGCTTGTATTTATAACCTTAACACTCACCGTTAGGCCTTCCAGAAGTTACAAATCGATTGCTAAGTGTCGAAGTGGTCCTCCATGGGAGCATGATTTCATATATCTGAGCTCTCCACTCTGTATTATGATGCTCTTCTAGAACCTCCCATCGCATGCCTGGAATATTCCCTTCTTGATCCCATAGTCACCAGGCTGACACCTTATCCACAAGGGTCATTTTTTTCTCATATGCCGCCTAGGGTGCCGAATACGGATAAGTACAAAACCCATTTTTCCTTGTGCACGCGTGCCATATGCTCTGCAAAACCTAGCCAGAACCATTCCTTGCACATCTTCAACTCATGTGCCCTTCTTCAACTAGGTCCCACGTGCCCACGCACCTTCTTGTACTTAGTTGATATTTTGGGGCCCAACATGTGTTTTTGCAGGTCCTCCTTGTTGTAGAATTTAATAAATTTTGAGATTTCCAGTGTGGAGAATAAGCCTTAAAAGGAAATGATGGTTGGATAGTTTCATTACATATTTATTCATAAGAAAGGGTGCTCTTAAGACCCATAGTGGTAGCCTCAAGACTTACAATCCTATTCATGAGTGCTTGCAAGGGATCAATTTGAGGTGGTTATTGAAGGTTTGAGGATGATGATCTAGGTTGATTATAAATATGTGGGTTCAATTGTTGGTATACATGATATGGTAATGACACATTATGATGAAGACGAATACTCATAAGGATATTGTAGGTATGCTAAGAGACTAAGGGTTGTGAGGGTTGAATGTATTGAAAAGGAATATGAATGTAAATGTTGATAAGAGGTTGGGATGGTTGTGGTATATATTGAGAAGGATGGTGATATACTGTGAGATAGGGACAATAGATGTCTTCTATGAGAAGGGGTGAGTACTAGTGATAGAATTTGTATTAATGATAGCTATAGATGTGGGGATAAATAAGACTAAATTATGGATTGAGGATGTAGGTTGTTATGATGGGATGATTTGAGATACAATAGGAGAGGTCGTAGTAATAGGAATAACAACTAAGATTACAAGAGGTGGAGGGGAAGCATTGGAGGCTGTAAGACTTAATATGGAAGTGGATGTCGTAGTGTTAGTTTGTAAGGCTGTCAAGCTTGACGAAGGAGTTGATGACGGAGATGGTTGTTTTTCAGACACGTCTTGTGATGAGATAGTGTTGAGGTTGAAACTAACGAAAAGGGATGATGAAACAAGGACTGATGTGCTTGATCCACCAGCAATGGAATAAGGGTTATTTTTTAGGATTACATGCTCATGATTGCGGTCGATGAGTCGGGAAGTATCAAAGGTGATGGTAGTAATAAGAGGTCGTTGTTCAGGTTATAATTATCAGAGAAGGACACCCCAAGAGGCAAGGTAAGCATTGAGGGACACCTGGTTAAAATATATAAGTTTTGTAAAGATTGGATCACCACTATTGAATAAATGTGGGCTAGATAGATCAGGAATCTTGGATGTGGCTAATTGGGTACAAAGAGAATGCATAGGTTCCAAGTCTATTTTTAGGAGCGGATTCGTTGTGTTGGGGATATTTTGGATATGGGACTAAAGTGATTCTTCCATATTTGAAAGATTCTAAAAGTAAGATTGTAGCCTAGTTAGGACCATGAAATAAATAAATAGTCAATAAAGAAATGAAAGATGGTTTTTTTAGAAAAGAAAAAACCGCACAATTAGAAGAATGTTTTAATTATCTTGATTATCTCGAGAAAGTTTAAAATTAAAAAATGGATGAAAAGGAGCTAAGGAAAAGGCTATCTAAGGTTGGGTTCATGTGAGTTAAGGGTCAAGTCCTCTATATACCTGAAGGGAAGTGAGGTCTAGATTTGTGTTGGTGTCAATATGAGACATGATATTGGTGCATACCCCATTACTTCATAGTCCCATGGAGATAAGGGTGTTTGGTGCTTAGCCAATATACTTCCATTAGATTATTTATACTCGGATAGAACACTGATTTGGATTATCCTATTGGTGATGAAATCCAAGTAGGTCCACCTGGGAAGGATTGTTTAAAATGAAAATTTGATGTGATATGTGGTTTGTTTGTGTGTGGCGGGAGTTTTGTGAATGCAATTTTTTCAACTCCTAATTACACTAGATGAGCAAGCAGATATGAAAGTTCTTTTTAAGATCCAAAAAGTAAATGTTTACTTTGATGAGAACAAAGAAATCAAAATGCAATTCTGAAGGGAAGAAGAAATAAAGAAAGCATACTTGTAATCGTTATTATTTTTTTTAATTTTCATGTATTTGTTAAACAACGACAATGAGGCACTCCTAGCTAAAAGGTTAGATGATATCTACAAGAAAATAAACAAAAAGATATGAAATATAAATAAAAAGGGACAAGTCCCATCAGGTGTGTCAGGATGTTTATGGTGAATTTCAGTTAGTTGTTATTATGTTGAAATACCAAAAACTCTAAATAAAATAGTGTTTATTGATACCTACACCAACAAATTCAATGTTGGGATGATTGGATACACAATAAATGTAAAATACTCATCCTTTTACCAAGTGAGAAGACTTGTATATAGAGACAGCTAGACCAAACAAATATCAAACGAGGATTAAACGAGTTACTCAACTACAATCGATCCCATGAATCCAAAGGGATTCCTTGATGGGTGTCATCTTGTGTTATGTAGTCAAGTGATATGATAATAAGATAAGATGATGAAAACAAAATTAGAATTCAAGAGGGATGGATATATCCTTCTCTACATGGTAGGTGGCCCAGGATAGGGTTGTAGCAAGATCGAAGTCCAAGACATAGTCAAACCAAGATTGTTCTATTACGTCTTGTATTTCACGTATCACTTCAAGTTGATTTTTGATGTCTTTGATTTTTGGAGTGAGGTCAATGGAAAAAAAACTAAGCTCGTGTGAGATGTCAAATTTTTCCCATAATAAGGGTTGCAATACTATCAGGATATCATATATGCAAGTGATGGGTTGCACCTGTCTTTAAAAAGTCATCTATAGAGAATACATCTTGTAAGGTAACAAATGAAGCCAAAACAGTTTGATAAAGATATAATAATTATTTAAAAAATGAATAAATTGACAGAATTCTACGATGATTGAAGATAAAAAGGCTTATCTTGATAAAAGTTGATAAAATAGATTGTGATTGACGCAAAATAAAATTTGACAATGCTAAGACAGACTAGGGGGGACCTAAAATAAGAGAAGATACAAAAAAACATAGATTTTGAAAAGTATAAAGGGATAATGAAAAACAAAAGGGATTAAGATACCGATCTACGGAGATCAAGAATTGATGACGATCATTGTTAAAATGAAAAATATTCTAAGAGTCGACCAAATGATTAAATGAAGGATTGGATGTAAAGTGGATTTGGAGGATGGTATAGATGACTGTTTGTAAACTATGATTAATGCAACATATGATTGAAGATGATAAATAAAATTTTACCAACCTTGTCAAATACTTCAAATTATGAGAGGACTCCAAATGACTGAAAGATTGTTTAACAAGAATTCTCTAAAGAATGGTAGTAGGGTGTTGATTTTTAGCAATGTCTTGATGTCGTGCAAAGAGACTGAAATCCAACAACAATCCAATATGTGTGATTTCTTGTGTGTAACTAGTCTAAATATGAAAATGGGAAAGAAAGTGGTTTAAATAGGGTCGACGATATCCGTAATGATCGCTGGAGATCACGGATCATCGTTGATTTGTCTGAATATGTTAAAACCAACTAAGGAAAAGATGCCAAATATTTTAAACCACTTGCCATATGAGGATTAAGGTTGTTTCATGAGTGGTTGGAGGTAATAAATCCAAGTAGGAAGAGGTCGGGGGGTTAGGATGGGTAGGATAAATTAGGCTAGGTTGGTTTTAGGTGGTTAGGAGAGGGTACATATAATATTCTACGTAGATAAATGAGTGGTTATGATGGTAAATTATAATGTACCTAGTATAGAAATAATATTGTGAATAATGATGATGTGATTAATGTGTGTCAGGTCACCTAGGGGTAAAAAAGTGGTCTCTACATATCCCACTGATTCCTTACCCAAAGGAGTAGCGAGATCCGCCACCAGATCCTCTATTTTTGAACCCTCTAAAAAAACAACCTCCATTTATTCCATCTTTGAATCCAAATCCGAAGAGTAATTTGTATCAATCTCCACAAAAAAATGACTAGAAAGGGCATCCTTCCACCATGACCTGTTTACATTTACCTTATGATTCCCTCATAAGCAGTATGAAGCCAAGTTTCCCAGGGAAAATCACTTTTTGCATCTAAAAGGAAGCCCTTCATAGTCTAAGTTCCATAAGTTGGAGGAAGATCAGATGAGGTATCCAAATCAACCAAAATGCATGTAAAGTTAGTATGGGTATATAGTTTAGTTTTATTATCAATTATTCAACAACGTCCCAAAGTATTTCCAATAGAAATTAGACTCTCCTCACTCAAAAAAATTTAGTAGAGGGTGAGGCAATCTAACACATACAGGTTGAATGGAGAAGGTTTTGGTAGTTGAGTGGAAGAAAGGAAACCAAGGCTTCATAAGAAAATGCTGACCTTCATTATCCCACAACTTAAAAATAATGACATCCTTATCTTGAACAATATTAAAGATAACAATAAAAATACCTATTACACAGGGTTAGATTTCAAATTTACTTTTTATAAGAGGATTCCATTTTGTAGAAATCCATGAGTAAAGTTGCGGTAGTTCAAGCCATAAACCATTAAAGTGACAAATCAATCCTTGGCTATTTAAATAGTTTTCAAAATAGATCACCTTCTTCCCAAAAGTGACATAGGGGATGGTGTTTGAATAGTTCATGGGATTGACCCTTTGACGAGACAAGGATGATTACTTAGCTACTTCTATGAAATATCTTTTCTTAAGGACCTTTCCATGAAATAAGTGACTCTATGATCCAATCTTTAGACAAATCTCCATCTAAATCCAAGCATGTGCTACCCTAAGTATCAAAAAAATCAGGTAAATGTAGAGGGTTCAAACAACCGCCCACAAGAGGACCCTTAGAATCCATAGAAACATCATTGCATTTTGATCCACTTGTAGATACAAAATCACGCACTTGGGTACATTTCTAGGTCATAGAAGCATACTAGCATTCATATGATTCCTAAGCAAGAAAAATGCTAATTGACAACTACCTTTGACCTCTTTTTTTGTTTCTTGATTTCCACTTGGTCTTATACACCCTATAGCCCAGTCAGGATTTTACTGATTTAATTTTAATGGCTTTAGACACCAGCACCCAATGAGGACAGCAGTGCCTAAGTGCTCATGTCCCCTCTTGGTTCCTCTGACCCTTTCTCACATTACTCGCTCCTTTTGGGTCTCTTTTATATTTTGGGCATCTTTTTCACTTATGGGTCAGCCTTCCAGTTGTCAATTATGAAATTCAAATAAGGGAATCATATAAATACATAGTTATGTGTTCAAAATGAGGGTCCAAACTCTAAGCATTATAACTATCACCTAATCATACATTGAAAAGGCACATAAAGCACTTCAAAACATCCATTTAGCATCCATTCAAGGGATAAGGGACTGCAACTCTGCATACACAACATAGGAAAGGGAAGTTTATTCTATTCCATCCACATATTTTGCATATTCTAGCAAATCTAGCCTGTTATCTAGTGCATATTGCACAAGAGATTCCTAGGGCATGATTCTTACACACACAAACACACAAGAACTACATGGAGTATGAGATGTAGTACAATGCTCAATCGTAAGTTCACTATGTCAGATGACCGCCGGTGTCAATCTGAATCCCCACATTACATCTTTATTTTTTAGTTTTGATGTGGTTTTGTGGGTTTCGTAGGTGAAATTATCTTTTTGTAGGTTACAGGTACCCTCGGCGATCAAGAAGCAACACAAAGGCAATCAACACAGAATATTTGCGACACTTGTGCAACGTAGTAAAAAATCAAGTTTTGACCATTTTTTGCAGTCACGGGCACCTAGTAGCACTCTCTAACACCCAAGTGCCCTTGACCTAATGTGGGCACCCTTTTCCAACATTATTTATAAGCTCCTAAATTTTCAAAGACCATTTATGACATTGTTTACCTCATGTTAGCAGTTTTCCCAATCCAGATTGGTTCCGAGTTGAGCGTAAATCAACTAAGTCATATTTTCTATGTCTCTTGCTTAGGGTTTCATGTTTTACTTATTTATCTACTTATGTCACATTGTATCTTAACATTTTTATAGCATTATTTACATCAGTTACTCTACAACAGGGTTTGATAAAAACTATTTTTGTTAAATCACCACCATGCATGCCATCTTTAACAATAATAATAGGGGAAACATTGTCTTCTTTCCTACCTTACGAACCACCATGCATATAGCCTCCAACAATAGCAACAAAGGAAACACCACCATATTACCTACTTCATGAACCACCACACATATCACCTATAATAACACCAACATGGGAAACACCACCATCTAACCCACTTTCAAGATAGGGCCCAGCCAGGGGCCAAGCCACATCACTAATACATATGCCCACACCATGGATCCTCATGGTCGAGATGCCCCTGCTACTAGATTTCCTTCCTCATTTAAATACACCATATGTGCAAGAAACATAATGAAAACAAATTCTATCTAAGATTCATCATTGATAGTGTAAAGAGTTGGTTCTTCATCACTTGGGTTCAATCTAACAAGATCTAGCTATCATGTGTGATAATTATCTATAATTTGGAAAATGTATATTTATTGTTAATCATTTTCTCCCTACTTAGGATATGATGTTGTTTAAAAGGAGGGAACACTACACATACATTAGTGAATATTGAATGGTTATGATTGTTATAATACATTTTTCTTCCATTTATTAAACTATAGGATTCAACTGCAACTTGTGATTCATTGCTGATTTAGAAACAATTTTTAGATATATCTAGTATATTCCTCCTTTTTCCAACATTTTTTTAAATATCTTTATTTCTATCTCGCTAAATAATGCTTATATATTAGCTTGTTTCTTTGATTTTCATGGACTATGATGACATTTAGCATGCATTTATGTTTTTTACTTGACTACATCTTCAAAGTAAACTTATGACTAGGCAGTAATGGGTATAACAATACAAATGACATTGATAAACTAAATAATCATACAACTGGAAAAAAATGCATGTAAGGATTTATATTTGACATAATTTCAATCATTTAAATATATAATACAAAATTTTAAAATAATAAATGTTCAAATGTAAAACATAAACAGGTAGATAAATGTTATGAAGTATTTGAAAAACATCACTTAGATGTGGTCATATATGCAAAAAATGGAGAAACCCTAACTTAAGTCACCTAAGATGACGATGGTAGAGAAAATTTCATCCCATTTTTTAAAGGAAAAATGTATATTGATACTGGACTTTTATCGATAAAAAAACTAGAAGCCACAAATTCATGAAAACCCTCTTTGCTAAAAATACTTCGAACTTTTTTTCCTAGACAATTTATTAACCTAAAAATCAATAGATATACCTACACAATTCTAAAAAAATCACATACTAGTACAAAAATACAATCTAATTTTTTTTTCATTCCAAGTTTTAAAAATGCTTAATCTGGGAATGATTTAGGGTGAACACCAATTGCCGCAAGGAAGGGCATTGAATTTAACATTAAGGGAGGGTACACATGTGAGCATCAAGGAAATTCACATATTAGTAAGATTATAAATTCATTTCAACTAAATATATCATGTATATAGCTTGTGCAATATTTAGAACTTGTTTGTAGTTGGCTGAAATCCATGTAAATATAGTTTTTTTTTTTTGTCGAAAATGGCTTTGCATGTACTTTTCTTCAATGCAACATTAGAATTCAAAATAAATGTTTGGGGAAACAAATTAACTATATTGTGTTTGCCTTGATTTTTACACCTAGAGTTAACCACATGTCACATGCAATCATCTTAATTGATGGTCAAATGCGTTTAATGGCCTAACTTGGATGAGAACTTAATATAACTAACTTTAGTTTACCTACTATAAGTATAATATAACGTGTATTTACTCATATATTAAAGGATCGAATCCATACATTTAAAATTTAAATTTTATGAGAGATTTATGGAGTTAAAAAACATTACATGTAATGAAAATGTCACACATATCTCTATCATCATGCAACCTCTTGGCACCATATGACACAAAAAGAAATGATTCTCAAAAACTCTTGCAAGATAATATTTCACAATTTATAAGGAAGAATAAATTCTTTATCTAAGGTCTTCAAGAGGAATGGTGATAAATGTAGACTTGTTTCCAAGGATTTGAGACAAGCTCATATCAATAAAAATGAAGATTTTTTTAGATAATCGTACAAATGACCTCTAGTAATAACATTTCTTCAATATATTAAAGGGATCTCTAACAACAACATAAAAATCCTTCAGCACAAACATCAATGTCATATTTCTTCATCATAACACAATCATAAAGCCACTAAAGTCCTCATATGATAAGTTGAACCTAAGGGGCAAACATGTGGGTTATGTAGAAATTCATAGGTTCATTTGATACAATACAAAGGTTAAGGAACATGATGTACCAATAAGTTTGGGAGGGTACAAATTCTACATTAGTTGAAAGAAACACCACATTTGGTTTGAAAAAACTAATTTCCTAGAGCTGACCCATGGTTACAAATGCTTCCTCGAGGAAGGTGTGGAGATCTACAAGCATGAGAGCAATGATAATATAGATGGGGGAGTTTTAGCTATTGAGAGGAACCTAGTATAAAAAAATTAAGAGGAGTTCATTTTAGAAGATATATAAATTATTTTCAAACTAATATTTATAATGGTTATTTTATTTATTGTTTTCTCTTACAATAGGTCTACATGTATTATAACTAAACCTAATACCATTAACAACTTAAAAAGGCCATAATTGGCTTCAAGTTAGTAATTGAATGCAAAATGATCTTTAGATTTAGGTTCCAAATATGTTTTTTACAATTTATATAACAATCTTGAGAAATATGGTGATTTGTCTCATACAAAATTTATACGAACAAGTTATGAGTTATACCAAAAGAACCATCAAACTAGAAAAAAAGTACATATAAATCCATTACAACTATATATCATGTATATAACCTCTACAATATTTACAAGTCATTTGTAATTGACTAAAATCGATGTAAATATAGTTTTTTCAGTCAAAAATGGTTTTGCATGTACTTTTCTTCAATGCAACATTTGAATTCAAAACGAATGTTTGAGGTAATAAATTAACTCTGATGTGTTTGCCTTGGTTTTTTACACCTGAAGTTAATCACAAGGCATTTACAATCATCTTAATTGGTAGTTAAAGTTGTTTAATGAACTGACTTGGATGAGAAGTTAATATAATTAACTTTAGTTTCCCTAATATAACTACAATATAAAGTGTACTTACTCATATATTAAATGATCCAATCCATACAATTAAGATTTTAATTTTATGAGAGATTTAGGGAGTGCAAAAACATTATTGAAAATGCCACACATATCTCTATCATCATGCAACCCCTTAGCATCATAGGACATACAAGGAAATGATTCTCAAAACTCTTGTGAGACAATAGTTCACAATTTATAACAAGGAACAATAAGTGTTTTATCTAAGGCCTTCAAGAGGAATGACAATAAATGTAGACATGTTTCCAAGGCTTTGAGACAATCTCATATCAATAAAAATGAAGATTTTTTTTTAGATAATCCTACAAATGACCTCTAGTAATAACATTTCTTCAATACATTGATGAGAACTCCAACATCAACGAAAAAATCTTTAAGCAAAAAACATAAATGTCATATTATTTCATCATAACTTATCATAAGGTCCTCATATGATAAGTTGAACCTAAGGGGTAAAAATGCAACTCATGTAAAAATTCATAGGGTCATTTGATTCAATACAAAGGTTAAGGAACATGATGCAACACTAAGTTTGGGAGGGTAAAAATTGTACATTAGTTAAAAGAAACACTAGTTTTTGTTAAAGAAAACTAATTTCCTAGAGCTGATCCATGGTTACAAATGTTTCGTCAAGGAATGTGTCAAGATTTGGAAGCATCAGAGCAATTAAAATATCAAGCGACTCAAAAATTTAAGGAGCAAGGTTATAACACAAAGCGAACACCACTGATCAACCTCATTTAAAACAACATCAACATAAGCCACTTGAAAAAATAATCGAGACCAAATGAACCAACCTTAAAATTACGGAGGTAACATGTACATATGCATCATGAAAGGCACATAATCAATATAAATGCACATAATCAATTAAAAGGACAATCTAGAAATTGACACCCCAACACCTTTTTGCAGAAGATGAGATTTGTCAAAACATCAAATGTCAGTGTGTCACTATAATTTATATGGAAGCCTGAAGGCCAGTAGCTTTCTCAAAATCCCTTTACTAAATATTCGGCCGCCCCCGTTTTAGGGAAGACTTTTCTAGTCGTAGTTTTTACAATTCCTCTAGTTGATGTCTGTATACGGCCTCCCGCAGCCACACTTTTTGATTCACGCGTACAGATACGTAACACGACTGAGACAATTACGGACTACGTCCATAGGGTTAAGTTTGACGGCCACCTATGCTCGTGAAACAATTTTTAGGTGATGGTAAATTTTAAATCTTGTCTTTCGAAACTATAAAATAATATTTTAATAAAATATATAAAAGATTAAGTTTTAGATTTAACTATTTTAAATATATATTTGTATAATCTACCTATAAATTTATATAAAAATGACTGTCATTTTTAAAATTCGGACGATTTTCCCAAATATTTTAAGGCTAAAATCACAAAAAAACGTCTAAACGGCCGTCAAATTCAATCCTTGTAACGTCACTGTCACTTTCCGTAATCCTCGAGAGTGGTGAAACTTAGGATTGATCAGAGTGTAGACACCGATGTTCATTGTTCATGTACTTATTCCATGGAATGATTATTCGTGGTGATTGTTTTTAAGTTGTTAACACCAGGGAAATTAACTGTTATAATATTTTATTGCAGAATACGCCCCGATTCCCGAGGCGATTAAAAAATAAACGTGGAGAGTGGACATCCCCTGTCCACATAAATGCTGTGTTAAGTACCTGCGTTGGGGAGGCATTTTGTAAGGCTTAAATTTTGATTGAAAGATGATTTAGTTATGTAACAGTGCAGACAGTAAATATTGTTTTGGGATAGTGGTACTCCACTTATATCCGCGGAGCTCGAGAATAAGTAAATGCCCGACATGTGTTGTCTGTAGACATAGACATGTCAATGACTATTTTTTTTATTATATTTGAATAGTATTTGCCTACAGCCTACGCTATTTAAGTAATGTTAATTTACTTAGACCTGAACCAGCTTCTAAATGTTGAAAAATATATGTCGCTACTTAACGAAGGCGTGGTAGCGGTTATGTGGTCCAGGGAAACTTTTGATAGGTTGTTCATGCGAAAGAATCCGATTCTGCGACTTATCAACAGCCAAGTGAAGGAATGGCCATTTTATTAGCAACGATTCATCTCAATCGTGCGTTTCATCATTAAATATCGAAGAATATTAGGGTTTCTTTGAAAATAACTTTCGTAATGGGGGAAACAGGTGAACAGTTAATTGTACCCTGTTCTACTTCGCCAACCAATCTCGGCCTCCTGTTTTTACGGAGTTTAACTGTGACCTTTCCAGTGATATGACATGCAAAAATGTGCGGATGGATTGAATTTGATATATATTCTGCTTGTTGAAATAACGTGGGATATCCCGGACCGTGGATGATCATCAGAGATCTAAAACCACATCTACAGCAAAAATATATTCTGCCTGCACTACGGCTTCTTCTTATAAAGATCTGACCAGGTCTATAGATTTTTCATGTAAAAGAGTGGGAAAAAGACGACTTTTGGCCAAAATTCATAGCCAGGTATGTACGCTTATTTTTTGATTTGCTTTGGTTAGGGTTTTCTGCAAAGATTAAACAAACATTTCCTTATTTTTTCATGTCCGCAGACTTTCGTTTCCAATATTTGTAACTCCATTTCCTGGCTTCATTTCCTGGTTTCTATTTAGACCTTTCCCCAGGGTTTTTAATGTTTCTTGTAACTGATATCATCTTTGCAGGCAATACTAATGGTGATAAACATTGGAGGATTGTGGGATAGACCTATTCCTATAGCCGATGAAAGGCCGTGTACTCTTCCGTCCATCTACACTGATATTGTTTGCACTGAAAGCTTTCCAGGTTGTGATCTCGCAGGCTGTATATCCTGTAATTGTCTTTCTCACGACACAAATATGGGATCACATCCTGAATATAGTTTTAGAGGCTCCGGTGTTTCCAATGTCGATGAAGACGAGATTTGTTCAAAAGAGCAGCCAAAAAACTGCTCTATAATGAAGCAATGTGCAGAGGTGTCTACCGAATCGGAAAGGGAAAAAGGCCATGTGAGGGCTGTCGATGTTCATAAGAGTGAGAATACAGTATGCCGTCACGCTTCGAAAGCTTTACGAGTTCGTTCTTCTGCAGCCAAAGATCGGCACAGTAAAGTGAATACTGCAAAAGGACTTCGGGACACAAGGGTGAGGCTTTCTCTTTCTACCGCTGTTAAGTTTTATGAGGTACAGTACAGATTAGGGCTTGATCGTCCAAGCAAAGCCCTAGATTGGCTTATGAGTAAAGCACAAAGTGCTATAGATCAACTGCCTGAAGCATCTTATATTTCCAAGTTAAACTGCTCATTGTGTCGCTCTGTTTCAAAGACTCGTAGTACCTCACTACCTACAGATCGTGTCATTTCAACATATTCTGAACAGGCCACAAATTTAGACGGTGCAGTAGACGCGCGCAGATCTGGAAGAGGGGTAAAGGTTCCTGTTTCAAAGCTTCACCTTATTTCACCAAAAGACATGACTGCCTTTTCTTCATCATCATCTTCCGGGGTGGAATGCTTCAAATCTCAATCCGCACAAAACACGCAGCCCTGGTAATAATCGCTGTACTCAAGGGCGCAGTGACCTTAATAATTTCGCCTAATATCAGGTACTTCAATGTCACGAATTTGTATTTAATTGTCTTGTTCAGTTTTAGAAGCATATATTGCACACTCTCTTTCCTCTGTGTTCATTTTTGCTCTTAAGCTTTTATGTGGCCTGTAATTCTCACACTTATATTTTTAATATTTTAATTTACTTTTCCGTGAAGGGTCGGTAGATAGCTTACTAGAAACCTAGTGCGAAAACTTGATAGCGTCTACGCAGTTGATCAAAACCGCTTTGCCAATTTTGACGCCAAACTCATGCGCTCATAGAATTTCAGCCTAGAAATTATGTCCTGAAATTCTGGGTAGCACTAATCACTATGCATAGACTACAAGTCGAAAAAGATTTCGTCAGATTTGCGTATATGGTTTATTTATTTAATCTTAGGTTGCAGCTATTGATGGTGACAATACATGAATTAAAAATAAGAATAGATTTACGAAAGAAGCATAGCATGTTGTCAATCAAATGCAGTATCTTTCATGCTAGGAGAAGTACGGGCAACGGTCTAAGGGCTCGTAGAATCGGCTTGAAAATTGACAGGTTAGATGTCATATTTCATGTTTTTAATTGTAAATTGTAAGTAAAATTTGAGACAGCCAGTAGAGATTTATAGGCTAAATAATTCAACCTATTATAGTATATTTTAATAAAGAATATAATAAATTCAGAAGGATATATCAAGAACTAAGAGTTAAGTCTATAAATTATGTGAATGAATTCATGAGATACTAATATTATATTGGAGAATATTGAAAAAAATGTCCATAAATTGAATTATAGATCAAAATATAAGCAGTAAAAAATTGAAACTATCAATAGAATTCAACTTGACAAGGATGGATAATTTGAAATAGTAGTCCTATTCGTAATTATACAAAGTTATTTGTTCATTTTTCCAAATTTATGGAAGAAAAATCAAATCATGAAGCTAAAAGTTTATATCACACATCTCAAAATATGACTATGATGGTATATTCATAAAATAATGAGGACTTTATGGCCTCAATATCTTAGAACAACTTAGAAACAATTTTTTGGATGATATGTGATAAATCTCCATCAGGGCTTCTATATATTTTTTTTTTGCAAAAATTATTAGAGAATAATCCAATAATATATCAATTGGTTCATAAAAGAATTTTGATTCAATTATGAAATCATCAAACCAAATATTAACGTGACATCAAAGGAAACATACTCTACATACTCTTAAGATAGTGTTACAACATTTAATCTTTGACCCAATTAACATACTCTTAAGATAATGTTTTCCAATAACATCGTATCTTTGACTTTATAACAAAGTTTAAATAAAAATTAAATATCTCCAAAAATTATCATAGAAATAACTAAAACAATTCCAAATAAAATTTGAATTTAGAAATAACCTCTTAAATTTCTATGATGATTAATGGGTTAAGTCAATCTTCAATCACTCTTATGAAAAAAAATCATCTCAAAAATTTGACTGATACTATGCAATTTGTCTGCATTTAATCATATTGCAATTTTTTTTTACCTATAACAATATTATCAATAAATTAATCATATGAATTTTATAGGATGGATAAATTAATCATAAGAATTTTACAGAATTCCATCCAATGCAATGCAAAAGTCTATGCATATAACAACATTATCAATAAATGAGGAACAGTTTACTATTCAAGCAGCTCCTTCAATTTTATTTCTAAACATAGTTTTTTTTTAATCTATCTATTTCTAAAATGGTGTCCTCATTCGTGTACCATTGATCTTTGTTGAATTTTAAGATTATAAGTGGCTGTTTTTTTGTTCACTTATCAATGTGTCTTTGTTTATATGATGAGCGTCATTCAGTCCTAAGACTCTTACTAGTTACCTTTTCGTTCCCTTATCAATCTGTGTCCTTATTCGAGTGATGAACTTCATTAACTTCTAGGACTTTTAAGTACTTCTCTTTCCCTTCGTTTTATGGGTGCTCATGTTTGGAGTCGGTTATTTTCTATACAAAATGTACAAATGTACATGCATGCGTGCCCATCCATTACAATGTGTTTTCAAAAAAATCATTTTGTATATTGATAATCTGAACTTGTAACGTGTGGTTCACTTATGTTCGCAGTTAAAGTTAAAGTTAAATTTTTTAATATGATTTGCAAAAAATATGTGTGACATAGTGGTGGAATTAGTAGCCAACAGGTTGTAGGTTCAATTTTGGTTGACCCCATCACAAATTTGCATGCTGAATAGGGTCATCCACATTAACCAGCCATCTTGCATGAGCAACAATGTAATTGTTTGCTCTGAAATATATTTATTTGAGTTTGACAAATAATTCATGTCCATTTTTTTAAATAATACATTTCTTTGAAATATTTTCACATTTATTTCGATGATTTCAACTATTAATTCTTATGACAAGGATTTTTTTTCTTCAATTTAGTGTTGAGCTTTATTAAACGTAGTCTATCCAAGAGTGATATGGCCAATCCAACTCTTAATGCTAAGTTGATTTGTTGTGGTTGGTGTATTACTTTATTAACTTTAGGTTAAGGGTCTTCATGTTAAATAAGTCCCTATTATATATCTAGTCAATGATCAAATTTGAATTGACTTCAAGTTGAAAGGTATATTTAACTCTTTCATGTTGAAAATTTACAACAATTAGTTGCACTTTATTTGAAAGAGTAAACTAGGTACACGCTTCATTGAAGATATACTAAATAAAA
Organism: Taxus chinensis; assembly: GCA_019776745.2. Lineage (NCBI taxonomy): Eukaryota > Viridiplantae > Streptophyta > Pinopsida > Cupressales > Taxaceae > Taxus > Taxus chinensis. Next base: position 313,528,841 of record CM034147.1, on the reverse strand, counting down.
TAACACTCTTCCAACTTTTACATAGCTCAAATTGTAAGATGGGTTTGAACCCTTGAAATGGACTCCTCAAATAAAATATGCTTAGGAAAAAAAAATGAAAGCTAACTATTGCATCAAATAAATTAGAATATTTTTTAATTATTTACAAGACATGATGCCCCACATGTATATGGAGTCGTTTTAACCTCTTTTTCCATCATTCAAAATATTTTTGAGATTAATATGACCTTCAATTCAAACAATCAAATGTCTTGAGTATTACAATCAAATAGCTTAAACTTTAAAAATTAGAAGGTAACATTAAACTCTTTGAATTCCTAGTAACTCTTGTATGAATCCCGAAGGCTATTAGTCTCTAAAAAAACACCATTAAGATATTGTCCTTCCTAGTTGCAACCACAATGTTAAGGTAGTGTCCTTACAAATTGCAATTATCTACTATGAAATACTAAATTAGTCTTGTGAAACAAATGTTCAAGCATGTAAAATTACACCTATAACATGACACAATAAACAATCAATACCCAAATTAGCCTAACAAATTAACAAGAAAAAAGGTAGCCTACAAAATAACTCTATTTGAAACATATCAAACATTTTGTGTGTTTGGTAATGCATATGTCAACAAAAACTATGATCTACAACCTATGAGATAATTATTCAATTATTTGTTATGATCTTAATATTTAAACATTGAAAGTGTACAATAGAAAAAGTCTCCATTTTTGTCAATGCATGTAGAAGGTAATGAGATAATTAGATCCATATCATGTAATGAGGTTGGTAAGATCTTCACAAGCATAAATATGAGCTCTAGAGAAAACACTCTTAGAGAATAAAGAGAAAGAAGTGGGTTCACACGTCTAGTGATAGGACCCCATGCAAGAATGTTTGAAGGATTGTGTCCATCCAAATTCTTCGATGAGGGTGTGTGCTAAAAAACAAAACTAAAAATTTATAATGTAGTGTAGAAGGAATGAAAAACACACACATGCTCAACATAAGAAATAAATATCTTCTATTACAAATTCTGCTTGAACACACCCAAGCTCGATATAATTTGAAAAACAAACTTTATATTATAGATTTTGCAACACTTTGGTGTGTTTCTTCTTGTGTAAAAAACACAAAGAGAGACTTCTTATTTATAGAGATATTTAACATTATGGAAAATTCCTAGCTTCTCCTACAAACTTGAGGAATGTAGTTGATATACATAAATACACTCCATGTATAGGGATTTAAGGATATTTACATTGATAACAAAATATTCTCTAGACAACTTGTGTTGACAAAATTGTCAATATTAAGTGTAAATATCTTTGTAACACAATTTAAATTTGAAATATCTGTAGATAATCATTAGCGGTAGGAAAAATTATAGACATTCCAACAATATTTAGGTGTTCTATAGGCAAGTTGTGTTCTCTTACAAGCCATGGCTAGCCATATTCACCATTCACATGTAGAGAAAGTATGAAACTCAAGATAAAATTGGTGTTGTAAGTTGCATATGTGCATTTGACTGAACCACTACAAGGATATATGGTGATAAGAATATTGTACCCATTCACAGGGATGATGGAGTAAAAATCTTAGGCGTCAAGGGTGAACTCAACAAGCGTAGTGGGAGATGCACTTTCGGCACTACTATAAGAGAATTGTCTTGAGGAGTCCCTTATAACCCTAGATTCTACACAACCATCTATAGGGAGGAATGTCAATAAATGAGAAACCGTGGTGACCCCATATATCGACATGACCATACCAAGGGAGTGTAAATTGATATATGGATTTTCATTTCATTGTACAAAATCTACCAAGTTAGAAAGTAAATTCTTGCCAATGCTAGGTTGGATATTTGCTCAATATAATAATCATAATAGAAACACTAATTTCTCATTTATAAACAACAATATGAAGTCATAAGATGATCATGCAAATGCTAATTTACATGTTATTGCCAAAATATAAAAGCCAATATTTCAATGAAATATTTCTAGTATCCTTCATGAAAACCCTAAATGAAAGCCTTTTAAGGTGAGAGTCATTGGGTATCAATGACGGAAACTATAGGACCCATTCAGATTCAGATGATGGTGGTGGTGGGTCTACGGTATTTTTAGAGCCTTGGCATGTCAACGTGCCCTTAGTAAACGTGAAAAAGAATATGATCACGAACCCTATCCTCGATTCGCTTCAGAGTGATGGCAGCAAATATTATGGGTTATTTTGGTGGTCATGGAGATGACGTGCATGTGGATTCAGTCCTAGAGCAATGGATGCCCATAATGCAGGGTGTGGTAGTGGTTTTTTCCATCCACCTCCCCTATTTTGTTTAGTGATCTTAGGGAGGCGTGAAATCTTTTAAGGGATGAGGAACATTACAGAACCAGGTTGGGTGTGAGTGGGGGTCTAAGAAACAATTCTTTCTCGGAAGCCTATAAGGATGTAGGAAATCGCATGCCTATCAAGCCCATGATGTGTGCAAAATCCTCCCCTTCAGTGACCTTTGGGCAGGAAGTGATAGCGATAGAAGCATATTTCTAGAGTAGGGGCTTGATGTGCTACTTCAATAGTTTCTGGCTTGGGTTGCTGACCCTTAATTCCTAGATCTTGACACACTTGTGGCCTTTTCTAGAAGGTGAAATTGGCATTTACCCCTATGTCCGATACATTTTCATTGAAGTTATTGGTTTAATTCAAGATAGAGAAGTCATTTTTTACAAACTATGGGCTTGTCAATCTCACCATCTTCTGATCAATTGCCCCATCTACCACTGCACTTTTAGAGAGAGGATTACCTTGTTTCTATTGGAAATGCATTGGAAAGGTTTATGGTCTTTGATCCTAAAATTAAGAAATACATTCACACAACCTTTTCCCACATCTTGTAGATGTAGATACCTCATTTGACATCTTGGATGCCATTGAACTCAAGGTTTAGGGAAAAAAACTTGGACACAACCCTTGGACTATGAAGGGTTCCCCTTTGAATGCAAGAAGTGTTTTTCTTTTGTGTGTATTGCTTCAGATTGTCAAAAGTTAAAATGTAAGGTGAGTGGAAGAGTGTCATTGTTAAAGGATGTCATTCCTCATCATTTGGTGGTGAAAGGCAATAAAAAAAGTGATTTTGAATCTAATTCGGAGACAAATTTAGTTTCACCCACACAATTTGAAGAAAAGGAAGAGTTGTCATTAGTAGTGGAGGAAATGGCTCTTACACTAAAGGAGTTGGATAGAGTGGTTCCTGGGTCGGAGCCTTGATTAGAGGCAATAGGAGAGGGACTTGGAGGAGTTAGGTGGCTTTACTACAAGAGGAGTCAATGGAAAAATTGAAAGGAGGTTTGAAATCTCATGATGGTTCGCATCTTATCATGGAGATGGAATTTGTTATTCTAGTTTCCTCAACAAAAGATGCAAAGGATTGGATGGTTGTGGGTAAAAAGAGAAAAGGACAAACAAGAATGTTCATGCATTCTAAAAAAAAATAGATGGGTGACTGTGGTTGAAGCTCAATAATTTACTGCTTTCTTTTGACAGTCTGGTGGTGGCTCCTTGATTGATAATTGGGATATCATATTTTCATTGGAGCTATATTGGAGGGTTGTTCGAGATTGGCCTTGAGTACTTGAGTTGTTTGATGTCTGTTTTAGTGTGCTTCACATATTTTGAGTTGATGTATAGTTATGATATTATTGTCTATCTATTTTACTTGCCTCGGATTGCAAACTTTAATTTTTTTGTGGATGTATGGGCCTTGTTTGTCATTTCTTTGTATAAGCATCAAGTCCCTTTCAATAAACTCCCCTTTACCAATAATTTTCTTTGTTTGCATAAGAGATGGAAGGTAATAAGATGGAAAAAAATGTCCAATTAATAGAAAGATGGGTGGACTAAAATTTGTGATATGCTGGTTCAGCAGACTTTGTTTGGACTTGCCCACTCTCCACTCTTGGATCTTTGAGTTTGGGTGGCCACTTTTAAGAGGTCATGTGGAAATCTACCCTTGTGTTAGGGGTTGTTTCATAGTTATTCTTGACCTTATTAAAGATAGGAATACTATCCTTGATAAGCTCTAGCTCTATCAAAAGAACTATTTATTCATGAAACCTTGATACCCATCTTTCAACCTTGTCAATGAAGCTTTCTCAATCAAATATGTATAGGTTAGATTGCCTCACTCACCACCGCAATTTTGGAGAAAGTCTTATTTTAGTGCTATTGGTAATGCATTGGGAAGAATTCTCGTGATTATTTAGTGATCGAGCTTTACCCCCATCCTACCTATGCTTGCATCTTGGTGGATTTGGACACGTCTCCCAACTCATATTGAGTTGAAAGTTTAAGATAGATGTTGGTCTCAATCTATTGATTATGAAGGCTTGGCCTTCAAATGCCAATGGTTTTTTGAGTTAGGTCACTTAGTTGCTGACATTTAGCATATGAAATGTAAAGGCCATGAGCTAGTATCTTGGTAGAAAGATGCTCTCCACCATCACCTTGGGGTGTCTAGTTCAATAAATTTATATTCAGGATTTGAGGTGGCACCTAAGGAGGTGAAGGAGACTTCTCTATCAAAAATAGAAGAAGAGGTTAAGACAAAAAACATGAGGATTGTTTATCCTAGAGGTGGATCCATTAGATTTGATTGTATATAATCTAGTTGCGGAAGGGATGGAACCCTCCGATAAGAAGTTTCGTCCAATAGAGACTTTGGAATTTTGTATACCATGCAATCCTTAACTAGAGAGAAACAAAGATACATGAATTACAGCTCAAAAAACGACCCCAATTTAAAAAATAAAAAGAGATAATTCGCATAGATAAAGATTACACACCAAATCAAATGGGTAACTTCATAATTGTGATTGTGCAACTAATTACGACATCTTTGTTAACTTATCACTGTCTGTTTTGGTCTGAAACATGAGATGGAGTGTTTGCTCCTACCGAATATAAGTCTAGACCCCATTTCTTGTACATTTTAGTTTGATCCAACAATGCTATGTCTTTTGGTGTTTGTACAAGGTTATGAAGCTCTTTCAAAACTCTTACCTATTTACCCGAATAAAAAAATTGTGATGGAGAGTGATGAAGTAAGAGGGTAATTTGTGTTTGTAATTCTTTACATTCACATTTATTATGAAATTAAATTAATGCTATTAGTACACACACTAACCAACAAATACAGATAGACAAGTAGCACTACTACGGTAGTAGTCAGATGAATCTTAGGGGATATTAATCTTGTTCGATATTTTACACTTTTTATCATCCCCTTAATGGTTGTGGCCCTCTTTTGAAATTTCATAGAGCTTGTTTCCCTTTATAAATGACAACTGAATTTTAAAAAAAATTATTTGGTAACAAGTGACTTTTGAATTATACTTCTAGGATAGATTTGAACTCCTTAGAAGGTCTTGGTAGGGTTCAATTTTGATCAATGGATTTGATAGACATGGTACATATCAAATTTTCAACTAAGGGATCTTCAAAAGAAAGAGCTAAACTTCCAAACATTGGAGGTAAGACAAAACATAAACTACCCAATACAAAATGTGGAACCAACTACCATCCACTCGAACCATGAGAAAGTAAAGCCTCCAAATGATAATTATAAGATAGTTTGGAAACATTAAAATCTTTTAATGTTACAATGACTAGGACAAGGAGGGATTAAGCCCTAGGCAAACTAGGCAGTTGCCTAGGGCGCCAAGAATTAGGGGGCACCCAATTTATAGGACTTTCATTAGGTTAATACTTACTTCCTCCCAATTATTATTTTTGTAATATTAATGTTGGGTACAATACTTATCATAGATAATATAATATTATTCTATATAAGGTCAACAATATGGTATTGTCTCGAAAAATGTTAGATTAAGCTATAAGAAAGTAATAGTCTAGGGTGGTAGTAGTTAATGATGTTAAATTTATAGGAATATTACTAGGTTGACTACTTACTAGTCACCAATAATTTTTATGGTTATAACATATTGATGTTTCACAATACATATTAATGATAAATATAGTATTAAAATATTTTTTCTGTAAGATTAGCAATATTTTTAGATAAAGGGTAAATGGTGGTTTTTTGACTAGGATCCTACCCAAAAAAAAAGAAGGCCTGAATTCCCAAATACAACTTTAAACACAACAAGAAGAAAAATAAGAGCAGTTGCCCAACAACGAAAAGAAACAACTAGGTACGGGAAAAGGTTTTCTTGTGATAAGTTTTTTTCTTACCCTGCACTGTTTTCCAACCATTTGATATGTCTTCAATAGGAAGCATGACTTCAAGAGCTTTAATTAGTCGATATGTAATTTCATTTAAAGAAAAAGAAAGGGGAACATTTTCCTTAGTTGTTTCACTAAATTTTGGTTCAACAATTTTGTTTGGCTGAAAATCTGCATTTAAGTTTTCCTTGTTTCCTTCAACTGGAATTTCTCTAAAATGATTTTCTGGAACTGAATCAACCAATTCCTCCATATCAACATTTCATTTTAAGTCCTCCTTAACATCAAAAACAAAATGATTCGGGTGAGCATTTTTCCACCATGTGGCTCCTTCATTTTTACATTTTACCAACACACAATCAACGACAATATGTCCCAAGGAAAAACATCTTCTACATCTGAAAGGAAAACCTTCATAATCAAGAGGTTGGGTCCAAGTTCTATTTTGAACTTTAAGCTCAATGCTAATAGGTAGATTCTTTGAGGTATCAAGCTCAACCAGAATTTGGGCATAGGTTGTGTGGGTAAAATCAATGGTGTGGGAGTCAATGTTTAGCATATTTCCCAAAATGTTGCCAATGGAAATAAGTCAAGAAGGGCCCCAAAATTGCAAACATAAGTGAGGCAATCTTATCCAGGCCGGTTTGTAAAAAAAGATTTAGTGGTTGGATTAAATGAGGGGAACCAGGGTTTCATGACAAGATAATGAGATTGACATGCCCATCAATTTCCATCTATGGTATCCTTATCATCTAGTGAAGAAAAAACAACAATAAAAGTTCCCCTTGCACAAGGATAAAGGTCTAACCTGTTATCAAGAAGAGGGATCCAATGTTTTGTGATCCATTCATGAAGGAATGGAAGGTTGAGTCAAAAAGCACCGAATCTAAAAATCAGGGCGTGATATCCTGGTAGAAGCTCTTAGCTTCAAGTACTTCATCTCCAAAAGAAACACTGGGGATATTAGCAGTAGGCACCATGGGTTTGAAACCAATCCTCCCTTGCAGAACCTCCCGAAAAGAGTGATTTGCTTCCCACTCAGTATGTCTGCTATCCTTTTGAATAGTATCCTTGTTGTCCCAAGCCACCAAGATAAGGGAAATAGGGGCAGGTCGAACAGGGGATGTCATGCCTCCAACTCTATTTCCTATGGGACTCAATGATGAATATGACAATGTCTGTCGCGCAGGGGGAAATAGAGGAGGTCTTGTCGCTGCCCACACCAACAACTTTCACATCCATGTGCTTACCAAGGTTAGATCTGGAGAGGACTGCCCCTTTAGGGCCTTCAGGATAAGATTAACAATATGGTAATGTCTTTGGTTTGATAAACATGCCTTAGATGCTTAAAAATGTAATAGTTGTTCTTGGTGAATTTTTATTTAAACTAATTAAAGAAAATACACATTTGATATGATTATTTAAGGTGCCTGCATTCTTTTGTAAATATCAATCTTAATTGGTCAATTTCATGTCTTTCTTTAGGTATGATTTATAAGATGCAACAATTTTCTTTCCATGAATATTTTTAGAAAACGATGATACGAAATACAAAACCAAAAACATTCAAACCCTAATATTTATGTTGATGTTTTTCCAAAATAACAAAAGTCTATTTTTTATGCTTAACACTTACATTTTGATAAATAATAATAATAATTATTAATTATGTACTGTTAACAAAATTAACATATAATATTTTTTACAAATTAGGTGGGGGTATTTGGCTTTAAGTAGTGCCTAGGGCGCTCAGAACTCATAATTCGGCCCTTGACGAGGAGGAAAGCCTTGGGGAAAATAGTGATGCCCACAACCCTAAACTCAATAAGGTTATGAATGTTAACTCATAGTTTGATAATATAGGCAACAATGACAAATCCATCACGTGTCATTTGAATAGCTTTAAGCACCAAATTCTATAAAATACCCCACTTCACAATAGAAAAATTAGAGAACTTTGCTTGAAAAGAATCATATAGATCTTGCAAGAGTTCGAGAAGAGAATCAAATGCCTCATCAAGGAAATTAATAAAAATTAGAGTAAAAGAAATAGAGGTGAGGACCTTAATCACCTTAGGATTTTGTAGTTCAAATTTCATATCCACACACGGAGGAACTTCTTATCGAGAAACATAAAGAAGCACTAAATGAAAAAAAATCTTACATTCTTAGGGCTCATCAAATTCAAATTTCCTTCAAGAGGGTGGATCATGGATAAGAGTTCACTTAAACCCACTAGCTAAAATTTAACGAGTTTTTTTTTATATTCCAAACCTATATTACTAGAAATGAAAAGTAGAATACATGACGAAAAATGACAACATTATAGAAAATATAAATTTATTGAAAGCAAGAAATCAATTAGAAACAATCTTATCACATACAAATATATCACATTTACTTATATAATGTATAAATTAAACTACAAATACATTAACATTTTAGACATACATAAATGTAAGTTGCAAATTCAAAATGTACCATAAGGGCTTTAATTTTAAAAACACAATAAATTAGAAAAACTAACAATTTTAACACAATATATTTTAAGAAACTTAATTTTAAAATCCCCAACCAGTAACCTACAAATGCTTATAGTCCAAAAATTAGTTGCGCTGAACCTTGAAGCTGCTTCTTCCACTACGCAGGTTTTAGATATTACAAATGGTAAGGCCCAAACTTCGGTATTTGAACACTTCGTTTTGATGTCGAGTCAAAATAACCAGATGGGAAACATAAAATTTTGGCATTTCGACCCTTCCATCTGATGTACAGTCAAAATAATCAGACTATAATACCAAAACCAAGCAAATACTGAAACGTTTCAGCGTATTTCAATAACGGGCCAACCCGCTGGCAACGTCCATTTTCTATTGCGGACTGAAAACGCGAAACAGGTCTGCCCCGTCGGCGTTTCTTGCAACCAGGTTAGTATGAACTGAATGGAGGAGAAAATTTTGTGTGGCTACTTCAATCCCTTTCCCATCTGGATCCTGCTTAGAAATCTCCAGTTGGTTTCCTCAACGCTCCAATTTGTAAAGCCATCCAACAACGCATTATCACCCAGAATCATTAATAAAATCCAAGGCTCTAACTAAAGATGATACAAGATTTTCTTGGAGATTCATCTTATAAAGGACAGTGTTAGACCTACACTGCAACACTCCGAGCTTCCTGCTTCGTCAACATTGCGAAGACCATGGAAAATCATGAGACCAAGAAAAATAGAGAGCATGTAGATGCAAGGGAAAAAGAGTGAAAGAAAATAAACCTTCCAGCCGCCGCCCAAGGACGTGAAATTGACCTCAAAAGGTAAGCACATGCGCTGAGAAATAAATCCAAATTGGAAACCATCACTATCCTTTCGGCCAAAAAAAGCCCAACTCGAGAGCTCAAACAAAATTAATTTTATTATATACTCAATTCCACACTTTCAAATGAAATCAGAATTAAGGAGGATATGATCTGAAGAAACATTTTTAAATGATGCATTCCGAAGGACCCGGCCCTAAATTAGTCTTTATAATTTGTTTTCGGATAGCATTTATATTATCATAAGTAACCATAAGTAACCAAAGAAAAACATTTAACTTTTGAGAGACTAACCAAAGAAAACCATTAATTTTCAAGAGACTGTTGGAAATAAAGTGTCTCAACCTTGTTTGGTTTATTCAGTCAATATTTTTTTACAGCCGTTTCACATTGTCAGTGTTCTAAAAATAGAAATAGGAGTTGCCAAAAGATTTCCATATGATAGTATATCATGTAAGGACTATTTTTAGAGATATTATGATAGATTTTATGACATCTATAAGGGTAAAAAATAGGGGAGAATATTGTGGACGTGAGAGCCTAATTTTAGACAAAAATCTTTCTCTTTAATGCTATCCACCTCATGAGAGGTTTGGCACATGGTTTTGTAAACCATACATGGTTTCTTGTATAACCGTAGGTCTATAAATTGAAGGCTTGGAGAAGCAATTGATGTGGTGAGCTTTGCAAGATTTGTAAAGTTGGATACCTCCTAGAATTGTTTATGGTGATAATCCTGTAAGAAACTTGCTCTGCAAGTATATGTAATCTTGTTATTAGATTTGAAATACATTTAGTGGATTTTTGGAGTGTGGGGTTTTTTATCTGAAAGGATTTTCCCCACGTACATCTGGTGTTTTTTTTCTTGTTATGAATATGTTGCTGATATTTTTGTAACTATTTTACTATGTTGAAAGTTTTGCATAATATCTCTCCTCAAGATTAGTGTAGGAAGGATTTGTTCCGTTACTCTTAATTTTCCTATCAAGTGGTATCAAATTCTGATCACCTTTGGTTTCAGTTGTGGGTTTTTGGGTTATTTGTGCTAATTCGGGTTTGAGTGGGAGCTTGTGCAAAGAATACTTTGTTATTTGGTTGCAAATATTTTTCAAATGGCAAGCACATCTTGGAGGATTGACGTAGATAATTTTTCTGGCACAAATTTTTAAATGTGGAAGCTGAAGATGGAAGATCTGTTGGTTGATCGAGATCTATGGGATGCGGTGGATGAGAAGGTCCATAGGCCTACGGATCCAGTTTTGGCTAGAAAATATGATGTAATGGATAGAAAAGATAAAGGTCTTATTAGACTATGTCTTGCATATTTGATCCTGACAAATCTCCATGAAGAATCCACTTCAGGGAAGCTTTAGAAAAAGTTGGGTGAGATATACCAAGCTAAGTCTCTAGTAAATAAGATTTTCTTGAGGAAGAAGTTGTATTCCTTGAGAATGGAAGAAGGTGGACAAATATTTTTAGCATCTGGAAACATTTAATACGTTGGTGACCACAGTTGAGCTCGGTTGGAGTTAATATGGATGAAGAAGAAAGGTGCCAAACTATGTTGGTTTTTTTTCCAGACTCATGGGACAGCCTAGTCATGGCCATTGAGAGCACTTCAGTCACTCTGAAGATGGAGGATGTTGTTGGTTCTCTACCCTCCAAAGAGATGAGAAGGAAGGTCTCTTTGAACGTCAAATAGGCTTTGAGTGTTCAATGAAGAACAAAAGGAATGAGGCAAAGATGAGAAGAAGCATGGCCATTCCAAGAATAAGGGGAGATCAAAATTCCCTAGTAAGTCCAAAGTGATATGTTGGAACTGTGGAAAATCTGGACACTTCCAAAGGAAATGAAAAGAAGAAAAGACTTAGAAAAAGAAGAAGCATGATTTTGATTCTGAGTCCGAAAAGGAATATGGAGATGCCTTTAGTGTAGCTTTTTCCACTCGTGTAGGTGATAACACATTGTTGATAGACTTAGGTGCATCTTTCCACATGAACCCTGATAAAAATTGGTTTTGTAAGTATGAAAACTATGATGGTGGTAAGGTGTATTTGGGTGGTAATTCTTTCCTTGAAATTTTTGGTTGTGGTAGTATTCAGGGGAAATTTTCTGATGGTAGAATTAGAAGATTTGATGGTGTCTTGCAAATCCATAGGACTAGCAAGAAATTTATTATCTGTTAGCAAGCTAATAGATGCGGGTGTGCATTTACAATTTTATGAAGCAGGTGTGAAAATGGTGAGAGGTGCTATGGTGATAGCAAGAGGAAGTAGATTGGGTACATTGTACCGACTTGATGCATGCATGGTTGAGTGCAATAGCACTTCAAATAAAACTAAGCCAATAACTATTTTGCTTTGAAAAAGGAGAGGGTTTCCTCCTCTGTGGATGGTCGTGACTTCTGGGTACCCAAGGGTGCTCTGTCTACTGAATCAAAATTACCTACAGAGAAGACAATGTTATGGCACCAAAGGCTTGGCCACATTGGAGAGAAGGGTTTAAAATCCCTAAAAAATAAGAACCTCTTTGAGGGGTTGAATGATTGCAATCTGGAGTTTGATTTCTGTGAGCATTATATTTATGGAAAACAAAACCACGTTTAGTTTTACTCGTTTACTCATAAGTCTTCATTTATTTTGGATCTAATCCATTCAGATGTATTTGGTCATGTTAAGGTTGCTTCTATTGCTAAATCAATTTATTATGTTACTTTCATTGATGATTTTAGTAGGAGAACATGGGTATATTTTTTAAAGAGTAAATATGAAGTTTTTAGTCCTTTTAAGGAATTTAAGGCTATGGTTGAAACTCAAACTGGGAAGAAAATTAAGTGTTTGAGATATGATAATGGCGGTGAGTACTGTTATGCAAACTTTGACATATTTTGTATAGATTACCGGATTAAAAGACAAAATATAACTTCGTATATTCTCCAGAGTAGAATGGAGTTGCAAAAAGAATGAATAGAACGTTGATGGAGAAGGCTAGGAGCATGTTGATTGGAGCTAGTCTAGAAAAGAGGTTTTGGGCTGAAGTTGTTACCACTGCTTGCTATTTGATAAATAGATCTCCTACATCAGCACTTTTTGATAAAATGCCAATGGTGGTGTGGTCGGGGAAAAATCCTTCAATTAGACATCTTGAGAGTTTTTGGCTGTGAGGCATATGCACATGTGCCTAAGGAGAAGAGAACAAAGTTGGATTCTAAGGCTGTCAAATGTATCTTCATCGGATATGGCTATGATGTGAAAGGATACAAGCTTTGGGATCCTAATTACACAAAAGGTAATATACTCCAAAATTGTTATTTGTAGAGAGATTAAATCTTTCCCTGTTAATTTTCAACAAGAACAACATAAAGAAAATGAACAAAAAAAGGGATGTGGTTCAAATTCCTTATACACCTGAGAAAGTTGAATTGAGACCCCAAAATAGAAAATAAGTTAAGTAGAGCTCACCAAGCTCTAAATCTTCAGAAGAGGAAGAAGAGGAGGAAGAGGTGGAAGAATCTCCACCTTAGCTTGTTCGAAAGTCTACAAGGAAAAGGCAACCACCTGAAAGGTATGGGTATTCTCTCTAACGATTGGAAGTGTATATTTCCTTTGAGTACTAACATTAATGAACCGAGATCTGTACAAGAGGTCTTTGGGTATGAATGATGCAAAGTCCTGGAAAATAGCCATGGATAAAGAGATGGAAGCCCTTAAAAATAATGATACATGGGACCTTGTACCATTTCCTGAAGGTCGGAAACCTGTTGGATGTAAATGGGTGTTTAAGTAAAAAATTGGTTTAGATGGAAATGTTTAAAAGTATAAGGCATGGTTGGTTGCGAAGGGTTACTCTCAAGTTGAGGGTATTGATTATGGTGAGATATTATATCTTGTTGCTAAAATGACATCCATTCAGTTTTTAGTATTTATTGCAACAGATTATGACCTAGAGGTTGAACAAATGGATGTGAAAACTACTTTCCTTCATGGTGATTTGGAAGAAAGAAATCTATATGACATACAGCCAGAGCACTACATGGTGAAAGGTAAAAGTAATATGGTTTGTAAGTTAAAGAAATCCCTATATGTCCTTAAATAAAGTCCTTGGATGTGGTACCAGAATTTTGATTCATATGTGTTGATTTTGGGGTTTGTGCGGTCTAAATCTGATCATTGTGTATATTTTAAATTTGATGGTGATTGTTTCTTGGTAATTACTTTATATGTTGAAGACATGTTTTTTATTGGGAAAGGAAAAGGCTTGATTACAGAATTGAAATCTCAGCTGTCTGTGAAATTTGAAATGAAATATCTTGGTGCAATAAAATACATACTTGGGATGGAGATCGGAAGAGATCACGAGAACAGAAAGCTATGGCTTGGCCAGAGTAAGTATGTTTGTTATATTTTGCAAAGGTTCAATGTGTAGGATTGTAAATCACTTTATGTTCCTGTTACATTGGGAACGAATCTCTCTATTTCACAATGTCCTTCATCCCCATCGGGGATGGAAGAAATGAGAAGAGTGCCTTACCAGAGTGCAGTTGGAAGCTTAGTGTATGCTATGGTCTGTACAAGACTAGACATTGCCCAAGCAGTGGGAGTTCTTTCTCGTTTTATGTCTAATCCTGGAAGAGTGCATTGGGATGCAGTTAAGAGGGTCTTCAAATATTTGTGGGCTACATCAGAGTACTCTATATGTTTTCATGGAAGAGGAGATCAACATTCCCTACGTATTCATGGTTTTGTGGATTCAGATTGGGCCGGTGATGTCGATAGCAGATCCACTAGTGCATATGTGTTTACTCTTAATGGTGGTGCAATTAGTTGGATGAGCAAGCGACAGGCTGTGGTCGCGTTGTCCACTACCGAGGCAGAGTACATGGCAGCTACTCATGCCTGTAAAAAAGTCATTTGGCTAAAGCATTTGTGTTCAAATATTGGATTGAAACAGGGTGCAGTTACAATGTATTGTGACAGTCAGAGTGCAATCTGCCTTGCGAAGAACTTGACTTCTCATGCCAGGACCAAACACATTGATGTTCAGTATCACTTCGTGAGAGATATGGTTGAGGATGGCAGGGTGAAGCTGGAAAAGGTAGAGACAGTTGTGAATGTTGCAGATGCATTAACTAAGCCCGTGAGCACAACGAAATTTAGGTGGTGTTTCGGGTCTATGGGCCTCTCAGCCCCTAGCAGTTGATCCATGATGGTATCTTTCCCTTGACTCTTAAAAGGTATTCGACAAGTGGGAGATTGTTGGAAATAAGGTGTCTCAATCTTGTTTGGTTTATTCAGTCAATATTTTCTTATAGCCATTTCACATTGTCAATGCTTTAAAAATAGAAATAGGAGTTGTCAAAAGATTCCCATATGATAGTATATCATGGAATGACTATTTTTAAAGATATTATGACAGATTTTATGACATCTATAAAGGTCAAAAATAGGGGAGAATATTGTGGACGTGAGAGCCTAATTTTAGACCGAAATCTTTCTCTTTAATGCTAGCCACCTCATGAGAGGTTTGACACATGGTTTTGTAAACCATAGATGGTTTCTTGTATAACTGAAGATCTATAAATTTAAGGCTTGGAGAAGCAATTGATGTGGTGAGCTTTGCAAGTACTGTAAAGTTGGAATCCTCCTATAATTGTTTCTGGTGATACTCCTGTAAGAAACTTGCTCTGCAAGTGTATGTAACCTTGTTATTAGATTTGAAATACATTGAGTGGGCTTTTGGAGTGTGGGGTTTTTTATCCGAAAGGATTTTCCCCACGTATATCTGGTGTTTGTGTTCTTGTTATGAATATGTTGCTGATATTTTTGTAATTGTTTTACTATGTTGAAAGTTTTGCATAATATCTCTCCTCAATATTAGTGTAGGAAGTTGTTCCATTACTCTTAATTTCCTATCAGAGAACGACCAAAGATTAAATTTAGCATAAGGCCAAGAGTGCTAGAATGTGTAATCTTTCTTAATCACAATAATTGTTAAAAGCAATTTCAAAATTTAAACCTTTTACACAAGATATTTGTATGAAATATCAACACAAATTGTTTGGAGAATATTTTGTTATTAGTGTAAATCTCCTCAAAACCTTATGTGCATGGCACATTAATGTATTTTCAATTGCATTCATCTTCTTGTAGAAGAAGTTAGGAATTTGCTAGAAGGTTGAATACCTCTGTAAATAAGTTTCATCTTTATATTATATAAGGAAACAAAAAGCAACCTAGTTGTTACTTATTTTTCAATAGAAGTCATATTTAGTAATATCAAGATTTTGTATTGTTTTTATTTTATTTATATTAGAGTATAGTGTCTTATTTGATTTTATTTTGGCACACGCCCTTAGGAAGGACTCACACCCTCAATCCTTCAAATTGGTTTCAAAGTTAAGAGAAGGGTTTTGAATTCCAACTCTATCATGGCAGTCATGAGTGGTAGTCTTGCTCAACCATAGATTCCTATCTTCAATGGGAAGAGTTATGACTACTAGGGTATAAAAATGAGGATTTTATTCTATTTGCAATTTGTATGGAAGTTCGTGGAGAATGGTTTTGCAGAATCTGTGAACCAACAAGTGCTCCAAGCATTGACACAAGAAAGGACATGGTGAAAGAAAGAAAAAAGAAGGATGAAAAGGCCTTGTTTCTCATTTAGTAACCGTTGGTTGAATCAATATTTTCATGTGTTACAACAACTAGATCAAAGTAGGAATGAGAGAGCCTCCAAACTGCATATCAAGGTACTAGTAATGTTGAAATTGTAAAACTTATTGTTATAAGATATTTCAAAAATATCCATAAGAATGATTATGATTACCCATGTTATGTGTGTAGTAAATCAAATTAGGGCTCATGGTGGGACATTAGAAGATCAAAAAATTGTAGAAAAAATCTTTCGAGTAGATACCTAGTAATTTTGATTCCATAATAGTTGCAATAAAAGAATCCAAAGATATAACTTCGTTGTGTGTACAAGAGTTGATCATATCCTTATTCACATGAAAAAAGATTGAATAGAGCAGGTAGTTCCTCCCTTGAACATCCTTTCAAGTTACAAGTTAGTAGAGGAAGTGGAAAGATGACTTTTAATAGAGGTAGAGGAAGAGATAACTAGAGAGGAAAGGGAAGAAACAAAACTTCCAATAGTGGTGGAAGAAAAAAATAATTATTTACATTGCAAGTGCAAGAGGCCGAGGTAGAAGCCATAACCTCACTCACGTATAGAGGTATGACAAATCTCATGTCTAATGTAACTACTGCAAAAAATATGGACATTAGTCAAATGAGTGCAAGGAGGATTTTTGCATATGAGTAGACAAAATGCAATTTTTTTTTAGAGAAAACCATTCTAAAAATGACAATCAAGGTTAATTATTTACATGCAATGTTGCACAAGAAAATACAATATATTTTTAGTTTTTAGATAGTAGATATAGAAATCATATGACTAGAAGTAAACATTTGTTTTCAGTAAAATCAGAAGTAAAGCTGGGTAATGATAATAAAGTTTTAGCTATGGGAAAATGAACGATAAAAAATAAAACCAAGCATGGTTAAAAGGAGCACATTTTAAATGTGTATTTTGTTCCTTGTTTGACACATAATCTTATGAGTATTTGACAACTTGTATAGATTGGTTAGAAAGTTTATTTCAAACATAATACATGTGTGATACTAGATAAAACCCAAGTAACAAATTAATTGCAAAAGTTGAAATGATGAGAAACAACATGATTTTATTAAATATTCAAAGTGAATTGTCAACAACATATGCTCAAGATCTCAAAAAATAATTAGATAAAAGTCTCCCACAAGATATCTCTATAAATATATCTCATATACAACTTGAAATCAAACTCTTACAAGATATCTCTGCAAAGATATATCATTTGAAAACTCAAATCAGATCCCAATTATATATCATTGCAAAGATATTTCAGTTGAAAATTTTGTTAACAATTAATTAGTGCTCTACATTCGATATATTGTATAGGTTAACATCTTGTTAGTGTGTGAATAATAATACGAGATATATTATTGACTAAAATAACTAGCCTAATATAATGTGATTTATTATAGGAATTATAATAGAATTCTTTTAATTTAGGATATCATCCTATACATTAGGTTGGATTAATATATGGAGAAAATTATTTTTATTCTAAGTTTACTTTTCAATTATTTTATTGTAAACAAAGGATTATTATTGTGTGTTTAACTTGTGCGAAACATATTCAAGCACTTCATTTGGTGTCATTGCGGGTCGATGGAAGAATAAAATAAAGGAAAAAAAACTTGTGAGTTTGATTAGTTGCCCAATTGATGAGAGATTAAATGTATTTAGTTATTGTTTAGGTGAGAAAACATTTAATGGTGTCTGATTGCAGCCATAAATTGCCATACAATACAGTAAAAAGCTTGTTCAAAGTTCAATCCGTGCATGATCTCATGTGTCAATTATGGAATTGCCCACATTGGTGCGCATCTATTATAATATTATTGTGATAAGACGAGAATATTAGCGTGAAGATAGAAGGATTATTTTTCTGAGAAACATAACCTTTGCTAAATAATTCACTTCATGGCATTTGGATGTGCCACAATTTCAATAAACCTGAACATGACGCCACATGCATCTAGGAGTTTGTATTTGGTATGAATCTAATTTATATAAAAGACGGACATGATTGGATATGTAGTTCCTCACGGCATTGCCATTCATGCTTCTCTCATGTGTTTGTTGTGGATCCCTTTGTGCATATCCTTCATTACCACATGGTCTTTAATTGTTACGGTTTTGTAAAAGACGCTATTTTTTAGTCTTGTCCTTAGATTTATGATAATATTTAATACTTTTCAGAAGTTCAATACTTCAGAAATTGTTAAGTCTATTATAGAAATAGAGTTTATTTAGAAATGATAATTATTGTTAAGTCTATGATTATTAAAGGATCAAGAGTCAAATTCAGTTATCGTTATATTATAAAGGATGTATTATTAGACAACCTCAATATCTATTTTATTGGCGGAGATTTACATCTAAGCTTCAATACCTATCTTTTTAAGTAAGTTGTTGAAATATTGGAGGATGGAGATGTTGGAGGTCAGAGGACAACTAGTGTCCTCTCGCAAGCCACTAGTGACGTCCGCACAACGTAGTAGTGGTTGATAAATTGTGTAGAATGATTATTCCTAGGGTGGTCGCCAGTGTCAGTGGCTATAGGAGGTGATGAGGACTTAATCCTCGCTTGTTATTTTTTGATATTTTCAGTTTGTTTTGTTTTGTGTGATTGACATAATAAGTGAGTGATTTCTATGTGATCCCCTGATGTAAAAATGTATAGGGAAACTCAAATCATAGTGTATTACAACATCATGATACTTGTGAAGGGTGGATAGATGTGGGTGTCCCTGTTCATACCCAAGTTTGTGGTCATCCTATAAAACCATTTATTAAGTCTGGATAGATGTAGAATTCCTATTCGTAATTCACACACTAGTTTTGTAGACGAGTTCCCAACAGTGCATGGTTGAAGAGAGATTGATGATATCCTTCTACATTCATTTCAAGTTGTAAATCAAGATCATGAGCAACTAGATGTAACATGTTGCAGTTGAGCAGTGTGATTATTTTTCTGCCATCTTCTCATTGAGGGGGGAATGTTAAGAATTAATTAGTGCTCCAAATTTAATATCGATGTATGGGTTAATATCTTGTTGTTTGGATAATAATGTGAGATATATTAGTGCATTGCATAACAATGTAGTAATTTGTGATATTAGAGTGTGGTGAGTTGTTTGGACAAGTCACCTATTATAATGTGATTTCTTATAGGAGTTAGAATATGATTTCTTCATATTAGGATATCCTCCTATATATTTGTATATTTTGTTAGATTAATATATGGAGAAAATTATTATTATTTTGAGTTTACTTTTTAATGAGTTTGTTGTGAACAAAGGATTATTTTTGAGTGTTTAACTTATGTTAAATTGATCAAAACATTGTAAATTTTGATCAACTTGTGACATGATGTTACCATGGAGACATATCATCTAAAACTTCAAATTATTTTCCAACAAGATATATCTACAAAGCCAAATGATAAGAAAAATCAGATGAAACTTCCATAAGATATCACCTCGGAGACATCTCATGCACAAATTTAGGTGAAGACTCATCAATTTATTAGCACAGAGATCTCATTAGAAAATTGATCAAATGACACCACATGATATATCTTCCAAGATATTCCATGTATACAAATTCAGAATTACTCGTTGGTCATTGAAGTGAGATCTTCAAATGCATTCAAAGTTTTCATCAAAGATAAATATTGGCTTTGGCATTTAAGGTTTGGACATTCAAGTTTTAGTGGTTTAAATTTGTTGCACATGAAAATATAATAAAGGGATTGTCATTAATAGAGCAAACATGCAAGACTTGTGAAATTTGTATCCTAAGAAATTAACATAGAAAATTTTCCCTATTGGAATTTCATATAAAGCTAGAGCTCCTCGTAAAATTGTTCACTCATATCTATGTGGACAAATGAAAACACCTTAAATTGGTAGAAACCTATATTTTTTTACTTTCATTGAAGCTTTCAACAAAAATACATGGGTTTATTTCATAAATCACAAGTTAGAGGTTTTTTGGTATTTTCAAAGAGTGTAAGAATGTGGTTGAAAAGAAAAGTGGTCATTATATGAAGATGTTGGGATCAACTAGAGGATGAGAATATATTTCGAATGAATTTTACAATTTTGTAATTTTGTAGCAACTCATGGAACTAAGATGCAATTTACAACCAAGTATACACCTAATTAGAATGGTGTTGCAAAGAGAACAAATAAAACTATCATGGAAATGGCCAGAATTTCGTTGAAGTCCAAACGCTTATCAAATGCATTTTGGGCAAGAGTTATAGCTTGTGCAATTTATATTTTGAATAGATGCCCAATAAAAATTGTCAAAGACAGTTCTCAAGAAGCATGGAACAATAAAATATAGAATGTTTCACACTTGAGAGTTTTTGGTTGTGTTTCATATAGAAAGAATGAAATTGGATGATGAAGGAGATAAATGTATTTTTTATGGGTTATAACAAGTATTAAAAAGCCTATAAATTGTATAATCACATTATAAAGCAAGCTATTATCAACAAAGATGTGAAGTTCATAGATGAAGAAGCGTGGGGTGAAAGTATTGATAAGTCATGAACTATCATTCTAGAGACATCTCATAATGAAAATGAGTCAAGAAAATAGCATGCAAAAAGGTCATCCAACTCCACAAGTTCTTGCTCTAGTGAGAACTTCTTAATACAAGAGTCTTGTTGGACAAACTATCGCTAGGGAGACATGCCAACATTAGAATTTTCCTCTATGATTTCTATTTCATTAATATATATATTAGGAATAGAGTGTTGTTAAGTATAGTTAGTAGTAACGTCTACTAGAAGATAATGACGCTAGTAATACGATGCCGTCAATAAAGTACAATATGGTAACAGTCGAAGTACAATAAGAATGTTGTAGTAATAGTCAATGGTAAAAAGTAAATATTTGTCGTAAGTGGTCCAAGTAATGTTAAAAGGGTCAAAAGTCAATAGGGTGTACATGATTTAGAATTAGAAATATTATATTTGTAATAATGACAAGGAGTGATGTCATAAATATTTTGAATATTTTATTTAAAATCTAGACAGGTGGAACCCATGTGAAATGATAAGGTTTATCTTATCCTGAAGGATAATCCTACATGCAAAGATAAGAGTTTAGGTATGTAATATGATTAGCCAGAAGAGATTTCTTATCCTATCTTATAGATAGGGTGGATAAGCCTGAAAGTGTTATAAATAGAGAGGCCACCCCCCTCATTTAGCATAGAATAAAGGGTGAGAGTCAGTATGTGTAAAAATGAGTCATTGAGAATGTGTGTTAAGGAAGCCATCAAAAGGCGTAACTATGAAGTTTATCCAGAATTACTATTGGAAGGCAAGTGGATTTGATAACACTCATAGTAATTCATGGGTGAGATTGTAATAATATCATGTTAATAATATATGTTGCAGTTGTATTTTAGATTTGTCATCATTTACTTATATCATAGTCTGTGGTATTCTTGTGTTATGTCTGTTATTGTGTTTCCAGATTACTACTACCAAACAAAAGGTTGTGCATTACTGAATAATCATAACATGAAGAGTTCCTGGTGAAATATTTTCTTAGTGTCAGACTGGTGATGACAGACACCTACTAATTCATCCTCATATCACACTCCCATGAGATAACACCCCAGAGAGAACTCAAGAATACCCACAACTTAAAATAACTTTTGATCTCACCCTAGTGACATCTTAGGTGATTTTTCATATCTGGTAGCAAATTTTCTTCCTAGTGAAACATTAGGACATGTAAGAAAATGCAATAATTTCTAAATGTAATAGTCTTGTTGGACAAACTATCATCACATTAACACCTTTTAATACACCATTGTCTCACACTCCCATGAGATATAACTCCAGAGAGAACTCAGGGGCTCTCAACACTTAGACTAGATTTTTACCTCACCCCATGGCATCTTATTAGATTTTTCATACCTATCAACAAATTTTCTTCCTAGTGAAGCATTAGGACGAGCAACGAATTTATTTTTTTATTAAGGATAAAAGGTTTTTTTAATGTTTAGTGGCATTTTAAAAAAACTCTTATGTATCTAAGGTTGTGTTTACCTCGCCCCTTGTTGGGCCTTTGTGTTGGTCAAGTTGTTTTGTCCTATTTAGGCCTTTGTTGGTTTTTGGGTTGTTTTGTGTAGATACTTTATTATCCTTTTCTTTACTGTGGGTTTTTTTGTCCCCCCAAAACCAAATAGTTACCTAATCTAAAAACATAAAGTTTTTTTTTATGGGGATCCTACTCAGGAGATACACAAAGAGTGTCAACACCCGGATAAAGCGTTAGAAGAACAAGAAGAAACACAAAAACACAGCTGCCTGACAATAAGAAACACAGAAGAAAAAACACAACGGGAGTCCTGAGAAGGAAAAGCAAGAAAGGCATGTCAGAACAATTGAACCGGAGAGGGAAATTAGCCCCAGGAAAAAGACGATCTTTTCAATTTCTTCGATTGCACTTTATTCCACCCCCTTCCTCTAATGCCTGATTGATAAGATCCTCATGATTCCTGAAATTGAAGGTTTTGTAGATGTAATATTGATATTGCAAACCCTCCCAAAAATCAAGCACTTTGAGTTTTTGGGGATCACACAAAACCTTCTTCTCGGTATTCTTAGCCAAAAAAGCCTAACACCTAGGGTCTTCAATATTTAATACGATTTCAATCTTACTAGGGGTCGGGCTTTCCACAGATCTTCCATCAGAATCCACATGTGCAAAAGAGCTACCCTCAGAGTCATTGTCAATGTCCCCTACAAAGTCACACTCAGCATCTGAGTTTAGCTCAGAGTAAGGGGGAGACCGCTCCATATCAATACATTGCCGATCGCTCTCATAGTGGCCCTCCACTAGGATGATTTGGGTTCCATTCACAATACTCGCAGATTGCTGCAAGGGAAAGCTCTATTCCATTTCCCCAGCCACCACCATGTTGTCATCATCATTTACTATGTGTTCCATAATGTTGTCAATATTTGGGTTATTCCTTTCAAATTCGGTGGGGGGCTCTACCACGCCAGCTACCTATCCCACCCGCCGAGGAGCAATGACCCCTGGATTAGAGTAATGAAAACAAGCTACAAATTTGTTCACCTTCAAGCTATCGCACCAAAAACAACTCAAATTCAACACTAGCATCACTAACATCTCACTATAAAAACATCTCAAGTTAGAGAAGAAGCTTATAGGAGAAGTATGATGAATCTCAAGGTGATGAAAATGTTTATTTATTTTTTAATTTTGGATTATTTTCTCAATATGATGGACTATATATTTTGAAGAATCAATTGAAAATAAAATTTAGGTAAAAGCCTTGGATGAGGATAATGATTCTATAGAAAAGATTCATGTATGGGATCTTATAAATCTTCTAAAATTAAAGGATGCAATTAGAGTAAAGTGAATATATAAGACAAAGACAAAATTAAATGTACATGGAAATATTGAAAAAGATAAAGCAATTTTTATTGTAAAGGGTTTCTTATGACAACCTAGAATTGATTAAAATGAGACTTTTTCCCTAGTAGCTAGGCTTGACACCATTAGAATTGTCTTAACCATGTTATCTCAAAATAATTGGAAAGTCTATCAAATGGATGTCAAGTCTAAATTCTTAAATATGACATTTTGGTTCAAAAACATAAAGCATGGATACTCAAGAAGCTATGTATGGTCTTAAGAAATCACAAAAGCTTGGTATAGTCACATGAACTTACTATAGCTGCGAAAGGATTATCTCAAATCAAAGGGATTGACTTTTGCGAGGTATTTTGTCCTCTTGCAAAATTGATTTTTATCATATTTTTTTAGCTATTTTGTTGTGTATGATATAGAGATAGATAAATGGATGATAAAACAACATTTTTGCATAAAGAGATTGAGGAAGAAATCTACATGATCCATTCTGAACGATTTCAAGGTAAAATAAAAGAAGTCTTTGGTTTGCAACTTGAAGAATTCCTTGTATGAACTGAAATAATCACCAAGGATTTAGAATCGGAAGTTTGATCGGTATGTGCACAAACTTAGCCATGACAGGAGTACGTGAATCCTTGTGCGTACTTTAAATAAGAAGGAGGTGAGTTTTTCGTCCTAGCACTGCTCTACGAGAATGACATATTGTTGATTGAGAATAAAAATGAGATGATCAAACATGTCAAATCTCATCTTTCTAAGTAGTTTGACATGAAGGATTTTGGAGCTGCAAAGCTGATTTTGGGCATGATCTATTATCAAATCAGAGAAGAATTAATTTTATAGGATGATGATTTAATTAACAAATCATGTATATATACACGTTCGAGAAGGAGTGGAACACCAATGGACAGGTGTGGAGGTGGAAGGTCAAGAGACCATCTACATAAACAATGAATATACAAACATTCCCCCATTATTCCATAGTTTTTACAATGGTACCCCTGAAACATCATCATCTTCATCTTCTGATTCTGGTACTTCTTCTTCTGAGTCATCAACTTGTTGAGTCTTGATGAGTTTTTTTACTTCCTGTGGTAAGGATGATGTTTGGATTTCTTTGAATTACTACGACCAGATGTGCTCTTGTTTCCTGAGTTATGGATAAATAGGTTGGCTCGGTATGCTCATGTGGGCATTCTATCTCGCATTCGTCATCTGCATCGTAGCCTTCTTTGAGCTTGGCATGACTCCTCTTCGTATGGTACCATACGTTGAATAAGACTCGGTCTTACAGTATTTTATGAACTATATCCTTGAATTGCAAGTTTTGGAGACTTTTAAGTTACACAAAGTAGAAATTGACACTCTCTTGGGCTTGAATTCATTCTCTCAAAGGTTGCATGTCCCTATGGTTGCTTACAGTACTCCTAACATCTTCAGGAACGATTGTCATGCACTCAGATTGCAACACGAGATCACAAAATTTACCTTGTTGACTGGTTGCTCGCATTCTTATAGCTTTATAGCAGAATTGATGAAATTAGGATGTGTACTGAACTTGTGTTTGTTCCAATTGAAGCCTCATTAACTTATTTTCGAAATAATTCCTCACGCCAAGTCTCTCCTTCTGGAGTTCATTGCAAGATTCTCTTAACAGATTCCCTTGGTCTTCTTGTGTTGTAGGTCGCTTGGTTGTTTATTGGAGCTCTCTTACAGGCTCTTAACTGTTGGACTACATCTCACGAACCTTTTTGGAAAGACACGTCCTTCTTGGCAGTTTCTATGCTGTGATACGTTGGCTAAAATTCCCATGCAAGTTCCTTTCTTCCACGTTTCTCCACGCAGGCAGGCCACTCTACACAGGTGGCTGGTTCAAAGTTGGGCATAGGTTTTATGTCTTTTTTGGCTGCTGAGACTTCGATCTACACGTCTCCAAGTTTATTGCTGCCAAATGTAGGTTTGACAGGTCACGCTGGGACAGGTCGTTGGGTACCAACAACTGACAGGTTGCTTGGTCGCTTGGTCTTCAACCCTTTCTCCATGCAGGTAGCAGTTTGCTCCTCCAATGCGCTACTTATGCTTTTTGTGGTGCTTCCACGCTTCCAATCAAATAATCCACACCAAATGCCAAACAATAGAAGAAAGAAATCTACACCAAACGTCTTTTCTTCGACGCAGGGTGTGCCACAGACAGCTAGCGGAGCATGGGCAGTTCTATGCACAGGTCGTAGTCAACTTTGAAAAATATCCATGCACAGCAAAACCAAAACAATTTCAAAATAGTTCAAGGAAGAGCTGCGACTTGGACCTGTGACCATCATGCGGATACCAGGGTTATCAAACCAGAGACTCCTTCCAAATTCTTTGGATGTTATTTTCAATTCAAAAGGCTATGTAGCCACACACGTTCGGGAAGGAATGTATAGCCACCTACACACAGGTTTGGAGGTGGAAGGTGAAGAGACGATCTTTTTGGAGAATGAGTATGCATCCTTGAATCTGAACACAGAGGGATTTGCTTTCAATCAGGGGATTTTTTGGATAACTCAATGGTAGGATATACATATAGGGCCATTAGGAAAAGGGTTGAACTGTAGGACCACAAGAGCCACTAAGAACAGATATTCAACATAGATTGGGTAGGGACTATTAACAAAATAGTGTCCAAATACATTTGATGGTACAGATAGATGTTCATTGCTCAGAGCTTAGTATGCAAGTGTGGTTAGATAGCCTCATGTCATTCAATGGTCTATGTTTGACTTGAAGATTGCCCATGTACTAGGATGTTTTAGTCACCTATATTCCAATTTAGATGGTGAATGGCTCACGAATGGTGGTATCAATGGTCTAATAATACAAAGTGGACACGGTTCCATCACCACTCTTGAAGAGTTATGGCAACAGACTAACAGAGAGGTTTGACCAGAGAAAGATCTTAGTGTAAGAAAATCACTTCATGAAGTTGACTACATTTCTTTTTGGATTTTGTTTGGCACTTTATAATAAACTATCATAACTTAAGTTACCCTAGTGCACATCCTTTAGCCATCGGTGGAGGACATAAATGGGCCCTGAGAAAGGAGATATTAAGCAAGGGCTGTTATGTCCTAAAATTGTTTGCCCTCAACACAATTGCAACTATGTATATGTGCTAAGTGTCATGCAAAAATAGACAAAAACATGCAGAAGTGCATCCAAAATCCTGAGCCCTTGCACCTTAGTCAAGTGGGCTAAAACTTGGCACCATCTATCACTCACAAGATGCTCATACATACAAAGGTTGCATCCAAAGTACCTAAAATAATGTGGGAGAACCTAGCAGTATTTCATCTTCTAGTTCACCATTGCCTTGTCTCAAAAACAAATCTGAATAGGCAATAGGTATATGACATTAATCTAGTGATTTGTCTCATACCTTGTGATGTCTCCATGGATCAGACAATGGGCTGAATTGTAGTCATGAGACAACTATTGCTAATAGACATGCTCCTTTCTTCGTCACCCTCGATCCTATGCAATCTGCTCTTCTTTGGATTGATCCTGTCCATGCTCTTGGCTACCATAGTTCCTGAGGAATACCTATTTCCTCATGCCTTGCTGCCCAAATATTAGGATTGGGACAAGTCTTTGGTCTGCCTAGACTTGATCCCTTGTGGCTGAAACCTAAAGGGCTGTTATTTGTTGCTTTTGGATTTAAACATCTTGTTCAATTTTGCAACTTTCCCTACAAATGGTTAATTGTTCAATGGATGTCATACCTTTTTTCTCTAGAAGCTTACAAGCTTCTTCATTGTGAGCATGGTAGAGGACAATTAGACTTTAGGTAGAGGTTAGATTTCCCTCCATATTGTATTTGCATTCGCTACTTGGTTCTCTTGTTGATATTTTAAGTAAGGTTTTGGCTAGTGCTTTTCACTATCTATTCAACTTTCACAAAATTCTTCAATATTGTCAACATAGCTCTTACCTTGGATACTGAGTGTTATTCATACTCTTTATGCCATGTCTCCATGTCATCATTTCTCAATTTAGTTTATTCCATCCTTGGTTGCCTGAAAATATGATGTGGAGGCTTGAACAGATGTTCTGATTGATCCATTAGATACTTTCTTCACCATCTCGGAAGCCATCGAAACGCCATCTAGGGGCCCACGTTTCATCAGGCCTAAAACATTTCCGAAACAGAAACGTTGCAATACGAAACGTACTCCAAAAAACATGCTAAATGTTTCTAGAAACCGTCTGACACGTTTCCACCATTTTTTTCATACTTTTAAGCATCAAAACTTAAAAAAAAAAAAAAAAAAAAACTTCATTTATTGACACCTATACCTAATCTACCTACCTAAACTTGCTAAAAAACACTTCCTAAGAAGCTATATAATGACCTCTTGGGTCCATTCTAAATCACACCCTCATTTTTCTATCTTGCTAAATTCAGTTTTTCACTAAACTAACTATTTAGCATTGTGAAGAGCAAAGAAAACATCAAGGAGCAGCTTGAAGGAAGAGTTTAGAAGGTGGTGCTAAGGGCAAAGAGCGTCAAGGAAGAATTTCAAAGCAGAATTAGAAGTTTGGATCAACTTCAAGGAGGAAAAACCAAGCATTTTTCAAGTTTTTTTTTTAATAAAGAAAATGTTAATCTGATCAATGAATCACGAATGATACGTGCATTAATGCACACATCATTCATGATCATTGATGATGATATCAATATGTAGTTTTTAACTTAGTAATTTTTAAACTCTATGCTAAAAAAAATTTTAAATTGTAACATTTCTCTTTGCAGTTTTTAAATAAAAAATATATGTTATTTTTAAAAAAATTAAAATATCATCCAAACTCTATGTATGCTCTCACCTCACACCTATATGGTGAGTTTCGTGATCAAAAGCAAAATAGGATGCGTAGGGTTTAATAATTTTTGCTATTTTAAGACTTCTTTTGTATTTTTTAAATTAAAAAATCCAAACTCTGTGTAGGCTCTCACCTCGCGCCTATAAGGTGAAATTGGTGATCAAAAGCAAAATAGGATGCGTAGTTTTTTTTTCGTTGTTTTAAGATTTTTTTTGTGTTCATTAAATGTAAAAAAAAATCCGAACTCTGAGTATGCTCTCACCTCGCGCCTATACGGTGAACTTGGTGATCAAAAGCTAAACATAGGATTAGGTTTTTGTTTTGCTATTTTAAGAGTTTTTTTTGTGTTTTATTAAATTAAAAAAAAAAATCCGAACTCTATGTATACTCTCACTTCGCGCCTATGCGGTGAACTTGGTGATCAAAAGCAGAAACTAGGATTAGGTTTTTTTAACTATTTTTTTAGAGTTTATTTTTTGTGTTTATTAAATTAAAAAAAAATCCAAACTCTGTGTATGCTCTCACCTCGCGCCTATACGGTAAACTTGGTGATCAAAAGCAAGAATAGGATATGTAGGGTGTAGTTCTAACTTCTATTTAATAATATTAATAATAATTTATTGTTATCTAGGTTTATGTTTTTAAAAAATTCAATGTAGGTTTGATTCTTTTGACTCTTGAGATATAAAAACATAAATGGCATCCAGTTCAGCTTCAGTTCAGCTTCTGTGGGGAGGGCATGGGGAAGGGGAAGCAAGTCAAAGTGGGGGTGTGGATCCTAGAGCTCCTCTTTGGAGACATGTGCAAATTGCGGAGAACCTTGTTGGCGGTGGCTCTCAAGTTTGGGTATGTAATAATTGCAATGTACAATTCAAATCCTCTTACACTCGCCTCAAAGCTCATTTAATGGGGAAAGCGGGAACGGGGATTAGAAAATGTGTCAAGGTTGAAGGGAAAACATATATTGGCATATATGAGAGAGCAAGAGGAGGCTGATTTGCAAGCTTCGAAAGCTAGATTTAAAATCTCTCCTTTGCAAATTAGGGGTTCACAAAAACCACCCACCCCATCAAACCATCTTTTTATTCAAGTTGGAATTGAAACTCCTATAGAGGAAGAGAGCTTGTCACGAAAGATAAGTTCCAAAGGTCCATTAGAACAAACATTTGCAAATGAGAAGAGGGAAATTGCTGATGAGTTGGTTGCTCAATGTGTTTATACATGTGGGTTACTTTTCAATGTGTTGTGGTCACCATATTGGCAACAAATGGTGAGAGGAATTAATGATGCACCACAAGGGTATAAAAGCCCTAGTTATGAGAAGGTGAGAACATCATTGTTGGCGAAAGAAGTGACCCATGTATATACTTTGCAACCAATTAGGGATTCATGGAAGGAAGTAGGGGTATCTATCATTTTAGATGGATAGAAAGATTTCTGAAATAGACCCCTAATCAACATTGTTGCAGTGAGCCCTAAAGGAGCAATGTTATTAAGAGTTGTTGATTGTGAGGGTGAAGTGAAAAATGTTCAATTTATTGTTAATATTTTGATTGAAGCTATTGAGCCAATGGGCCCTCAAAACGTTTTCCAAGTCATCACGAACAATGCCAAAAGTTTTAGAGCACCAACGCTGATTGTTGAGGGGAGATATGAGCACATTTTTTGGATACCTTGTGTAGTACACTCCTTGAATTTGATGTTGTAGAAGATTGAAAAAATACCACGGATAGAGGAAATTTATACAGAGGCAAATGAGGTTCAAATGTTTGTCACAAATCATCATATGTCCCAAGCTATCTTTAGGAGGTTCTCAAAGTTGGAGTTGCTGAAGGTAATGAAAAATTTACTAGTTTCTAATTTTTATTTGCTAACTTTCTACGAAATATCAAATTATCATTTGAATTTCTTTTAAATTTAATTTTATAGATTATTAACTTGTTTTAATTTATTCTAATAGGTTGCTGAAAAAAGATTTTCCTCTCACATGCTTGTCATGAGACGACTTGTGAAGGTAAAACAAGTCTTATGCAGTATGGTGATTGATGATGTTTGGTCCGTGTGGTGGCAAGCAAACATAGAACGAACCATCAAAATAAAATCATTTATACTTGATGATGATTGGTGGGCAAAAGTTGCATACTTGCTTAGTTTTACTGAGCCTATTTTTATCTATGATTAGATATGCAGACACAGATAATGCTTGCATAGGGGAGATCTATGATGGCATTGACTCTATGCTTGAAAAAATTAGAGACATCATACAAAAAAAAGAGTAGGATCTTGAAGAAAACTTCTACAATGAAGTTAAGACTATGATCATGAGAATGTGGAATAAAATAACCACCCCATTGCATCTCCTTGCCTATGCCCCGAATCCCAAATATTATAGCAGTGAAATAATTGGGCTACCTGGTAGGCAAGCACCATATAATGACTATGAAGTTGCATTTGAAACTAAGACAACATTCCAGAGGCATTTTTCTAATCTAGTTGTAGCTACTTTGGTCCGCTATAAAATAGCATGCTTTGTCTCTTCATCTAATGATAACATGGGTGAATTAGATGCATTAAGTGACAAGTACAACCTGAACCCATTCACGTGGTTGTATGTACATGACCATGATGCCAATTACCTATGACATGTTGCCATTAAAGTCCTCTCACATGTATAAAATATTAAAATGAAATCAAAATTTTGTCTATTAATTAAAAATTAAAAATTTATGTTCTTGCTTCTTAGTAAATTAATTTTAGTTCTAAATGAAAACTTATAACTTCTTTTTTGTAACAGGTGGCTAGAAATTCTTCAGCAGACCAGAATTGTTGTACATATAGCTTCATCCACTCAGCCAAATGAAACAAGCTATGATTTAAGAAGACTGAGGATTTAGTGTATCTACATTCCAATTTGCGCATCCTCTCACAAAATATTACAAGCTATATTAGAGGTCCTAACAAACTTTGGGATATTGATCCTGAGAGTAGTGACTTTGATGCTTCTGCCGCTACTCTTAGCCAACTTTCATTGCTTGGTATTGATGAAGAAGAATCAGGATCTTTTACACAAGGGATGGAGAGTGGAGCTAGTGGAGTGGAGTTGCCAGTGGTGTTCATGGAGATGATTATGAGGAAAATATGGATGATATATTCTAGAATTTAGATTATTATCATGTATATGTGAATCATTAAAATTGTAACCATGTTGAATGATGACTCTTTAGAAATTCAAATTTCAATGAATACAAAATATTTTGAGTGCTTTATCAATTATCTCTTATGGTCTACAATTATAAAATGAGTACAATATATATATATATATATATATATATATATATATATATATATATATATATATATATATTGTACGAACGTTTCCCGTAATGTTTCGTATCCAAGGTTTTTTGAAAATTGTAGTTTCCGTGGTTCGTGCCCATTTCTGTTTCCTGGCAACATAGATATTTTGTGATAACAACTCAGCTATAACATTGTCATAAAATCATGTTTTCCACATTAGAAGCAAGCATATAGAAACCATATAGTTCATTAAGGAGCTAGTAAAAAATGGTGAAATGCACTTCGCTTCAATGATACTTAGGTAGTCAAGATTAGGGGGGTGTTAGTATATGTAATCTTATCTACTCGCAATAATTGTTGTCAACCATTTCAAAATTCAAATCACTTGGATAATATATGTGTATTAGTAATAATTACAGACAATTTTTTCAACTCAAATTGTTTGGAGAATATTTTGTTATCAATATAAATCTCCTCAAATCCTTATGTGCAGAGTCCATTTATGTATTTTCAACTACATTCCTTTGTTTTTAGAAGAAACTAAGAATTCCCTAGAATGCTGAATACCAGGTCCATCTTTATATTATTTAAGGATGTAATAAAATACTACCGGTTGCTGAGTTTTCAATAAAAATCATATTTTACAATATTGAGCTTGTGTGCTATTTTTATTTCATTGAGTTTCTTTTAGCAGACATATTTCCAATACTACCAAGCAAACTATTGTAACCTACTTTCACCGAACATTCCCCGAAAGGGTGGCACAACAATTTCAAAGAATTTTTTTGATTAGAAATGCTAATAGGCTCCAACAATGAGAATTCTTTCATTGAACGGAGCTCCCACAGGTCTTGGATCCTTCCGAACTCTCTAAATTACCTGCTTTGATAAATATTTTGACCAATAATTTTCTTAAGAGAAGACAGCGAATATCTGGTGAGTGATTTAAGAGAAAGGACCCAAAGGACGCCATGATTCCTTCTGAAAATTAGTTGTTTTACCATTTTTAACATCCCAACCTAGAAAGTCTGAGATATATTTCTACATCCACCAAGACAATTGCAAACACATGAGCCCTTCAATCTTGCGGGATCTGTATTAGAGTCAAGATGGTTCTTTCCTACGTCATACTCGAAAGACCCATTCTCGACGAAAACTCTTCAAATAATTTTATGTCCAAGATCATAATTGAGATGATAAACATTTCTAATACGTGCACCTCGCTAAGATTTTGATAGACGAACCTCCTACCATTTCATTAAAGCAATATTTCACATCTGTCAATCTTTTCTTAAAACTAGAATGGAGCCAATGGGATAGAAATCATATAAACCAGGATTGCCAGCAGGTCAGGTTGAATAAACTGAATTTTGCGAGCCCAGGTTAGCCATTTTACCCTTCCAATAAGGCAATCTATTATAGAAATTTAGAATTAGATTTTTGTACTATACCTTTCTAGATCTGCCGTTGAAAAGGGTGGATCGATACTTTTTAGGTATTGAGTTAATGCAATCCCTATGAATAACATTGATGCCATTTTGTGTCCTGAGAGTAGTATGACAAAAGAAAATAGACTTATCAAAGATAACTGAATGGATGAATGGCCTGAAGCTTTAAGAATCCTTGGCGACTCTAAATAGCTTCCGAGAATTTGGATTTACTTACCAAAATTGTATCATAAAACAGATTGACCATGGGAAAAATTACGTACTTCAGTCATATCGATGCATTGATTCCATTTAAATCCCTAGTTCTTTAGAAAGCACGACTAAAGTCCTCAGCCAAAACGATAAAAAAATGAGAAGAAAGAAGATCCCTTGTTCTATACATCTAGACGTCTTTTAAAAAACAGCCAGAGAACCATTAATTAGGAACTAGAAAAAAACGAAAGGATATACAATTAAGGATGCAATCATACGAAACCTATGAGAAATTTAATTTACACAAAATCATAATCAGAAAAATCCAGTTAGTTCTATTATATACTTTGCTAGCATATAATTTAATAATTAGAATCCCATCCAGACTTTGTCTACCAAGAACAAAACCACCTCAAAGTGAGAAATGATGGGAGGAAGAATTCGAATTTTTTTTAACAATTTATCTTTCGTAATATAATTTGTAAATAGTATTGTACATTGGAATTGGTCTAAACGTGTCCATATCTTAAGAATCAACACAAAAAATATATAATTAAATTATTTATACATATCAACAGATTTCGAGTGGATTTTTAATGGAACTAGAATCGTATCTTTACGGCAACTCATATAATCATAATCATCTACCTTACGTTGTCCTTCCAAAGATGACGAAAGATATGTAGTATCGTATTTTCTCCACAATCTTGAATCTTTAAGAGGATAGCAATGACATGTTGACCACCAAAAGAAACATCCTCTACTTGTTCTAATAAAATATCAGAGATTACGTGTTGCATACACTAAAAAATGCATGGCCCGTTTCTCGTTAGCACGAGACCAATTACAATTGGCATGCAACTTCTCAACCGAGTACACGCCTAGAAGTTTATTTCAGCCAAATATAATATAATTTTAACTAGTAATCTTGCACAGTGTCGTGTGATGTGGACGCCAAAAGGGATTTGAGGGGAAGCATGGATTTTTTTTGAAATTGAGTAGAGATAAATAAAGATGTGACAAAAAACCAGCATTGGAAGTTATTTTATATATTTATGAAGTATGGAAAAACTGCAAGTACAAGAGGAAGTGAAGAGGGAATGACATCGTGAATTAGTATATAAGTAGGGGGAAAAAGGACCGGTGCACCTAGTATTACAGAGCAGGAACTGAATACTTCTTAATCAAGATTCCTCTTCCTTTATTTTGAGGAGGTGAGGGGATAGGGACATTTTGGAGTAATGTTCAAAAAAGAAGGAAGGTGAAATGCGTAGGTATTTTAGGGAGGGGACTCTGGACATTGCGGTGAACGTAAGGCCAGGTCGTTCTGAAAAACCAATATCCACAATTGCCTTAGGTAATGTAAGGCCTTGAGATTTGTGGATTGTAAGTGCCCAGCCCATTTTACAGGAAGTTGTCTACGGTTTCCTCTAGAGATTAGGGGTACGAGAACATGGGTGGGGCTATGTGGATTCCACAGAGGGCCATTGTATTTGTCAAAGTCGATAACAACAAAAAGTGGAAGAGCTGGAAGAGATGAAGAAGGGGCGTAGATGATGTCAACAACAATTCCAATGGAGCAAAGGACACGTAAGAATAGCAATCACACATGAAATGTACAATGGAAACGTTGAAAGGGATCTAATTAAAAATTAAACTGGAGGGAGAGGAAGAGTGGGAGAGGAAGAGGAGCATAAAAGAAGGGGTCAGAGGATGGAGAAGAGGAAGTGCAAGGGAAGCAAAATGAGGGACACAATGCGAAAATATATGCACCAAGAAACACATGACATATATGTCAATCGTTAGAGGGTGCGTATAATGTAGGTGAAGTACACCTTAGCAGCGTGAAGGGAAATGAAACATGCTTTTGGAAATGAAGATGCTCCGAAGGGAGGCTTGTTTAGATGGAAACCCAAAGGGTGGCATAAATCCCATGGGATTAGGTAGCGAGGATGTGTACAAGGAATATTCAAGGAAGATGAAGATGAGAATTGAAGGTTAGAAATGAAAATGCAAGAATTAAATACATATATTCCCCACACTTTTTTCACTACTTAGATTGTTTCCACCCAAATAATATTTTCTGTGTGTTATACTTTTTCTTCTCGATCTCACTGTTATGATGCTCATGTGCGGATTTCACTAACGCCTCGAGGTTTTGGTGTAATGGTTCGTTACATGGATGCAATTTGTGTTTAAAGGGACCAAAATTTTAAAATGAAGAAAATCTAATAAACATACTTTTAAATATCAAGCTCCAATACTCGTATGGTAAGAGTGACACAAGAATAATCATCAATAATTGAGCCACGATAGTGGTTGGGCATATGAGAGAAGGGTGGATTTCATATGCCATTCGAAAGAGGGTTTTTTAAATGAAAATAAGGGAAATAAATACCTCCATTTCCTACGCCTTTTCCATAACTTGTTTTGGAGATATATAAGAACCTAAAGAGTGGTCAATCAATATTGTTGATGTCAATAGTTTTCGTTTGCAATTTCAGCTCCTACATTATTTGGGTAGTTAAACACAAGTAAATGTACTAGGAATTCACTTGCGCATTTCAAGGGATAATTTAGAGACAAGGATATGTGGAGTGGACCTAAAACCCCGGGATAGGGGTTCCACACACAATTTCCATTACAGTTTCTTTGTAGCTATTAGGGCAACAAATAGGGTTTTTTATTTGAACATGAGGCACATAATTGTTCGAGGTGTAAATGATGTAGGTGAAGTACACTTGCAAGAATAAAGGGAAATAAAACATGATTTTGACAAGGAAGATGCTCGGGAGGGAGGTATGCTAAGATGCCAACCCAACAACTGGCATTACACTCGTGGGATTATGTAGCAAGGAAGAGTAAAAGGAATGTTCAAGGAAGATGAATGCATGAATCAATGGCTAGAAATAGAAAAACGAGAATTAAATACATGCATGCCCCACCCTTATTCCATGGCTAAGATTGTTCTTGCCCAAATAATATTTGCTATGTGCTTCACTTTTTCATCTCGTTCTCACCCGCATTACGCACATGAATGTGATTTACGTTTAAAGGGACCAAAATTTCAAAATGAGGACAACCCAATAAATGTTCATGTTCAGTTTCAAGCTTGATACTTGCAAGGGAACAAACAATAAACGAAAAATCATCAATAATAAAGCCATGGTAATAGTTGGCCATATGAGTGAAAAGTGGATTTTATAGATACCATTCAAAAGAGGGATTCTTTTGTAATATGGGAATTAAATATCTACATGTTTGACACCTTTTCCAAGATAATAAAAATGAGAGAATCAATTCTCTGCATGTCCTAGAGTTATTCCCTGACTGATATTTTTCCTACCTAAATAATATTTGCTACGTGCTTCACTTTTTGGTCTCGATCTTGAACTCATTATTTAAATGAATGCAATTTGTGTTTAAAAGTCCCAATGAATGTATGTGATGCCCGCTAAAACAACCCACTTGAGACTCAAGAACAACCTAGGATTAGTTAGGAAAAATTATGGAATAATTTTTTTTGTTTAAAAGAGTCTACAACCAGGTTACAAGATGACCATTGTCAGTAACAAGTTCCAGATCAATTCTGATTCACAAGAATATACTTTTCTTTATCTAACAATTATTAGAGGTCATAAGGTCCAAAATTCAGGGTTAGAAAGTTCAATTAGGGTCAGAGGGTAATTCCTCACCATACCCACTCTCTAACAAGCTTGAAGATTCAACTTATTTTTTCTCAAAATTAACACATTCAAAATTTTCCTAAATCATTCCTATTGGATGGGAAATTTCCTCACCTTTCCAGTGATATAAAGAAGTCCTCCTAACTCCTCATATTCCTCAAGTTATGGGCCTACGGGCCTTGGGATGAAATTTTCCCCAAGAGTAGGCCTGCGGGCCCAGGGGAGAAAAATTGCCCTAGGGGTGGGTCGGCGTGCCGCGGAGAGAAATATTTCCCAGAGGAGTCGGATCGGCGGGGCCGTGGGAGGCAATTTGGAAATTCCCGCGCGAAGCAAAAAACCACCTTTGCATCCACACTCCTGTGAGTCCGCAAGAGACACATGGCGCCTGCTAAGCCAACGCGGGGAAAGTGGGGCGGTGGGGATAAAAGAGTTTTAACACTCCGAAGGGAAAAACGGGTAAAATACACCCGCGCCTTCGCCGAAACCTTGTGTGATGTCATGTGGCATCTACTGATTGGTTGCGGGGCAGCAGGCAAACTTTAGAAAGTTTTCTCAAAATTTTCTAAAAACGCAAAAGGAAAAAAGGAACTCGCTCCTCTGCCGATGCCTCACGATGCCATGTGGCATCTCCTGATTGGTTGCGGGCTGGCGGGGAAAATTTGGAAAATTTTCCCAATTTTTTTTGAAGCGCTAAGTTAAAAAGTGATCCGCCCCTCCGCCAATGCCTCGTGGTGCCATGTGGCAGCCTTTGATTGGCTGCAGGTCAGCGGGGCGGTGGGGAAAATTAGGAAAATTTTCCAAAGCGCTAAGGGAAAATTCGGACCCACAGGTTCGCTTAGGAAAATTTTCCCATTTTTTTTGACGCCAAGTGAAGAAAAAATTCAGAAGGCCATAACTTTTGATAGAGAGCTCGGTTTTGGGCAAACGAAGACTTTTTGGAAAGCTCTCGACGTCTTCTTTGCATAGGATTCATTAATTTTTAATTTTGATAGAGTTTAATGGGTCAATTTCATAAAAATGATATGTAGGCTTTTACAGTGCAAACTTTTAAATTTTAACTTATGAGATTTGTTCAATTTGATCTTCTTCCTCTCTCAACATGTCAAATAGACATGGAGAATTGTTCTTAGATGGATTTAGGAAAGATTTCAAGATTCAATTTGTCTGATTGATTTGCAATTTAAACATTTACATTTCTTGACTGCAAAACGATTGTGAAAGATTTGAACTCAATTTTGCCAAGTTTTGAGAGATTTCCTTTAAGTGTTTTTGTCTAATTGAACTCATTTATATCCTGGCATGTTCAATTTTAATGTTTCATTATTATTTTCTTGATGGCATGTTCAGTCTGTTCATTTATGGTAAAAGTTACAGAGTTTAACGTGAAACAAAAATGGAAACAACAAATTTAACTCAATGGTTCTTATTTGACTTGCCTTACAAATAAATTCATTTCATGCTAGTTTCAAAAAGGTTTCATTCCTTCAATCAAACATTAAAACAAGAATCCAATTTCTATTCTTTCGAAAATCATATATTATAAACAAGGTTGAATAATTCATTTTCTTCTCACGTGTTTCATTTTTCCACTTTCCAAATAGGGATTTCATAGTGCGTGTTAAACACAGATTTCCAATGGAAATAATATCATATGAACAAGGCAAAACACTTCCATTAATTCAAATGAAACTCTTACAACTTCCTTTCCATTTGATTTCAAAATACAACATACAAAATACGTATCATTCTTTCACATTCCTTCCAAAAATAGAAAATAGAGTATAACTCTTTTACATTTTGAATTTTAACTTTCATTGTCAATACAAGGTATCTTTCCATTACAATTAATATACAGATCATTTACTTCAAAGTGGGAAAGGGCCACAATAAGATTTCATTTTACAAGGGACTGTTAAACTGTCTTTTTCTCAGCTTCAAAACAACAACATGCAGATTTCTCATTCCTCCAATTTGGTCACAACAGGAGTAGGGGAAAGGCAACACTCTCCACCCAACTAAGACATCCAATGAAGAGGAGAAGCCATCCTTCTTCATTGGCCCCCGAGCCCCAACCATAATGTAATAAAAGATGTGATCTAACTCATGTCAACAACAGGCTTCCACAAACACATAAGCAACATTTGCACAATAAAAACATAGACCAAAACAAAATGTAGTTTACAACTACATTAAAGTATGAAAAACATTACTGAGGATTCATAAACAAGCCAAAGGAGCAAGAAACTATGGAAGATGCTTCTTATGTCTCCCAAAAGGGGAAATGCGTACCCCTTATTCCTCACATTTCCTTATGCCTCCTCAACCTCTTATGGCACCCCATAATGAGTAAATAAATGCAAGCTATTTCTTTGTAAGGTGGAACCCAAATCCCAACTCCCTCCTCCCTTATACCTCTCTAAAACAAACATGTGCCTCCCACAAAATAAACCCCATAGTCTTCTCCTACACCATTCCTTGGCCATCTACCCAACAACCCACAAACATGCCAAAACAATCACACATTAACATTTTCATAAACAAAAAATAAGCATTTTAAGAGCCAAGTTCCTACTTCTCCATGATGGAGTTGTTCCAAGTTCCAAAATAGCAAGCTTTATCCCAATACAATCAATCTAAAACAACTAAGCACAAGCATGCAACAATCTTTCAAAAACTTTTTCAAAGCAAGAGCTCCAAAACAACAAAGAATTCGCCCAAGAATGAAGTCTCCAAAGTGAAGCAACCCAAAACAAGGCAAGGAATTTGAATTTTATAGAAGAGGGAATGGAAGAGGATGAGGTGGATCCATGTAGGATGCCACATCACACATCCTCAACCTCAACCCCAAAAATCAACTTCATTCTCCAATGCATAATAAATAGTTGGGTGAATAAAATGACAGTTTACTAACACACTCAAATCCAACTCACACCCCAAAGGACTGAAATTAAATCATGTGAGAAAAGTGCAATTAAAACTTACAATTTGCCTTCTCAAAAAGCATTATAAAAGTCTAATCCCAACTCTCCAACTGTAGCTATGGTTAGTAATTAAATTTAAGAGGTATGAGACAAGTTTAACTTGTCCCACAAGCCTCCAAAATCAGCCTCTAAGGACAATTTTGAATTTCCAAGAAGGTGGAGTGTTTCACACTCAAAAGTTAACTTACACATCACTTACACATCTTTTACAACACTTTAATTCAAGACCAACAACTCTATTAATTACTTTTTTATGACATATTTTATTTTATTAATATTAACAACATGCTTACCCACAATATTAGTACAACATTTAATAAATAAAGAAAGGGGCAAATGCATCACATAATAAACACATACAACATTAAACAAAAGAGTCCAATAAATAAAAACACATAACCCCTTGGTCACATTTAAAGGTGATCCCCCCCATGGGAATCCCTAACACACACAAACACACACAAACAAATACTAGCTGTCATGGTGACCTTGTTGAATTCATCTAGAATTTCAATGTGGTTGGTCTCCAATCCCCCAATCTTTGTTGTGATATTTTAATCTACAAAATACAAATACCTCATTCAGCCTCGTTGCCATATCAGAACATCCAAAATAATATAAATAAAATTTTCAAGATCATCTAGATATATGAATCACAACAACATCCAAACAACCAACAAGATCATTTGTAATTTTACTCAACAACTATATCATCATCAAATAATTTCCATTTCTAGGTCTACTCACAATATCCAAATATCACATGTCCGAACAACATCCATAATATAACCGTGTTAAACAGTATATCAACACCAATATCCAAAATGTCTCTAATAATCATCATGCATCATAACTGAATCAAGTCAACAATAATCCATGATCTAACATCTAACATCATACTATAATAAAGTCCATAGTATAATCAGCAGTATCATGATCAGTATCAAAAGGTGTCAAAGGGAAGTGGGCACTAAAATGTACTTTTCAATTTCAAGCTCGAGCACCTATAGGGGAACAATTGATGCATGAAAAATCATCGATAACCTAGCCATGCTAGTGGTTGGGCATATGAGTGAAGGGTGATTTTATCTACCATTAACGGTAATGTGTCTCAAAAAGAAGTTGCACTAGCTGTGATTCCTGCTGGAAAACCTTAATGCCTATTACATCCATCCTCCCGTTTAGCGGCGATGGTGAGAAACTAAAATGGATTCCCACGCTATTAAACTTGTGGACAATGTGAGCAATTATAGAAACATTTTAGTATTTGCTGACAACACATCTTATATCATTTTC
This sequence comes from Taxus chinensis, assembly GCA_019776745.2. Lineage (NCBI taxonomy): Eukaryota > Viridiplantae > Streptophyta > Pinopsida > Cupressales > Taxaceae > Taxus > Taxus chinensis. The sequence goes on along the minus strand of CM034147.1, from coordinate 313,487,424 downwards.
AATAACATGTGTAAAAATTGAGCACGTATAAGTTAAAAATGTTATTTTATTTATTTATTTTGTTAAACATTGATCTCGGCTAATTAAAAACCTGGCAAGTGGCAAGGCCCTATGATATGTCTCTTGAATAAATACAATGTCTTAAACAAAATTAGATTGCATTTAGGAGACAGACAATTCATTTAACTCTCGTCTCCCCCATGTGAGTGGGGTAAGAATTTCAAATATATTTTTCCTTTGACTCGATGTGGGCAGTAGTTGATTACTGCAACATGATGATCTCCCATTGACCAGGTGACATTTGAGTCTCTCAATATGAATTATTTTGCACCTCCCAACAAATACCTATGTAATTAGTGGAAATAGGGGGATTATATTTCTTAAGTAAGATATTAGTAATAAAATTATGTTGCGGAAAACCCTAATCGATGCTAAGCCTTAAGCGAAGCAATGTGAGCCCTAATGGAAGTCTTGCAAACCCTAAAAGGACTTATGCAAGTTTCAAATCTTTGGCACCGGGTGGCTATGAGGATAGACTTGCTCATGGCAGCACTGGTTTAGGAGGCGACAACGATATTGCGCATGGGTTTTTCTAGAACAATGTTAGTGTGGGAGACTTTGGAATCCCTTGCGGTCGACTCAGTGGCGATGAATGGTGTGTTTCCACTTATCTAGCCGTGGAGATCAAATCTCTTCTAGTCCATGATGGGGCTTTTCATGGAGGCAGTTTGTATGGGTCGCTGGGGGGCAACAGATCTACACCCTTCTCCCCTACTGTTGCAAGTCTATCTGGTACTGTGTTGGGTTTGAGAGGAGACGTTAACCCAGTTCTTCTTCTGACTGATGGGAAGGTATCCCCTGTCCATGCCGCACACTCCTCCCCTGCTTCGGGTGTTGGGGTCATTAGTGACGAGTTTTAGATTGCTTGCTTGTCTGCGGCTAGAGGTTGTGGGGGGTCGAGGAATGTTATGTCCCCTACCCGGCTGCCTACTTGTTCTGAAGTGCCTACGGTGGGGATGGATCAACCAAAGGTTTCCTTTAGTGAGACATTGCAAAGGAAGATTGTTCCCACTCCATTGGTTCCTGTTGATACTATCCCCTGTGTCTCCTTTGAGGAATAGGTGGTCAAATTTGAAGCTTGCTATCAAGAGCATGCCTTGATCTGTAGATTCAGTAGCTTTTGACCCACCCTTCCTTCTCTCCACGAATGGATTTTAAAGCATTGGCTTCCCCTTCTAGAAGGCAGGTTAGACATTTTACCCTATGTTAAGGGTTTCTTTATTGTAGTTTTTACTTCTACTATTGATAAAGACACCATAGTTGAGGATCTTTGGGTGTGCCAATCCCATTACATGGTCATGAAACTCTGGTTCCCCTCCTTTAATCCAATTACTGAGACACTTTCTTGCAAACCAGTGTGGATCAGATTACCGCACTTGCCGCTGCAATTTTGGGACCAAGCTTGTCTTGTCTCCATTGGAAATACGCTAGGAAATATCTTGAGCATATATGATCAAACCACAAATTTTACTCATACAACCTATGCTTGAATCCTGGTTGCGATTGATACCTCTAAAACCCTACCTCCTAGCATTGAACTAAAAGTTCAAAATAGATCCTAGAATCAACCTCTTAATTATGAAGGCTTTCCCTTCAGATGCAAAAATTGTTTTTCTCTGGGGCATATCGCTGCAAATTATAAGTTGGCGAAGAGTAAAAATGAGAGGAAAAGTAAATCTTCATGGTGGAAGAATGATGATCGTAGTCATCTGTTTGTCCAACCAGATAGTGAATTAGAGGATACTGTTGTGCAATATGTCGAGCCTTCTCTGGAAAATGTAAGTGCTCTCCTTCTTCTAATTGGATTGGGCAAACATTGCCCCTTGCTGCTACTTTGGATGTCATTTCCTCTCCACTAGTGACTCAATCTAGTGATGACAAGGAAAATTTAGAAATCATCATTTTGGTTCACAAGGAAAATGTAAATCCAAACAATGATGATGGATGGACTATTGTGGGGAAGAAAAAAAATGTTAATGATACCCAAAAATACAGTTAAGATCACATGGGAAGGATCCTCAAAGATGAGGTGTGTGTCGTTTGGTGTTTGTTCTTTGTTGGTTCCACATAGCCACTTAGCCGCTGGTAGAGGCTGATTCTTTAGCTCTTCTTTGTCATTCTTTTCTCCACTTGTACTTGTGGGTTTTTTGGTCCCCTCAAAACCAAAATATTTACCTCATCTAAAATAAAATAAAATAATGTTATTGATTGAATAAGAAAAAATACTAAAATTCAACACAGATATGTCAATTTATATGTTTACCACAACTATATGCTACCATATACATACCCCTCGTTGATTCCAATGTATTCATTCCTCAAATACATATCTACACTATTGAAAATCCACATATAATCTTAACCTGATGCACATGCTCCCATAATAGAAAAACATGCTACTTCAGCTGAAATGAATTATTTACATGGATGAGATATATGTACCTATGCTAAAACAGTGCCCTTTACCACCTTGTATAGAGATGATTCAAACCCTTGCAATATTAAATTCCCAATCACTCAAACCATCAATGTACAACAATGGAAAATGTAAGAAATGCAAAGTAAAACACAACAAAGGCATTTACAGAAGAGAACATAAAGATTTAACCTGGAGTAATCAATGTGGGAAAAACTCTAGTAAATGGAAACATAAACAAGAAGCACTCTTGATGCATGGAAGCTATCTATAACACCTCTCAATTGTGCAAAGTGTTGCAACCTCCTCAGTCTGCCTGTAATACAATAATTTTCTACCTCTCACTTTTCTTTGACCCTTATGTTTGGGAATGGGTGTGATTTATAGACTCCAAACATTCCCAATTGTAATCTTTTAACTATGGAGGGACTACTATATTGTGACCGTTGCTTCCCAAGTCTAATAACAACCATGTAAATCACAGGTATGAAACAAAATAAACTTTTTTATCTTACCCAAGTTTTCCTCATGTGGCAATTTCCATGTAGTCGATGGATAGTTGCGCTACAAATCCTTCTTCTTGAGATGTTTTCCACCCCATTATCGCGACCACTCTACTCTGCAACAGCTCAATGCCTGCACTAATTTTGAATCTGTATTTTAGAGATGGTATATATCTATCTGAGACTCCGTGAATACCACCTTGACACAACACTTCCACACATACATTCAGATTCATCCCATGCAGTAAGCCATCTGTCCTCAATGCTAGCTAATTAAACTTACAAATTCTATTTGAACGCACAAAATAATTTCCATCTGATTTCAACGCATGTACCAAGAAATCTTTTCAGTGGTCTATTTCCTCCAATGTGTCAGAATCAGCTAGAGGCAACCCAACTGGGGTACGACTTTTGGCATAACTAATGTAGATATCAATTTTAAATAGTAATGGTAAATTGGAGAATCGGAGTTGCCTAGGTTAAGAACCCTCCCATCCTTCATCCAAGGCTTCCAATTACTTTTCCTTCATGGTAAGCTACTTCTTGTTGAAGACAAATTACTAGTTCGGTCTTACAATGTTCATTTGGAGTCCGAAGATATCTTATACATTTGTTCTTTCATCGTTCCTTAGATGCAATAATGCGAAAGAAATGGCTCAAGGCATGACATGTGTTGCACCATAGAATTTCTTCATAAGATGTGCGACATACACATGGAAAATGTGCTTTTATGAGGTATACAAGGAATTTTATAGTTGTAGAAGAGGCATATTCAACTTGGGATAGTAAGGCATGTATATAGTGGTTTTTGGAATTATGAAGTCACAAAGGAGGAGATGGGGAGGTTAAGAAAACATACTCATCTAACAACAAATCATCTAGTATGTTAGAAAGACGCCGCTTCCATTATGGTGTCACCCCTTCTAGAATAAGGATCATGATATATCGGGGTAATATGTTATTGCGGACCATGCCAAACAATCAATGTGGGATTAATTTTTTGATTCACTAAGGATTTTTAGAGTCAGAAATTATTCCAAGATGTAGTAAAGATGCATATTCGACCTGGGAGAGTAAGGAATTCATGTATTTAGAGGCAATAGTACATTATATTTATGTTTGAAACCATGAAATCCATAGAGGATGAGATGAGGAGGTTGAGCAAGAAAACATACTTATTGTGCAACCAATCTACTAATATGTTAGTAAGAGGGCCACTTCCATTGTGGTGTCACCCCTATTTGAATAATGATGATGATATATTGGGGTTTATATGTTATTGCGGACCACTACTAGCTAACCAATGCGGGATTAATTTTTTGATTTAATGAGGATTTTTAGAGTCATAGAAGTAATTCCAAGATGCAATGAAGAGGGATATTTGACTTAGGTTAGTAAGAAATGTATTTTGAGGTAATTGTACATGATATTTATTTTTGGGATAATGAAGGCCACGATTAATCAACCATTTTCTTAGTAAGGAGGCCATTTCAATTATGGCATCACCTTATCAATATATAGGTAATGATATATTGGATTTTATATGTTATGAAGGACAAAGACGAGTAACCAATATACAATTATCTTTTTGATTCATTGAGGATTTTTAGAGTCATAGAAACAATTCCAAGATGCATTGAAGATGCATATCTGACTTGGGGTGGTAAGGGATGTATTTAGAGGAAATTGTACACGATATTTATTTTTGGAATTATGAAAGACACAAAGGAGTTGGGGTGGCTAAGCCTCATCCTACAACCAATGTATCATTATGTTAGTAAGAGGTCCCCTTCTATTATGGTGTCAACATAAGGATCATGATATATTATGGATTATATGATATCATAGACCAAGCCAACCACTAATGTCAGATTAATTTTTGATTGAATGGGGATTTTTAAAGTCATAAAAGTAAATCCAAGATGCACTAAACGAGCTAGTAAGACATGTATTTAGAGGTAATTGTACATGATATTTAGTCTTGGGATTATGAACGCCACAAAGGAGGAGATGAGGAGCTCGAATAAGTAAATGTACTCATCCCATAACCAATTAACCATTATGTTAATAAGAGGGCCACTTCTATTGTGGCATCACCCTATCTGTATAAGGATCATGATATATTATGGTTTATATGTTAACACAGATGAAGCCAACCAACAAATATGGGATTGCTTTTTTGATTCAATTAGGATTTTTTAGACTTGTAGAAGCAATTCCAAGATGTACTAAAGGTGTAACGAACCGTTACACCAAAACCTTGAGGCATTATTGAATCCACACACTAGGATCATAACCTCTCATCACACTCCGTAGCCCAAACCCCGAGTTAGATTTGCACCTGTATAGCGAGAACACATCCAACCCTTTACAAGCCTTGTATGAACACTACAATGCCAGCATAGCCATACACCAAAACCTCGAGGCATTAGTGAATTCGTACACCAAAATCATAATAAAAGGTGTATTTAGAGGTGATTGTACATGATTTTTATTTTGGGATTACTTTTTGATTCAACGAGTATTTTGAGATTCGTATAAGCATTTACAAGCTATATTGGATATGCATATTCAACCTGGGGTAGTAAGATACATTCACCTTTTCCTTGTTCGAGAAATTAAAGACAAAGATGAATGTATTATATTCATTGACTAAGGTAGTGAGTGTTAAGAAGTTTTCTTGGTACATGGAAGAAATGGACTTGGTAGCCCGCAAATGCTAAGGAATGAGTTTGTAGTCTCCTTGATGGAAGTAGTTAACAATTAGGAGATTGTTGGATATGTCACCTACTTCCTTGTATTCCTATTTTTGGGTGGTTGAACAAATATTAGGATTGTGACTATTTTTAGTCAGTCAACATGGGTCTTGTGAAGAACCCAAGGGCTGAGATTAAAAGTCTAATTTTAGGATTTTGTCATGTGGAAAAGGAATGGTTAATTTTAGGATGTGTTTTGGTTATAAAATCACATATCTTCGTTGTGAGAGGTAGAAGACAATTAGTCAGAAGGTAGAAGTTAGAAGGCTAGATATTGTATTTGTATTTGCAAGTTGGTTTCAAGTTAATACAGTAAGTAAGGTTCTGGCTAGGTTTTTACTCGATTGGATTTTCCCAAGTTTAATACTGCGTCAATATTCTTTGGATTTTAAGCACCCAAATTTTGAACTGCATAGTTAATGATGATTGTTCTATGGTGGCTGGTTTTTTTGAAAGAAGACAAAATAGGAGGGAAAATTTGTACGCCCATTTGTTGAGTTTAGTATGTTGTTAGTAGTTTCTACATGCAGTAAGAACCCAAAGAAGAATAAGAGAACAGCTCCAAATAGAGGTAGTTGATACAAGAAAAGATAAATGAAACTTTGTTAGAATTGAACCAGCAACAGTCTGGATCAGCAGATGTATAGGAGGAAAACTTAACATTTAAGAAAGAGGAGAAGACACCAAGAATGAAAAACAGAGCAAAGCTGATTAACTAAATAAAAATAGAAAAACGAATATACAATAGTAGCTATTAGTATGCAAGCATTGTATATATTTTTGTAATCTTTATTTTGTTGTCAATATTCGAATCTCTTTTATGTATCCTGCTGTGCACAGAGCAGCACATCTGTTTTGTATTCATTTTTATTTTGCATAACAGTCCTCCCTCAGCAGCCCTGTTTTGTGTTCATTTTTATTTTGCGTAACAGTTCTACCTCTCTTATTTTCCAACAGAAAATTCCAAACATACGAGACCTTCAGTTCTGGGGGATCTGTATTAACTTCAAGATAGTTCATTCCTAATTTCATACTCCAAAGACTCTCTCTGTCAATGAAAGCTCTCCAATTAATTTTATCTCCAAGATCATAATTGATATCATAAATATTTCTAATACTTGCTCCACCCTAAGATTTTTTATAGACAAACCTTTTACCATTTCATTAAAGCAATTTTTTCACATCCGTCAATCTTTTCCTAAAATTAGGAGCCAATGTGATAACATATAAACCAAGATTGCCTACAGCTCAGCTTGAGTAAACTGTATTTTGCCGGCGCAAGTTACACTTAGGATTATATTTTTGGGTTTTTTCTTTCTAGATCTGCCATTGAAAAGGGTGATGGCTATATACTTTTTAGGCAGAGAGTTAGTACAGAAACTATGAATAACATCAGACTTATCAAGGTAATTGAATGGCCTGAAGCTTCTTGGCGTGGTCAAGGATCCTTGGCGACTCTAGATAGCTTCCGAGTATTTGGATTTAATGAGAAAAATTACACACTTAAGTGATATCAATGTCACTTATTTCATTTAACACCTTGGTTCTTTAGAAAGCACGACTAAAGGCCTCATAGCCAAAATGGTAAATGTCTTTAAAAAACAGCCAGAGAATCATTAACTAGGAATGAGAAAAAATTGGAAGGATATACAATTAAACACCTGCAATCATACCAAACCTATGACAAACTTAATTTACACAAAATATTAATTAAAAAAATCCTGTTAATTCTATCATATGCTTTGCTAACATTTAATTTAATAATTATAACTGCTTCCTTTTTAATTTTTCAATATACGCAGTCTCAAAATCATGAGGAAAAGGAGAATTCGGAAGACATCATTCCAGTTCACACTATGTAAAATGTAAATTCAAACACTGATGCAGGTTGGATTGCTGTGGGGAAAATGAAAGGGAAAATTATTAATGATACCCTTAAGATGCATTTCAGATCCTGTGGGAAGGAGTCTCAGGGATGAACTGGTAGTTTGTTTTATTTTTGTTTTTTGTTTTGTTGTTTGTTTGGTCATGTTTTTGTTGTTCCTCTTTGCCGCTGGTAGAGGCAGCTTCACTAGAACGTCATTGTTATATGTTTGCCTCCATTGGAACATGTTGTCATAGGGTAGGGTCCTCTCAACCCACTTTTACCATCAATAAAAAAAATGTTTACCAAATTTATCAGTTTATACATATAATAACAATCCCATCAAGAAGTTGTCTAATTAGAACAAAACCAACTTAAAATATAATTAAATTATACATATAATAACAATCCCATCCAGAATTTGTCTAATCAGAAGAAAACAAACTTAAAATATAATTAAAATATTTATACATATTACCTGATTTTGAGATAGAATAATAACTATCCATCGCTTCGTAGCTAGGCTTCAATACCCTAGGTTATCCTTTCAAAGATGATGAAAAATCTGTAGTATCTTATTTTCACCATAATGTTCAATGATAAATGATAATGAACAATTGTTGAGTGAAAGTTGGTAGGTTAAAGGACCCTCTGGACCTCCATTAGTTCTCCTTCATATTAAGCCACTTCATGTTGAAGAATAATTTGTTTAAGAAGATCCACCTACTAGTTTGTTCTTACAGTATTCATTATGCTTGGAGTATGAGGATATCTCATACATTTTATCTTTAGTCGTTCTTTAGATGCAAGGATGCAGAAGAAATGCCCAGAGGCAAGAGATGTGTTGCACCATAGAATCTTTTGACAAGATATTCCACATACATGTGGAAAATATGCCTCTAGGAGGTATATAAGGATTTTTAGAGTTGTAGAAGCAATTCCAAAATGTATTGAGAGGTATATATAACTTGGGGTAGTAAGGCATGTATTCAGCGGTTTTTGGGATTCTGAAGTCACAAAGTAGGAGATGAGGAGGTTGAGTAAGAAAACATACTCATTCCACGACAAATCAACATTTATGTTAGTAAGAGGCCCACTTCCATTTTGGTGTCACCCCTATTGGCATAATGATCATCATATAATGGGGTATATATGTTATTGTGGACCATGCCAAACAACAAATGTGAGATTGATTTTTTTATTCACTGAGGATTTTTAGAGTCATAGAAGTTATTCCAAGATGCATTGAAGAGGCTTATCTAACTTGGGGTGGTAAGGAATGTATATGATATTTATTTTTAGGATTAGAAAAGTTATAGAGGAGGAGATGGGGAGGCTAAGCAAGCAAATATACTTATCCTGCAACCAATTTTCTGATATCATAATAAGAGGCCGAACAGGGAAACATACTTATCCTTTGTTGTGTCATCCCTATTGGCATAATGGCCATGATATATTGGGCTTTATATGTTACCGCGAACCACTGCCAACTAACGAATATGAGATCAATTCTTTGGTTTAATGAGAATTTTTAGAGTTGTAGAAGCAATTCCAAGATGTGCTAAGAGGTGTATCTGACTTGGGATACTAAGGAATGTTTTAGAGGAGATTGTACATTATATTATTTTTGGGATTAGGAAATCCACAAAGGTGGAGACGGGGAGGCCGAACAAGATAACATACTCATACCCCAACCAATCAACCATTATGTTAGTGAGAGAGCCATTTCCATTGTGAGATCATCCTATCAACATACAATAATGATATATTGAAGTTCATATGTTATCACTGACTCAACTAGCCATCCAATACAAGATTAAATTGCTGATTCAATGAGGATTTTTAGAGTCATTGATGATTTCAAACTACACCGAAGAAACATATCAAACATGGGATAATAAGGCATGCATTTAGAGGTAATTGTACATGGTATTTATTTTTGGGATTATGAAATCCATAAAGGTGGAAATGGGGTGCTTGAGTCTCGTCCCACAACCAATGGATCATTATGTCAAGAAGAGGTCCACTTATATTATGGTGTCATCCTACCAACATAAGGATCATGATATATTATGGTTTATATGTTACCATAGACCAAGCCAACTAACCAATGTGGGATTAACATTTTATTACACGAGGATTTTTAGAGTCGTAGAAAAATTTCTAAAATGCATTGAACATGCCTATACCTGACTTGGGGTAGTAAGGCATGTATTTAGAGGAAATTGTACAGAAGGTTTTTTGGGAATTATGAAAGTCAAAAAGGAGGAGATGGGGAGGTGAAACAAGTAAACATACTCATCCTAGAACCAATTAAATGTGGCATCTCCCTATCAACGTAAGGATTGTGATATACTGTGGTTTAGGGATTAATGTTTTTATTCAATTTTGATTCCAAGATGCACTAAAGAAGATTGTATATTATATTTCGTTTTGGGATTATTTTTTTTATTCAATGACTATTTTAGAGTCATAGAAGCATTTCCAAGTTGTATTGAATATTCATATTTAGTTTGGGGTTGTAAGACTTGTATTTGGGGATAATTAAATATTTTTTTGTATTATAAAATGGGGAAATGAGAAGGAAAACATACTCATCTTTCAACCAATTAACTGTTGTATAAGTATTAGGGACATTTACAAAATAACTTTACACCCATTAACATTTAAGGATCTTGATATATTGAGGTTTATACAATATATTTAATTTTATATGTTTCCGCACACCAATCCTTCCAATCGATCAACTAGTGTTAGCTAATGGATCATAGTTCTCAATATAAACTTTGTAGAAAACAGGTATATTAGGGAATTTATGCTTTAAAATAACTTTAGAAAATAATTTCTAAAATATACAAATTATTTCTAATACCAAATATGTGTGTGTGTGTAATGATGTTCATAGAAACATGGACACTTATAGAGTGTTCCATGTTTTTTGGAAAAATGTGTTCATTTTAGATGCCTATAATTCAAAATTAGCATGTACTAAAAAATACAGTAACACTTTGAATGTAGGGCATGCTTTGTAGTTGTTGCAGATGAAGGAAATGAGGAGCATATTACTATCTTTGTTGATTTGTAGAGTAAAAAAAAAAATTAACTACGAGGGTCATATATGGGGAAGACCTAGTTTATCCTACCAGATATGTGGTTGCCACAAGAACTAGGCTTCGAAGATACACTCATAAAAATATACATCAATGGTTGTTTGAAGACTCTAAAAACCATAAGAGGATATTTGATTATTCAAATTTAGTTATTCGTACAAAAATTAAGTTGACTAAACTTTGTAGAAAAGCTTACAAGAATGATTTATGGAAAATCTGTGTGGCTGATAACAAAGTGATGCTTGAAACCCTTAAACTGAAAGTTGATCCAAAAGCTTTATTGGAATTACTTAGCAAGGTTGTCACAAATCATGGAATTTGGGAATGTATTGTCTTAACCTACAACTTAGCATTGGGCCCATCTACAAAAGTATCTCTCGGTTTCTCTCGAATCTGCCCAATTTTTTCATATTGGTAGCGAATGTAATACCCACATGTCAAGGCGGGATGGTAGATGTTATCAAAGGCATGGTCAAGTAACACCCACTAGCTACATTGATCAGGCAATGTCTCTTAAAAGCCTTGAGAAAAAAATATTGTCAAAATTTGATGAGAAAGTTCTTGCAAAATGTGCCACCTATGATTATCTCATCTAAGCCTATAGTTGGATGTCGATCCCATCTACAAAATCCTCTCTCAGTTTCTCTCAGCTCTTCCCACTATCTTGCGGTGGAAGTGAACGCAGCATGCTAAAAAGCATTAATTTTGGTGAGTATAAGGGTGTTCAGGTGAAATTTTAAATCCGATACCTTGGCCCATTGATTCGAAAGTTCCCACACATATTGGTGGGTCAGTAGAAACTATCATAGGTGTCATTCTATTGCCCAACCATCGCAGTCCTTCTCAACGATATTGGTCGGGCGACATCTTTTAAGAGCCATGAGAGTAAAATATTGTCAAACTTTGACGACAAATTTCTTGTAAACTGTGGCATAGGGAATGTCTCATTTGATTGTATAAGTCAATGTATGGCCCATCTAAAAAAACATATCTCAATTTCTCTCAACTTCACTTGATTTTTTGAAGGTGACAACATGTTCAACACGTCAAAAAGTGTCGGGTTGAGTTAAGTTAGTATTAGGGTGTCTGAGGTAATATTTTGTGAATGACATTATGTGGCACCAAACTTACACGACCCTCATGTCCAAGCAAGTTGGTATATCCTCTCGAAGGTGTGACACCAAAATGACAAGAACCTCCCTGAATACATTAGTTGAGTGATATTTCTTAATATTCGTAAGAGAAAACTCTATCAAAATTTGACAGGATAGTTCACACAAACCATGGAACATGGAAACATCTCATCTGATGCGACATCTCAACTTCAAGCCCATATAAAAATCCTTTCTTAGTTTCTCTGGGGTCCATCCGGTTTTGTCATAGTGGTAGCGATCGCAACACGCCAAAAAAATGTCAATTTAAGCCAATTTTAGGGTGTTCGGAGTTATATTTTATGAACGAAACCTCGTGACACCAAACCTATAATACACACACATCTAGTAAGGATGGTGGATGCTATCAGAGGTATCTCTTCATTTCTCAACTATCTTGGTCCTTCTTCGCTACTTCAGTTGGGTGATGTCTCTTAAGAGTCTTGAGAGAAATATTGTCAAATTTTGATAGGAAAGTTCTCACAAATTGTGGCACCTGGGAATGTTCCGTAAGAGCTCAAAACTTGGTTTGGAGCCCATATACAAAAACTCTATCATTTTCTCTCATCTCCTCCTGTTTTCTTATAGTGGCAATGAACGCAATGTGCCAAAATGTGTTAGTTTGAGTCAATATTAGGGTTCTCGGGGTGATGTTTTGTGAACAACATTTCGTGGTACCAAATTGATAATGCCCACACATCTAGGCAAGCTGGTATATGCTATCGGAGGCATCATTATACTGAAAGACCATCTTAGTCCTTAACAACTACATTGGTTGGGTGATGTATCCTAAAAGTCCTGAGAGAAAAATAATTTCAAACTTTGACGGGTAAGTTCTCACAAACCATAGTATCTAGAAACATCTCATTTGAGCCTTCAACTTACTGTCAATCTTATTTACAAAAGCCTCTCTCAGTTTCTCTCGGCTCCACCTAGTTTTTCTACAGTGGAAACAAATGTAATGCACCAAAAAACATTAGGTTGAGTCAGTGTTAGGGTGTTTTTGGTGATATTTTATGATTGACACCTCGTGACAACAAGCCCACAACTCCCTCATTAATGAGTTGGTAGACGCAATTAGAGGATTCATTTTTTTGCCCAACTGTCACATTTCTTCCAGACTACATCGATTAGATGTCTTTGAAGAGCCATGAGAACAAAATATTGTAAAACTTTGACATACAAGTTCTTATAATTTTAACACATGGAATGTCCTTTCTGAGCCTATATCTTGATGTTAATCCCATCAAAAAAATCCTCTTTGCTTCTCTCGGATCCACATGTTTTCTCATGGTGGAAGTGAATGCAACACACCAAAAAGTGTCAGTGTTAGGGTGTCCTAGGTGATATTCTACGAACGGAACCTCGTGACACCAAACTAACAATGCTGACACGTGTGGGTAGGTAGATGTTATGAGAGACATCATTTTCTTTCCTGATCATCCCTGAAATTCACAGCTACATCGGCTAGGCAACATCTCTTAAGAGCCCTAACAGTAAACTATTGTTAAACTTTGATGGGAAAGCTCTCACAAACTATTGTACTTGGGAATGTTTTATCTGATCCTACATTTTGGCGTTGGTTTTGTCTATAAAAGCCTCTTTTAGTTTCTCTCAACTTCACCTTTTTTTCTTGTTGTGGTAGCGAATGCAATGTGTCAAAAGTGTTAGTTTGAGTCCATGTTAAGGTGTCTAGGGTAATATTTTTAACGACACCGCATGGCACCAAATTGATAACACCCACACATTCGGTTGGACTATTAGATGATATCCAAGATATTAATTTTCAACCCAACTATCTCGGACCTTCTTGGCTACATGGTACGAATGACGTCTCATAAGTTTATTGAGAGAAAAATATTATCAAACTTTGACGGGCAAGTTTTTGCAAACCGTCGTACTTGGGAATGTCGTGTTTGAGTTATAACTTGACGCCAGACCCATCTACAAAGTTCTCTCAATTTCTCTTTTTTCTTCTTCATTTTCTTGCAGTGGAAGCCAACCCAAGACACCAAAAAATATCATATTAAGTCAGTGTCAAGGTGTCTAGGGTGATATTTTTTGAACGACACCTCGTGGCACCTAATTAATAGTTCCCACACATCTGGGCGGGTTGTTAAACACTATTAGAAGTGTCATTTTTCTCCCCAACCATCTTGGCCCTTACCTAATGGAGGCAATAGACAACAAAAGATGATTGGATGTCTTATTCAAATTAGCAAATGTGTATATACAAAAGTGTAGTAGGTTAGATCAGGTCAGTTTAGTAACTACCTTCTACGTGGTGAACCGAATTGGTCACAAGATGCTACATGGAGTAACCAACATGGTAAAAACAATGTAACAATATATATTATGCTAACATTCCCCCTTATTACATTTTTTTTGCAAATGTATCTCCAAAACAACTCAAATTTCACCTTGGCAAGAGACTCAGTGAGTATATATACAACCTAAGAATTTGTTGGGTATTATTGGAGCTGACTATGGTGGTTCAAGAGTTATACTCGAATGTAATGACATTCAACCTCAATTTACTTAGTTCTTTCATGGAGCACTAGATTCTTAACAACCTTCAACACACCCTAATTTTCACAATGAATGATAGGTGGCTTTTCTCATGAATGTCCATATCTACCAGAATGTGATGTAATCAGATCGCTTCGTTCACAACTCCTCGTGTTGCACAATATTCATCCTTGATGGATGAGAGAGAAACAACAATTTGCTTTTTGCTAATCCAAAAGATAGGTCCAGATCTGAGATGGAAAACATATCATGTACATGATTTCATGTCACCAACATATTCGACATAGTTCGAGTCAGTATATCCCTACAAGAAGAACTGAGAGTTCTTCTAATATTCCATACCATAGTCAACTGTACCTCAAACATTTATAAGAACTTAACTTTGCTGCTACCCAAGACATTTCTTTCTCCTTCATGAATTTGAAAGGATAGATGACAACAAAGCATAGGTCTGGTCTGGTATGAGTCATGTATACTTCTTATTTGAGATCTCCATTCAAGAAAAAACTTTTTACGTCCATTTGTTGAAGTTTCCGTCCCTTTTGTGCTGCCAGTGCACAAACAAATTTGATGGTTTTGATCTTCACAGTGGTAACAAAAGATCTCCTCATAGTCAATTCCTTCTCGCTGAGCATATCCCTTTGCAAATAGTCATGTTTTATACTTGTCGATAGATCCATTTTCCTTGTATTTTGTTTTGAAAATCCATTTTTAGCCAATGGATTTCTCTCCTGCAGGAAGATCGACAAGTTCCCATGTCTGATTTTGAATCAGGGAGTTGTATTCGGCATCCATGGCCTTCTTCCATTGTGGTTGAATGAGTGCCTCTCGAATTCTATTAGGTTTGGTGCCATCAATAACTAAATTTATGAGTACGAGATGAAGCATCTGAGAGAGAGTCCATATGGGATTCCCGGATGGCGCTTTATACCCATTTCATACGTTGATGTTGTTGTTGATGTGAAGAATTATTTTGCAAATGACCAAGATCAAAGAACAATTCTCCTTGCATCTCATTTTCTTTGTGAGAAGATTCTTCATGCTTATCATCTGACTGTGAGAATAATTTGTGAGAGGAGGTCAGTAATGACTCTTGTGTGGGAATATGTTAAATAATGACTCATCACAAACCACATCTCGTCTCTCAAATATCTTCTGTGTCTCCGGATCCATGAGACAATATGCCTTTGACGCAGTAATGTACCCTAAAACATACACTGGAGTGTCTTCAGATTGATCTTCTTCCTTTTTTTGTTTGGGACATGCATGTATGTTGTGCAACTAATTACTCTAAGATGGGAGATTGAAGGCTAGGGATTACTTCATACCTCTTCTAGTGTCTTGTCCCGCAAGATCTTTGTAGGTTCATGATTCAAGAGATACACAACTTTCTAGACTGCTTCTACCCAAAATCTGTTCTCCAACTTGGAAGTGGAAAGCATACAACGATACATCTCCATGACAACCCAATTGTGACGTTCTGAAATGCTATTCTATTGTGTTGTATAGGGGGTAATCAAGTGTTAAGTAATGTTGTGCTCCTTTAGGAATGCCAAGAATTTCTTTGGCGTGAAGTCCCCTCGTCAATTTGAGTGGAAGACAAGAAGGGGCTGCCCGGTCTACTAAACAACTTGCTGATAGAAGGCCTAAAAATTGACAAATGCTTCACTTTTCTCCTAGAGAAAGAACACCCATGTCTTGCGAGAATAGTCATCTATCAACAACTGGAAGTACTGAAATCCTTGAAAGGAAGCAAGAAAGGGTCCGCATAGATTGGTATGCGTGACCTCAAGACAGTTCCTGGCATGGACGGAACTCGACTTGAATGGATCCCAATGTTATTTACCCGCCAAACATCCAGAACAGATAGGCACAGAGTGAGAGAGCAGAGGAAGCCTTCGAACCATTTCCTTGGAATTGAGCTGATATAGGGAGCTGACAGAAAGGTTCCCATATCGATAATTCCAAAGTGCAGTAGACTCCATCATAGAGGCAAATAGAGCAATTGTAGATGATGAAACTGCATCTAGTGCAAATAAACTATCCTTCAGAAGAGATTTAACAAGTATTGTACCTTCGCATGAAATCAAACACGAATTGATGCTTTTCTCGACCATGAACTCCACCTTATGCTTGTGATTCAAGAGATGAGAGATTGATAGGAGATTTGTTGTCAAGCCAGGGACATAGAGAACGTTCGTGAGGGTAGAGCTTCTCATCCCAAGAGGAATGGTAACTGTTCTTATTCCTTCTACAATATACTCATTGTTGTCTGCAATTCGAACCCAATGTCCAGTGGGTTGATCAATCGTTGAATTAAAAAGCTTTCTATTGTCCTTCATATGTTTGCTAGCACCATAGTTTATCAACCAAACATTCTGCGAGGGATGCAATGTTTGGGAGACTAGAACAACGTTTTGGTGTGCGCTGCAATTGGCCGATTCTGGTACTTCTTCATCAGATTCATCATCTTGTTTAGCTGCAACATGTCCTTTGTGCTTCCTGTGGCGAGGATGTCATCTGTATTGTTGAGAATCACTGCGACCAGATATGTTCTCCTTGTTGGAATTGCCTTGTGTGAGGCTATTATACAACCGTCTAGTAGTGTCGTGTGTATTTGTGGTGCAAATGTGACACCATTGAATTTTTTTCTGAGACTTTCAGTTGCTCTGGTTGCTTCTGGGGCTGCTTCTGTTGTTGTCCCTCTCAAGACTTGTGACTATGTTGCTGACTCGAGATCAATGCCCTATCTTCAAACTCCTTGTGCAATGTCTGGATGGCTTCTTCCGGCTAGAGAAAATTCACCAGTTCTTCAAAGGTCACCACTCGTTTTGTCATATTCAATGTTGTGACGAAAGTCATGAATTGGGAAAGAAGAGCTCTCAATGTGATAGGGACTAACATCTTGTCCTCCACCTTCTCTCCAAGTGCTACAAGCTTTGCTCGTAGTTTTGCCACATGCCACAAGAATTACTCTACCTTCTTGCCATATTTCATACTGAGTGTATGAAGCTTTGACTGGAGATGGGGGATCTTCGTTTGTTTCTTTGCCTCGTAGATGTGGATGGAGCATCCCAGGCCACTTTTGATGTCGTCACATCTTGTACGTGAGGTTGAACCTCGTCAGAGATGCTGAGAGTAATCAACATCAAGGCTTTTGCATCCGGCCTTGTCATACTTTTTCTGCTTGTCTGTGCCAGTGGGACGCACTATTTTGCCAATGACAATTCCACAAAGCTCTTCAAACTGGAGAATTGTTTGAATCTTCATCTTCCAGGTTGCATAGTTGGGTCATTTTGACAATAACAATTTCAGAGCTGACATGATGATAGCAAGGTCTTTTAGAGACAGGAGTGTTATTTCAAACATGCCATCAAGCTCTTTAAAATCTCTGCAACTTGTTTTCTGTGTAAGGCTTCTCCTACGCAATCCAAATTAGAGAAGGGGAGTAGTCTAGGAGTAAATTTGGACTAGAAGAAAGGCATTTTTCAGCCTTAAACCATTTGATTGGAGAAAACTTTGAAAACTACGCAGAATTCAATATTTGATCTGCATACACAAGGTCGAACGACATTCCAACCACTCAAGCGTTAAATCCAAAAAGGCAGCCATCCACAGCAAAGGAACTGCTCCTCCTCAACACTTCTGCTACGTCCTCCATGCTCCTGCTTCCACGTTGAGGTTGGTTGGAAGTCAGCGAGGCGGATAACTTGGCCATCGTTCTATGAAGGCTTTATGCACCTGCACCAATTGCCACGCAAATAGGTCATTCTCCAAATATAAACAGCCACGTTTCTTCTAGCCAATGTTCAACAAAACTTGAGGTAAGCATCGAATATGCAAATTCTATAGATAGAAACAAGAAGTGTAGCCGTCAAGTGTAGAACAATATAGAATCTACAGTAAAACACATCATGAAATATAATCTAGCACAAAAGATTTAGTAAATAACACTATATCGGGTCTGTGGATGGGATGTGAAAGATATAAACTGAAAATGTTCTACGTAAGAGGGCAATGTGGAAATTTGCCCTCAGGTTTAGGATTTAGGAAATCAGAAATTAAATGTATTTGTGTACATGGAAAAGTTACATCCTACAACTAAATCATGTATACCATTAAAAAGAGTGCATAGAGAATTAGATGTGTAGACCTCAAAAGAATGATAGCAATCAATGTTTGAGTCTATGAAATAACAAAGCAAGTCACATATAGTTCTTGGTTTCGTATTTTTAGAATATATAAATGTTTTTTTTTTTTTTGAGTAATTGACACATGAACAAGACTTAACATGCGAAGGGCCCTAGGCAATATGGTTTAGACAATAAAAGAATATGGATGGGGTCTTAGATAACTATGCCTCAACAATCACACCAAATCCATGAAATGTGTTGCATTGTGAGCAAATACGTAGGTGTCAACTTAACACTAGGTGTTAGAAGATTGAGTAGTATAAAATCAAGTTAAAATCATTGTTGTTAATGTCAGAAGGAACACATAACAAAGGAGCTATGTATGATAGCATATTTATTTAAATGTGAGAAGGGAACATAGCAAGGGTATCCTATGATCACTTTAATGGGATGATCATATGGATGTCTTTTATCATCTAGTAAAAATTGCATAATATGCAAGTGAGGAGTAATAGATATGTTTGAGTCATCTTTTGAGTCAAAAAAGTAGTAATATGTAATAGAGTATACTAAAACAACATTTTCAATAATATGTGATTACACAAGCTTCCAGATAATGAGTAGTCATTATAGCATGTTTCCTTTTGTATGTATCAAGAGAGTGCATTGGTGTCTCGCATATTTCATCCTCAAAAGGTTGTTATAGAACTATTTTGCGTCACACAACTAGATAATATAGGGTGACCTCAATGAGGAGAAACTATCAAAATTCAATGGGGACCAATATGTATTGGTGGGTGTTAGGGGATATATGTAGGGATGTGATTAAATATCTATTGAGGATGAGTTTGAATTGGTTGTAAAGGTTGCACCTGAGAGTGAAACAATATAGATTGGGTTATGATGACATGAGGCAATGTGATAAGTAGAATAATAATGATTCTTACAAGCTTGTTGTATATACATTAAACATCTATGTAAAGCTAAGGGGATGATTCTCATCCTGTGAATCTATGGACATCTAAGAAACATGTTTACTGTCTTGTTGGAAGAAAATATTTAAAATAATGTGGTGATATTCTTAGGTTTGACCTTTAAAGTATTAAAATTCCTCCCAAGAGGGTTTTAATTTTATCCATGAAATCCCTTGATTGTGTCTCTTATACCGATTAGATCACAACTAGTGCACCCAGGAGCAGTAAGGACAATTTTCATCCTGTGAATCCATGAACATCCATTTAACATATTTAAAACCATGTGGTAGTCTTCTTATGTATGGATATTAATATAATATAATGCCACTTGAATGGGTTTCAACATTGTCCTTCAAATCCACTAACTATATCCATTAGATCGATTGTAGATAAAAACTAGTGTACCCAAGAGGAATGTGAATCAATATTTATAGAATGAATAATATTTAAAACCATGTGGTAGTCTTCTTATGTATGAATATTAATATAATATAATGCCACTTGAATGGGTTTCAACATTGTCCATCAAATCCACTAACTGTATCCATTAGATCGATTTTAGATAAAAACTAGTGTAACCAAAAGGAATGTGAATCAATATTTATAGAATGAATAATTATTTTCAGCACGAGGAATCTTCAAATCATCAAATGCAATCACAAGTGGGGGTTTGAGTTATATTTGTAATCATGCCAATATTGTCATCTATTGGCGAGAGTCAGTGTTAAAAGACTCAAAAGGAGGTAAAACATGGTAAGTTGTATATACCTCACCACTCATGTGTGAGCTTCATCATGATTAGGTAAAACATTAGTAAACACTTTGAGGGTTGAACTAGGTTGGGCTATCATGGTGTTGGTAGGATTTTCAAAGTATTCCATTATGTCTTAAATTGTACATTATGATTTCAAGCATATGTTGGTTGTTTGTCCAATTACATTGGTGGTAGTGACAATATGTTTTACTTACTAGTGTTAACTAAAAAAGGTGGAGGTAGAGCTATAATATTGAATAAGGTAAATATTGTAAAACCTTGTAGGTAGGTTATTTGTTCCAAACATGGCTATTTTCTTTGTGGAGTAGAAAGAGAAAAGGGTACAACCTATTGTGCTACATTAATATCTTTATCACCAATTTTTTTCATGTCTTTAATCTTATCCTTTTTTGATGTTATTCCTTGAAACTTATCTCCTTGGATGTAGGAGTGTTAGTGTCATATTTGAACATGTTGGATCTGGGGAGATTTATCAAATAAACCTTACCCATTTGTTAGAAGTTTTCAAATGATGAAAAGTTATTGAAACATCAACTTTTTCTTGAGTTGTAAAATTAGGCTAGTGGTTGATTCCTCTTGTAAATTTATATTGTCAATGCATTTAGATCCTTAAAATAAGATAGTCTTAGATTGCAACACATAATATCTGAATTTCTCAATGGGATGTTTTTTTATTTAGGCAATCTATGTCAAGGAATGTCTAGCTAATGTTAATAGAGAAGTGAGCTAGGAAGTTATCTATTAAAGGTTCAAATGAGTGTACCAAACCTTGCAGAAGGGTCTAGAACTAGTCTAGTAAATATTCCTTAAGACTATATGGGAAGAGTTTAGTCAATGAATTAACAAAGGTTTGAAGATGTTGTTTGGGATATTATTGCCATAATATAGAGAGATATTAGGTGAAACATACTCTTTGGGTAAGGGATTGCTAAGAGTTTTAGGTGCTAATGGATTATTTAATAAACCAATGAAACTTGTGGTAGCATGTAAATTACCTTGTGTCAAGAAAGGAATCTGAGATCAAATGACTTCTATCTTTTGAGTGTAAATATCAATTGAAGGATTCATAGGTGCAGCAAAAGTAAGAACAAGATATATAGGTAAAAACATGGTGGCTTTGTGAACAATTCTTGATGTCTACATAGTAGTAGTACTAAGTGTAGACATTGTGGACATATGGACCCAAACCTTTAATGTTGGCATAGATCCTTTAAAAGGACAATTTTTATCCATAAAAAGGTTTGACACGAGCATCCCTAAGTTTTAATTTTTGTGCAAAATGTATCG
Organism: Taxus chinensis; assembly: GCA_019776745.2. Lineage (NCBI taxonomy): Eukaryota > Viridiplantae > Streptophyta > Pinopsida > Cupressales > Taxaceae > Taxus > Taxus chinensis. The sequence goes on along the minus strand of CM034147.1, from coordinate 313,465,866 downwards.
TTTGGTCCTCTGCTAACATAACTAGTACTCTATTGATGTTAGGTTTTTCCTTAAACACTTTATTAGATTGATCAATTGGAAATTTAGATGGGATTTTAAAATGAAGAGAAGATGTTCATGATTAATATCATAATTATCTCCCTCATGATCAAATAGGTTTTTTAATAATAATTGTATCCTCATAAATATTTTTAGCATTACCATGAATAAAAATAATATTATTATTATTATATTTAAAATGACCATCAACAAAAGGAGAATTATTATCATCATATTTTTTTTTGTTATTTTCTTATTAGAATATGAAACTAAGGGAACTTGGATGCAATCAATGTGCGTATCACTCAATCTAACACTTTTCCTAAGTAGAGTAAGAGACTTAGCTTTCCTAAGTGGCATTATAAAAGATATTTAAAGTATGCAAGTAGTTGGGGAAGGGCTTAGGTGAAGGTCTAAGCTCAAAAAAATAGAATGCATTTTTTTTTAAAAAGGTGAAGAATGAAACACCAAGTTGGCATATAGTTTAATTACTTGGGTTCACTAAAATATAATAAAAAATTACGGTTTAATTAAAAATTTAATATAATATACAACATTGATATTTTTTTCCAACAACTTTTCCAATTAGAATATGATAAAGTATAATCAGGTTTAGAGAGAGGAAACTAAATACACTTGTAGATGTTATAAATTGCTCAATATATACAAAGTAGGACTACATTGTCATGGAGATTCTCTAAAAATATTAGGATCTTGGTGTCCCTGAGATTTCACCGTGAAATCTGGGAGTACCGCTTTTAAAAAAATTCATTCTTTTCAAAGTAATGGGTCGTTTTGTGTTTATTTTTCCTGCAGTTGTTTGCATTGCTCTAGGGTATCCGCAGAGAGTCATAAAAGTCAAATTCGATAAATACCCACATGCCAAAGCTCACTCAATTTCTTTGCCAGACTTTGTCTTCAAGCGTTTTATTTATTTATTTATTAAATAAATAAAGTTATTTTAAAAATAGATTGAGCTAAAATTGGAGGATTTAGATTATATAAAGCACTTCACCCCATCATTATTACCACAAAACATTCACTCGGGGGGAAGAATATCTGTAGATCAGCTAATTGGAGAAATTTTTTGAGCAATTGCTTGCGGCTTCTTTTGTTTTGTTTTTGTCTATGTTTTGATTTGTTTTCTCTGGAAAATACCATAGCCTATTCATTCTTCCTACCAGACCTTTCCTCAAGTTTAGGGTTTTGAAAAGTTATCTAGTATTTTTAATTACTAATATGTCTAAAGGTGATAAGAGCTCATGTTCTTTCAAGAGATTGCAAGGAGTTGCTTGGTCCAAAAAGGTGCAAAAATGGGTTTTATGAAAATAAAGAAAATATTTCCACGAATGCATAGGGCTCGAGAAAATATGCACTTTTAGAGAAACAACACCTAAAACGGAGCCACAGAGTGAAAGTTATGACACTTGCAAGTTTTTGCTGCTACATCTTCTAGGACTCTTACCAAAAATGGAAAATATAAATAAAATACTGGTGACGAGTTTTCACGTAACTTTCAAGGCAGAAATCATGCGAGTCACACTTTTTGGGAAGAAGCTTTCTTCCATGCAAGTCACACTTTATGGAAGGAAGTCTTTTAAGTGCCAATGAGAATTTTGGTGGTGGATGGAAGATGGGAATTTGAAGCCTTCCTGGAAGGTTATTTTTTCCCATCATTAAAGTTAGATCACTTTAGTGCCAATGAGAATTTTTGTGGTGGAAGGAAGGTGGGAATTTTGAGCCTTTATGGAAGGTTGTTTTTTCCTATCATTAAAGTTAAATCACTTAAGTGCCAATGGGAATTTTGTTGGTGGAAGGAAGGTGAGAATTTGAAGCCTTCTTGGAAGGTTGATTCTTCCCATCATTAAAGCTAAATCACTTAAGTGAAAGATGAGAATTATGGAGTTGCCTAGAGGGATAAAAATTCCCACTTCCTTGCCTTCTTAGTTTTAGGATGACTTCTAGCCAAAAAGTGCGACCCATTCTACCATAGGTAAATGCCTGAAAGCTGGCCTTTTTTTAATTGTCGGGAAACATCTAGTTTCAAGGTGCCTAGGGTTGGAAAGACTTCCTTTTTATTATTATGGCTATTTGCATGTTGATGTGAGTGCAAAGGGGAATTAAATAATAGTTTTAACTTACTTGGCATGCAAACAAAGTCTAAAAATAGAGAGCAACAAACTTGATAATCAAATTTTGGTGAAGGAATTAAGCATTCATGCCATGGATTCCATGTTTGTCTGAATTATTTGTAGGAATACTTCACTAGTGCTCATATTGGTGAAAAGAAGGCAAAATCAACGTCAGATACATTGAATATATATTCAAAATTAGAAGGAGAAATTGTAGGTTCTGCACAAATAGATTCAGGTCTCATATTTGCAAGGTCTTTTGGCAGAAATAAAAAAGATTTCAGACAAAGGTTGATTCAGGCATGATGAAGGGTGATGAGTTTTGTTTGAATTGTTTACGACAAACATTGCACTGGTGCACGTACTAGAGAAGAACTGGAAACGCTTCAAGGATAAGAGGGAAGACATGTCAGAGGTAGCACCCGTGATTAAATCTCTGTCAGCTACTTCCAGATCCAGTGTTGTGAGAATTGCAGGAAAAGATTCAACAACATATGGGAGAAGAAAACATCTTACATTTAAGGAAAAGATATCATTCAGATCATTCATTGCTAAAGTGAATGAAACAGAGGTGCAATATAGGTTGGATCAACATGCAGAGTATGGAAGAAGAACAAGACTGAGAGCATTGCAACTTTATTCTAATTTCTTCTCCTCTTTCTTCTTCTTTCTCTTATTTTCTCCGACAAAGCAATCGAGCAATCAATTAAAATTGTAAACTTAGGTAATTGGCTATAAAAGTTGTCACTTCAAGTTACTGAAAGAAGTCAATTACTTGGAAATAGGTGGCAAACATGCAAAATAGAATATTGCCAAGAGGAATGCTAGGAAGTCTATTTTCAGTTATAAATTATGCATGTCATGCAAAGAGGAATTCCAGGAAGAATACTGCCAGTTGTTTCCCCTTTTCATAGCTTCCACATGTGGCAATTCATTGAAAGCTTCTTATTTGTAATTGCCCTCTATACACTAAATAAAGGAAGAATCTATGGTTTAATCATCACAATTTGTTAATCAACATTCTTGAGTTCCAGACATTGTGTTGCATCCCTAGATGTTATCTTTGTGAAAGTTGGGGAATTGAATAAAGACATATTTCTGGAGAACTTTGTGTCCACTGGTGCATTTTTTTTTTTTCTAATTCTGTGTGGATCTTTAGATAAACTTTGTGTTATCTGAGATTTAGATTTGAAAGTTTTTATTTTGCTTTACTTCTGAATATTGTGAGATCTACTTGTTTATTTAATCCATGTGTATGAACCAACTCTGTAAACTATTGGTTGAATTACATATCTTCCTTTCTTCTTTCCCAAATTCTATTATTTCCCCCTTCTGAAAATACTTCACAAACAACTGCTTACTTGCTGCAGAATTGCTATAGCTATGGTTCATGAGATTTGTAATTAAAGTAAAACCCCTTGAAATAGTTATTAGATTCATACTTACTAGATTGATTAATGTCTTACACGAGAGCCTCACCGTTAAATGGGAGATTTATCTCATGACTGCCTAGGTTTTTAGTTGTGTAGAAAATCTAGCCAACAAATCTAAAATTTTGTATAAGATAGGTTCATGGGTATCAAAATAGCTTTGACTATGGAAATTATTCTAGGGGCTGTTAACTTATCTTATATAAACGAACAACTAATGTGATTGTAGGTTTTCGGTTCACATGTGCTTAGGTATATGATTTCTAGGTTTTTAATTGTGTGATGTCTATGTTATGATGATATATTCATTCTTATTGTCTTGAAACACTGGCCCTTGTACTTGATACCTAAAAGGGGTTAGTAACGACTTAGATGGAATTCTTCACAACACCTATACTGACATGATGAGTGACATTACATACCAATACCCTAAAGAGGGATAAAGGAATATGTAATTCTCACAAACCTATAATGAGATGTGATGAACCTTCGAGAAAAGATTAAGACAACACAATATAGTCAAAATATGTTGCAAAAATAGAATGTTAATAAATTAACTGCATTCAAATATTATATTTGCATTACAATATCATTGAACACTTCTAGGGACCAATCTCATTTGAACTGCCAAAGGGTAATAAATACTGGGTGAATTTTTGGATTGTTGTATACTAGTATATGCATCACATTTATACTATTTCTACTCAAGCTAACTATTGCTTCCCTTTCAAGTGGGAGTATTTTTAATAACTCAAGGGACAACATACAAATCTTACACTTCCATAGCCTTTATTTCAATAAAAAATTATGAAGAAAAAGTCATGAAGAAGTGGTTCTAACATTCTAACATCTTGTGACATCAAAACCATGTTAATCTAGATAAGATACTCTAATCAAGGTGGATTATAATTCTAAAATAGTAAATATAGATAAATGGTCCTATAATTTGATCATAATCTAATATTCAATAAACACAATTTATGAAAGTAAAATACTAAGATCCAATTAGGTTTAGCATCTAACCAGAAGTTTCCATTCTTCCAAGCTTACAGATTTGACATAATTTGACATTGGGTAAATGAGTTATTTAGAGTGTTGTAAAGATCTCTGTAAATTCTAAGAGCCTAAAATTGAGTGATGGGAAAGTTCACCTATGAATTTTCCTTAGGGAAGCTAATTCTATCCTTTGTTGACACCCTAGTTAGATTTAAGAATGTTGGGTCAAAACTTATAAGTGTGTCCCACTTGGTGGTAATAAATATTTCAAAAACTAACTAGTAAAATAATTTTTAAAAATATTTTGAAAACTTAAAAAATTCAAGTAAATTATGTATGCACTAACCCTTGGTATATTTAAGATCTAAAAATATGTGTTTGGTTTGGTCTAGTTTTAGTTATGGGACATATTTTTTTGGTGGAACAAAAAATGGAAAAATATGGGACACAATTATATGCTTTAATCCTGTTATAATATAACTAAAAAAATATAATGGTTTGTAATAGGTATAATACAATCGAATTAATGCATTCAAATGTCTGATAAATGATAAGTACTTTCTTAAATACATAAATGGAGAGATAAAATTAGTTGTTTAGGATAGGTCAAAGAGAATCTAGATGTTCAAGATGGTAAAACATGATGATTTGAAACTGAAGATTCTACAATGAAAGTTTTGGAACTAAAAACCCAACATGGGTGAGACCGTACAAATTTTGTATGGTTTTGACTTGGATGTTTATAGTATATATTTAGCATTGAGTAGATAGTACACAAAGGATATTAAATCTATTTTGAGAATCATACATGTAATTCTTGATATAAATGTAAATAATAAGTTAATTGCACAATTTCTAATGAAAAATAATAATATGTTTCCTATGATAATAAATAATAAATTATCTTTTACTTTTAAAGCTATTATAGAAGACCATTCATGGATTTGGTTTTTTATGTATGGTAATCTACTTTCAATGGTTTAAATTTGTTGTATAAGAACTATATCATAAGGAGATTGACCTTGATAGAACATTTAGACAAATTTTGTGAAGGGTGCATTCTATAAAAACAACACAAAAAAGCATTTCATCCACAGGGGGTTCACTTCGAAAAAGAATGGTATAACACATTCATTCGAAGGGTATTAAAGAATACCTTAATGTTAGTTTTTACCTCTAAACATTCAATTGATAAATCCCTTCTCATTATATTATTAAGAATTGGAAATATCCCCTTTTTTTGCATGTAAAGGTAAAAAAATTAGGCCATTTTTCCAGTTATAAATTTCATTTACCCACCCTAATTGTATATCATGTTTCCCACTCAATTTTTGTTTTCTTAATGAACCTTTTCTCTAGAAAGAGAGTTTGAAGCCATTAAAAACCTATTACCACTTACCGTAATGTTAAGCTTTAATCATTTATCAATAATTAAGATGGTGAAATAATATCATTTGTGTTGAAAACATACAGGTCAATATCCTAATCAACCATCTTATTAGTTCTTACTCAAAATCTCTTAAAAATCCCTAGACAATAAGATTATAATTTAATTACAAAATCATACCCAATGCTAGCAACCATCTTATTATTTCTTGGAAAAATCAATAAAATTTACTTAGTCAATAAGAGATTAGTAATTTAATTTTATGATATACACTTCTATTGAATCAGTTTTAAGATTTAGTTTTAGAAACTAAGATCCAAATGTTTTAATTTTATAATAAAAAACCAGCCTCTCCTCTTATCCATGCCTCTAATCTATTCCCAAGACTTAATTCAAAATATCAATAAAACTAATAATTGCATCTGTACTTTGCAATGTGAACGTCGAACGGTATATGTTATTAGATTTAGATGGATAGTTATTAATTTTGTAGTTGCTGTTGATAAGGGGTGTGCTTGACAATTTTGTTTTTGTACTAAAGCCAAAACAAATGTTGCAAAGTACATTAGAAGGGATGTTAAATAATAGTTAGTTGTGTAATGATCGAATACAAATGCAAGCGAGAGATGTAAGTTTGCTAACACTCACTTTCAAGAATGTAGTGAATGTGAAGTGTTGACGTCAAAGTAGATTGAAAGAACGACTAAGTGCTTTAACATATTAGCTCTCCAAGAAACATAAATGAGATAAAATATGCAAGCATATATAAACAAATCTTAAATGGTTAGGGTACATTCCAGAGTGCTTTATTACCTCAAAGAGTTTGAGAGCAGCATTGTCTGAGCTATTTTGTGCATATCCTACAATCATGGCATTCCATGAGACCACATCTCTTTGAGGCATTTTGCAAAAAAAAAATCCACTTTCCATTATACTTTGATGGATGTTCATACTTTGTGCTAAGGCTCTCGTATTGGTATAGAAAGGGAGTATGCTGACAAAGGTTGCGGAGGCTGGGTTTGCACTTGCCAAATGCATTCGCCTAAAAAGACATTTTCAACAAACCCATTTTATGCATATCCTGCAATAATTCTATGTCCATGAGATCACATCTCATTGAGGCATTTTATCATAGAGTTCACATGCCTTGTGTATGTTTCCACTTTTTGCATACATGCCTACCACGACACTTGCAACTACATCTAACAAAAATCAACTTTCCATTATACTTTGATGGATGTCCATGTCTTTCTTTAAAGCTCCCATTTCGGCACAGGTTGGGATGATGATGGCAAAGGTTGTAGAGTCTAGCAAAAGTTCCATATCTATTATTCTTTGGTGAATGTCCATCCCGTGTTTGGACATACGTTGACAATATGCTCGCAAAGAGGAATTGATATTCAGGTTGGCTACTTGTTGGTTGCATTTGGTGAAACAAATATAATGTTTCATAAGGATGTTCATGTCTTCTGTAAGTTGCAATTATAATACTCCATGAGAAGGGGTTACAAATAATGAACCAAAACTATATATATTTATAAAAGCCACTTCTACAATTTACCAAATGTAACATTGTATCTTCCATAACAAAATAGTACCAAATTTTAGATTATCTCTAAAAATACAAGGGTATGAGCATAAATTGAAAATAATATGAAACTAAGTTTTGAATATGCGCCCACCTTCCATTAGAAATGTCTTCTTTGGGCACAAAGAGCTCTACGTATCAGAAGCACAAAGATGAAGTTCCTTTTGAATCACTTGTATCATATTGTGAATGTTGTTTTAATCTATTGAAGAAATCAACTAATTGTTTGACAAAATGCCAGAATTCAGTCTTGATATTGTCTACCCTGTATGGGGACACTAACAATGTTTTAATTTGTATTTATTCCTTGATAGGCTCTGGGAAAACCTTTAAAGCACTTGTATTTCTCATGAGTATTTGATCTTGGTTGAATTTGTGTCCTAATTAGTTTGAACAGTCCTATGTAAGAGTGTTTGTATGCTTATGGTAGAATTGTCTTTAGTGCTCTCTAATCTTGACTGCACCAAAAGATGTGTTACATTAACCCTACATGCATTTCTAATTATTCTCAGTCCACATAGGGGAAAGAAAATGACATGCATGTTTTAAGCAACAAATTTGAGAAGCACCCAATTATCAATGTTACAGAATCGAATAACAACCACAAAATGCAATGTAGCTCTTTTTAACAAACAAATGTAAATGTCTAAGTTACTTATCGAAATACTTCCGTAATGACATAATTTTTGATTTAACATTATGAATAATTATAATAATGGCCTTAAATCCTTGCTTTATAGAAACAGGTTCCTATGATATAACGGTATGAACAACTTATATCATGGCATTTAATCCTTGTTGTAGAAAACATTCTCAAAAACTAGTTCTAAATTTGAGTTAAATCCTCAACCACTATCAACCCCAAATGACATCAATGACACTTGGGACGTGTCCGTGCACAACTACAGAACGTGGCATGTTTTACGCACTACCACAGCCACAATACATACAACAGATGTTAGTTCTGACTCTGAGGCCGAATGCAGTATAATTAAACTCACAGTATATCTAAATTTATAATATATCCCAGCGCTATCAGAATTGCTCCCTTAATATTATTTGAGGATAGATTCTTGTAAAAACAATAACATCACACGTGTATTATATATGCATGCTTAATGTGCTTGAGAGAACCCTTCCACGAGCATTTAAAGAGAACATAAACCCAATAAGCATATTATACTTATCATTTATATGTAATTATATCTACAATTAAAATGTGCATGTACGATGACATAATGAGAACCAATCTAAATGAGAAATATATAATTGGTTATGGTGCTACAATCACTATTTATAAATGCGTTCTAAAGAATTGTAAGTCACAACAACATATCGATGCTTATACATAATGTTCACAACAACGAAGACAAGAAGAGTGTGATACTGAATGAGAACCCTCTTTTTACAAACTATAAACAAGGGAGTTAATACTATTCCCTGATTAGCCAAGGGAGACGAATTTATACGAAGAAGATAAAAAGAAGAGCACCACTCAGAATTCCCATGGTAAAAAAAGGGATTGATTGACGACGCTACAGTGATGGCAGTGCTTGTGGAGGTGGAAGAGGGTGTGGATTTAGGGGAAGTCGAAGTTGTGGAGGAATGAAGAATGGAAATGTTGAACTTCATTCTAGTGGTGCAGTGAACGCTCTTGATTTCGCTACGTCTCTCCAAAATAGAGAAATATTACACAAATCGTTCCTCGAATAAAGAAATAGTTTTGTGAACAAAACCCCAACGCAATCTTGCCAAAATAATTAAAAATAAATAAAAAATTTGAGTAGTGTATCCTCGCTTTCCCGCATACACTCTGTAAAACTGAGACCAAAATTTATTTAACAAAGCCATAATGTACATTTTAATATTAAAAAGAAATCAATTGATAGAGTTAGAAATCACATGATATATCGGGATTTATGTTGGTCTTCTTCTCCAATGCAGCCACAAAACACGAAAACAGTTCGCATCCTCTTGCAACATGTTTATTCAGATCTATAGAAACAATTTTATATGGAGATGCATTTTTCTCTATAATACTTCTAAATAAATTTACAGTCCACAGATCCGCGACCAGAGCGGACAACACCTCTTTACAATATTTTTTATTCTTTTGAAAACATTGAGCACATTCCATTAAATGTGATTTTTTCCCTTGTTGAAAAGAAAGAGTATTTCACCTCGTCGTATTCACATCTAACATCAATTTGGGAAGGAATATCAATAATAATGTTCGACTCTTTCTCAGTATCCAAATCAACTTTAAATGATTTTTTTTGGGTGTCTTAATCCTCAATTTTTAAGGCGAGTGGATAAAGCGGCCATATGTATCTAATCGATAAAATGGTTGCAGGGGACATCCTTTGGTTTTGATACCCTATTATGAAACCCATTAATCATCGCTTCAGAAAACCAAAAGTAAAGGAACTTAGACTCAGGATAAGAAAATTACCGATTTGTTTGATGTTACACAATCTTGGGCCGTAAGGCGAGTGGATAAAGCGGCCATATGTATCTAATCGATAAAAAGGTTGCAGGGGACATCCTTTGGTTTCGATACCCTATTATGAAACCCATTAATCATCGCTTCAGAAAACCAAAAGTAAAGGAACTTAGACTCAGGATAAGAAAATTACCGATTTGGTTGATGTTACACAATCTTGGGCCGCCATCGAATTATTTGCATATGCGAGTAGGAAGTGAAGCTCGACTTTAAAAGGGTTACAAAAGAAATACATTTCCATAATTAAATCATGAGTTACTCCACAAATAATAGGATTTAGACTATTAATACAATTCTTTTGCTCAACGCAATTGCATGCACGCCAACAAATTAAAAAGCAAGACTGTTTTTAAAAAACAAAAAAACAAAACTTAAAAACAGTAAACCCGCCGTAACATGTAAAATCGGAAAAGTAAAATTGTTAAAAATAGCAAAGAAAAACAGACGTCAAATTTGACACAGTGCCATAAATGTCCGCAAGGCCTTTTCCCATAGGGATAACGCCTTAGGCGTAATAAACCCTTTCACCCCTAATATTTATAGTATAGAGACATTATTTTTATCAATATTAATTATCTTATCGTGTAGCTAACGAGCACCCCGTGATATCATCTTGGCAAGTAGAAGAGAAAAAAACGTTGGCGTATTCTATTCCATAGTTGTCGATTTGTATTCCACCATGTATGAGCTAGGACTCGTGACTAGTCACCTCCCTCCATGTACATGGAATAATATATGCGAAAATACATTATGTCTTCTGCTCTATTTCTAAACATTGGTATCAGAGTATTTTGCAGATCCCTGTTTTCAACGCACCAAGGACTGCAGCGACTGCAGAATTTGCATGGAGCATGGAGGAGGACATGTTCCTGTGCACGGCTTGCGTGAAAATTGGTGCCCAAACCTGCGTTTTTCCTTACTGCGACTTGGGTGACTTGGAGTTTTCATTCATTTTACAAATGTACCTGTGACCTGCGCAGCAGACCTGGCAAGAAATCCGTTTGGCGTTTTCTTTTCAAATTTTATCTTTTGAACTATTCCTTGCTGGAATTTTATCTTGTTCAAAGCGTGGAACTGAAATTTTCTTGCGTGAAGTTCACTGTTTTGGCGTGTAGCAGTTTTTGGAGCAACCTGCCAGAGACGCGTAGAGCCCAGAACTGCGTGGGAGAGGCACAACAGCCAGCAACCTGCGTGGTAGAAGAAAGACCCCACTATTTTTCTTGTGTGGAGAACTTTTTTTTTCCTTTTTTATGTTTCCTGCCATATAGGCCATGTTTGCACCGAAATCGATTCTTTCCAATGCCCAGTTGCTCAAAAGGCCAAATTATGCTTCGTAGAAGATGCAGAGGCACACGATTCTCAAGTTTGAAGTGTTATGGAAAATTGATATTAACACGGTGACACGTACAACTAGCGTGGATGAGAGAACCAAGTATTTAAAAGATGATGTAAAAGCCTTGATGTTGATCACTCTTGGAATCTGTGACGAGGTCCAACCACACATATGGGATGCGATGATATCAAAGGCGACCTGAGATGGTCTATTCTTCATCTCCAGACTCCTACGCCCTTAGTCATCTATCTTACATTTGATGTATATAGCCGACTTGTGGCTATGATAACTTCTTATCATTATGTATCTTTTTCATATATGTTATATTATCATGGGTGGGTCGGCCTTGGGGATGGCCATAACATAGGAATAATATAAATAGGGGTTAGGAGGTAGTAGTTCATCATCATATTGAGCATTCGAGTCTTATTGTATGGTTTGGAGGTTGCCCCCTCGAAGTGGCTAAGATATTCTACTTGCATATTGAGATCATTTATCTGAAATATTGTGTTCTTTGGTGTTCTATTGCTTCTCATAATCTGATTTATACAAGTAATTTCATTACAAGTGGTATCAGAGTTGTGATCTGGGCCAAAATTAGGGCAAAAATCGTAATTTTTTGTTTCCGCTATATCTTGCAAACCAGAGCAAATTTGTTGGAGATCGTTTTACTAGAGTTGCGAATCATTCCGAGTATGGTTCCTTGAAAATTTCAGACTTTTTAAATTTATTTTACAAAAGTTATTGCAAATTTAGGGTTTTATCATAAAATCACTCCCTAGGCTGAAAATTGAGGAATTTTTCCAAGTTCTTTATATTTTCGGAAAGAGGATAAAAAATTAGTTAGAGTTTGTTCTTTAAGTTTTTTGTATTTTTTCGAACTCCCAAACCCTAAAATTTGACCTTGATCCCTAATGTTGGTACCCAAATCGATTCTCCCTCGTAAGCTGAGCAACATCACTGTTTTGGTAGGAAGCTTAGAGACAAGCAAAGCATGTAGTGTGTCGTTTTGTAGTCGGGGATGAAATGCAGCTTGCTCTCTGTCACTCAGAACGTGGAGAAATGGGTAGCACCCTCAAGAGGATTTGACCTATCCTCGCTACTTTATGGTTGTGCCTTTCAACCAAGGTGAGAGGACCCTTCTGTAGCTTGTTGTTTGTGGAGGAGATGGAGATATCCTTCCTTGTGAAGTTATTCAGAAGACCTTGAAGAAAATATGATCAATACAACAAAACCTAACTCTCACGAGTTGTCACTCTAGATAATGGAGATATTTCCTAGGCAAGGTTCATGCTACTAAAGACGATGAAACCCTGATTGCTTCTGCATGTTTTGGTGATGGAAATTATGCATTTGTACCCACACAGGACAAACAGGGCTAGTATGGGTAAGATTGGTTTTTTTAAATGAATTTTTGGTGGGAGGTCAGGTGAAATGAACTTGATTTTCCAGATCTTCGAGAACTCTTACAAAAATGGAGAGCTTTAACAACATAATGCTTCTGGGTAGCTAAGATGTTCTTTTAACCAAAATATGTGTTTCAATGGAAGCCTAGATTAGCACGTTTTCACACAAACTTCAAGAGTCCAAAATGAAGGCTCAAATTGAAAACTTAACTAAACATTATCAATTTCTGTTTCATCACGCCTAAGATATCTTCAAAAGCTAACAAACAATCTTATAGTCATGCTAGGAGTAACAGTGATTTTAAATTTGTTTATTTCACTATCAAATGAAGGCTCTTATGATAAATGAAATTGCAAATGCCACCAAACTATCACAAGGATAAGATCTTGTGTGATTCACAAAAATTTTAATGTAAGATTGCAACGGGAACAAGAGAAACTACTTGCAGACATTCAGAAATGAAGCTAACACGAGTTTTGCACAAAAATAACATAGATTGATTCAAGTTTGATTAAATTTATCAGTAGGGGAAAGTTTCTAGAACAATCTCAAAGCGTGTCAATAGGTGTACACTCGCAACCACCTTGACATGATCAAATTTAACACAAAAGAGATAAATAGGTTTCTCAGAGGGTTTCTCAGAAAGATGGACTCTATCAAGCTTTTCTCTTAGAAAATTTGCCCCAATCTCTAACACTCCCAACCATTTGCACAACAGATTCATGCAATTTATAACATTTTTACAACAAAGTTTTCCCCCAAAAAGTAGAAACATTGAATGTGTCAGTGCTTGCCATGATCTCGATCATGATTCTCAGAATCAGATTGGCAACAGTTGTCAGACGCTCAGGGAGGTAAATTTCTTCAAATATCTCAGAATTCAATTCTTTCACCTTGTAAATCAGTCTTCCTTTTATGCGCCAACTACTTCCGCCCCTAATCTGTTAAATTTGGCTCTTTGCGTGCCAAGGAAGGAAAAACTGGAAAATAAGATTGAGGCCAATAGTCAGATCACATCTTAATGGTAAAAGATGTTTTCAAAATTTTCCCACCAAACCAAGATATCAACAGGTCTCTTGTGTGCCAAGGAAAGAAAAATCAGGTCGAATCCGATAGTTAGATTACATCCTTAATGGTGAAAGACGTTTTTAGACCTTCCCCACCGAACCAGGATATCAAATTAATGTTCGTCTACATTTGGCGTGTAGGAGACTCCAAGAAATGATAAAAAAACTAGAAAAATTCACATCCTCAGGAGCTTTGGAGCAGAAATGGTAAAAAATCAGATATAGATGCATAGTTGCTATCGATTTCCCTTTTGAATTTGGACCGTCCATGTGGGAGATCTGAGTTAAGACGGGCTTGGGGTTCCTTTTTACCTTTTACACCCTTTGGAAAAAATGTAGAATTTTTCAATTTGCTCTGCCCCTTCGCCCTTGAAAAATGGGCCTGACACGTGTCCCAATGTGGGTCCTAGAGGAACCGTGGCTAAATTCTACTATTTTGCCTATTTTTGGAAGAAAGGAAAATTTTCCAAATTTTCCCCAAGAGTCCGCCTCCTCGCCTTTTGACTTTTCAAATTGCCACGTGTTTTAATGGTGCATCTTGAGACGGTACCCAAAAGTAGAGATTCCAAACAAGTGTGGGCTTAACACGTGTCTTATTCCGATGGAGTCTGTTAAAAGTTTTAGAGTTCAGTGGAAGGTCCCATGTGTTCAAGGTCCAAGACAGTCTTCTTTAGTCGTTGTAAAGTCCAAGCAAAAAGGGAGAGTGAGTGGAAGCCTCCAGGTGTCCTGTTGGTGCTTCTTCAAAATAAAACTCAAGGGTCAATCCCCAAACATGCGCAGTCTCTCCATGTGTCCTTATGGCGTGCTACTTTGAGATGGTCCCTTAGAGCAGAGACCTTGAATGAGCGTAGGCTCACCACGTGTCCAAAGCCTTAGAAAATTTCTTATAAAAAGTTTAAGTCCCTGGTGAAGCTGTCATAAACTTCCACCTGTCCCTTTGTTGCCTTTGTTAAGGTGGGACCTTGAGACAGATCTTCAAATGAGTTCCATCCCACCACATGTCCACGACCCACCAAAACTATATCAGTTGCATGAAAATTTTTCTATGTCTGGGCAAAGCAACGAAATCCTCCACGTGTCCCCCCGGTGCTGCTCCAAGGCCAAACCAAAAAGTGAACTTTCAAATGAGTGTTGTTCTTCCACATGTACAAATTTTGAGTTGAGGCGAGCCATAGAATTTTCAAAGTGCCCTATCGAGCCGCATCCAACCTAAAAGGGCCACGTTTTCATTGATGCAGAGATGAAAATTTGACGGGGAAAACTTACCCGTCAAACCGTAAAATGCAAGGAGACAACAATTTGAGCCCGAAGATGAAATTGTCCTCGAGGACAGAATTTGGAAATGTTACAGGGCTCAAACACACTCCTCTGAGCTACATCCATTCATTTTTCTTCAGGTATTTGGGACAAAAATGATAGTGACAACAACTCCCAACTGTAGAAAATGGAAAGAACGGGACAACCCGAGTTTTATACCCAATTTACAAAAATTTTCAGATGAACAGAGAAATGAGGAATCAACCATGGATCCACAAGTGATTCCTGGCCCAGGAAAGGATTGATTATGACTACAAAAAGGAAGATAGAGTTTTCAAGCACCGACACGGGGAGACACAAACATGACAAAGGCCGCAAACTGAGGGATTTTAATGACAAACAGGACGAGACTAATATGAGCACTGACACGTAAATCCTACTATTTTGGGTCATCATGGTAGGGCCTTCCACAAGAGGCAAAAAGAATCCCATCACTTCGGGTACAACACCAGAAAAGGATGAGATAATAGTTGAGGAGTTGGAGTCAGAAGAGGTAGCTAAAGATTCCTAAAGGTTAGGGTTTACT
This sequence comes from Taxus chinensis, assembly GCA_019776745.2. Taxonomy (NCBI): domain Eukaryota; kingdom Viridiplantae; phylum Streptophyta; class Pinopsida; order Cupressales; family Taxaceae; genus Taxus; species Taxus chinensis. Next base: position 313,450,141 of record CM034147.1, on the reverse strand, counting down.
ACAACGAACCATAAGGTAAGCCAACTTGAGTTTGACCAGCGATACCTCGAGTCTAGGGTGGCTAGTAAAGAATATGTGGAAAGGATTGGAGGATTTCATGCAAAAATTTAGTACAAATGTATAATGGGTAACCATACTTATATCAACCAAGGTGAATCTTCAAGTCAAAGTAATAGAAAAATGAGCAAGGCTGGATCTTCGAGCATGCCGAATCCAAATACAAACACTCTGCAAGCCCGTAACATGTTTTCGAAAGTGGAGATGCGTAAGTTTGATGGAAATGACCCACTTAATTGGATTTACCGGATGGAGAATTTCTTTGATCTACATCATCTACATCAAATTCCATTAGGACAAAAGGTGACCATGGCATCTTTGTATCTCGAACCTGACCAATTCATCTGGTATCGATGATTATGTGCTCAAAGGTAAAAAAAGCGGTCTCAATGTTACATGGATAGTCTTCACCGAAGAGTTGCAATTACAATATAGGTCTAGTGTGTCAGAAAATTACTTCAGCCAATTAGCAAAGTTAAGACATACATGATCCGTTAAGGATTACATTCATCGAATCTAAAACCTTTCTTTGTTAGTGGAAAATATCACTAAACATAACCTGAATGACCTATTTCTTGGGGGTCTTAAGGATCACATTGAGTATGAGGTGTGTATGTTTTTTTTAATTTGTGGTAAAAAAGGGTTAAGGGGACCCTACCCTGTACAAAAAATGGAGAAAAAGATAATACAATGAGGAACAAGACAAAACAACCTCTTCCAGCGGCACCGAGGATAAACAAAGAACAACATCACACCAACATCAACAAACAAACAACATTAAAAACAACTATCTCAACAATTCACCCCCTTCTGTTTGGATCTTAGCTGCATCTTTAGGGGGGAGATAGTCCCTTTCTTTTTCCTACACATAACTTTCCAATCCTCTTCCGTATTTGGATTTACATTTGTAGTATTATGGATTGGAATCATTACTTCAATGTGTTTATGGAATCCTGATAAGGCTTTCACATCATTCCTATAAACTTGTAGCACTTTCATCTCTTCAGATTTAGTTGATTTCATCGAATCTGATTCAGGTTCACAATCCAGAGGATTATTCACCACCAAGTGACTAGGTTTAGAATTCTTCCACAAGGAACTTCTGCCTTTAGCTTGTTTTCTCACCACGTGACAACCAAATGCAAGATGGCCAAGAGAAAAGCATATTCTGCATCTAAAGTGAAACCCTTCATTATACAAATTTTGAGACTACATTATATCCAAATCAACCAAATCAACCAGGATACGAGCATACATTGTGTGCTCCAAATCATCAGTTTTTTGATCAATAGCTAAACATTTCCCTAAGGTGTTTCCAATAATAGTTAAGCAACTTTCTGACCAAAATTGAAGGGGCAAGTATGGAAAAGGAATCCATACCGGTTTAACATGGAAAGTATCAGAAACTGGGTTAAACAAAGGTAACCATGGTTTCATTAAAATCCCAAACTTTTCCAAAAATAAGATCTCTATCTGAAGGATTTGCAAATGCAACAAAGAAAAAACCACGTGCACTAGGAAAGAGATCCAACGTACCTTCTAAGCAAGGACTCCACTGGCTCAAAATCTAGACTTGAAGCGCAGGTAAACCTAGGCAGAAGTTGTTAAATTTGTATATCAGACCATGCCTCTTGAAAGCATCTTCCGATTGAACCACCTCTTACCCAAAACTCATTGATGGGGTAGATTTAGCATAAGCCATAGGCTTATTACACTTTGAGTTCGGAAAACCCCTGTTCAAATTACCTCCACCCCTCAAAGCCTTCTTGAAAGACATTTGAGCAAGAGGTTTAATCTATAGATCTGGCTTAACCTGTGCGGAGGGTTTCAAATGCCGAGATCCAGAAATCCTCTCATAAATAGTTGAGCTACAACAAACCGGAGCTCCAAATGAATGAACAATTTCGGATCCATAAAGAACAGAGCCAAAGTAATCATTCTCTTTTTGCACTTGGGTAATAACACCGTCCCCCAAATATACATCAACTCAAAATCCTGACCTCCCGAGGTCGAAGCCCCTATGCGTGGGATTAAAGACAAATCTAGTTAGGCAATTTGATGTCATTATTGAAGGCCCTTTTCATGGTGTGAAAGATCGCACTCAGTCTACCGGCTCGAATAAGCTGTCTGGCTCATGGCAAATTCAGTCCCAAGTTGTCCACGACCAACTCCTTTGCTCTCCCTGTCGTGAAAAGTGAGAGCTCTTTTTGGGTCCGATTTCAGCTCTTTTGTCCCAGCTGTCCCATTTTAAAAAAGTGCGAGCTTTCCCAATTTCGGCCGAGCCGGTTTGTCAAGTCGAGTACTTCGGAACTTTTTGTCCCGAATGTCCCAAGTCCAAATAGCCCGCTGTTCCAATTTCGGCCGAAACACCCGAACCGCGTACTTCGCACTTTTCGTCCCATTTGTCCCAAATGCATTTGTGCGTCCTCTCCACTGTTTCATCCGAACCGGCCGAGCCGCGTGTTTCGTGCATTCACGTCTCACATGTCCCAAGCGTACCAAGTGTCATTCACACTTATTTTTCCCACTCACTCCGAGATGATGCTTTTCAAATTGGTGGTTGTGTATTCAATGTGCATTAAAGTCATTTCTCTCTCCAAATCGGCTATATAACGAGCATTCCCCTTTGCATTTTTCGCATTGCTTCCATTCTATCTTTTGCTCGAACCCTTGCAATTTGAAAACCTGCGTGTATCCCCCTCCATTTGCAAATTCCTTCCCAGAAGTCTAGGTTGTAGCTCCGAGACTATCAACTATGAAGATCAAGTTCCAGGGACAGGAGTAAATTTCTCCGCTTGAATCTGCCGTTAGCAATATAGGGGACAGCAAAGCTCGTCATCTCGACTTCGGTGATTTTTGGGCAAGAATGACAGATGCAAACCCTACACCAATGGCACATATGATTAATGATAGTGGTTTACCTTTTGCTGGAGGATTCCCAATCTCAGTACAGTGTGCTGATACAGTGCTTTTATGTGGAGCTCACTTCGACCCCGATTCGAGCGAATTGACAAATGTACATGGGGAACTCATTGCCAAGCTAGACATTGCCACCATTGGCACTGCTCTGAGGATTCCGGAGATGGACAATGCTATAGTCGTCTCCCGGGATCAATCACAGGCTATGTTCGACCAAGACAGTGACAAATACAAGGCGCGAGTGGCGAAGTCTTGGTTGAAAAACCCTAAGAAAGGTGCTTCTCGCCTAACCAAAACCCTCTTCCGAGCATATTTCAATGAAGAACTGTCAGACTTCATAATCCTGCTGGCTCGGGTTATGGGTTTGCCCTCCACCAATGAGTTTCATTTCTGGATGTGCCCGCTCATCAGCATGGTGTGCGAGGGAACACAAAATATCAACTGGGCAGAGATCATCAGTATGAATTTGGCTGAGCAGCTATCCAATGTCCAGCAAACAAAGAAGTTCTACATGACTTCATATCTGATGTATACCCTAGCAGCATCCAGGCAGTGGTTTGGTTTCTCCTATATAGATGCACACAAAGATGATCCAGTGTATGCCTATTGCCCGCAGTTCACCTTGGAGACCAGCAACCGCAATTTCAGAAGGGTCAATGATGCTTTCACCATGTACGTGGTCAGATTGCTCAAAGGTGATACTGCTAGAAGGTTTTCAGATGAAGCCATGAACCTGATATCGCAGTATGGAGCCTATTTCATTCAATTCAGGAAATTTTCCTATATCAGGCTTGCTGGCTATGAAAGCACTCCTCTAGGCTTCCCATGTTCTGCAATGATAAAATGGATTTGATTGAAATATGCAGGCAACTAGACAAGTTACACAGAACTTGCAGAGACAAGAAGATTTCTAGCTTGCACTTTCCCATCTCTCTGGGAAATTACACATGCAAAACAGCTCTGGATGCTCAGAACATAGAAAGAGCCCTGGTCCCTATCACTGTTCATTTCTTCAAGCCAAGAACCTGTTTTGACTTGAAGAAGTTCATTGAACAGAACATCAAGATAGTCTATCATCATAGGGCAGATACAGAAGACTACTGGGCTGACTGTGCAGATGATTTTGAAGCCAGAAGAAGGCATTGTGGTAGGTTCTCCCTGTAATTGATCCAAGAACTCAGTCTGTACCAAGTTCCTGAAGGTCTCTAGGATGACAATTCTGATCTATACTCTTATGAGTATGAAAATGTGATTAAGCACACCCCTCTGGAGGACCTGGATTGGAACAAGAAAGAGAGAGATGATCTGGCCGAGATCCTTGCTCCAGTCTTAATCAGGACTAGGGTCTGGTTCAGTAAGAAGATCCGAGAATTCAAGAGGCACTCAGGAGAATCTAGCTCCAAGGATGATTCGACACCCATAAGAGAGCATCAGTTCCAGAGTCTGGAACACCAGTGAAAACCCCTCCTACCTCAACAGCTCAGGGACCTGTAGAATCTACTCCTTCTCCATCTACCCAGGTATACAGGAAGAAACTCAAAGAGGTAAAGAAGGAACCTGCAGAGAATGATCCTCCAAGAAAACAGGCAGAGTTGCCTATAGGGCCAGAGAACATCATTGTTCTCAGTGAAAGTGAAGAAAGCGAGATGCCAACTCCTGCAAATGTTCCTGAAGATCCAGTAGATAAGGACAAAGAGGTCCAGAGCACTGAACTTCCCTTGATTCTTCTACTGCCATTGCATCCAGTGCTCTACTCACGTCTCAACTTGAGTCAACAGCTGCGCAGACCCTGAGTGTCATGAGCTCCCTGTCTCTTGGTCCTCTTGCCCCTCCTGCAGATTCTTCTTCCTCTTTTGCTTGGGTGCAACCTCTGGTTGACAAAAGGAAGAGGAAATCCTCCTCTCAAAGCTTGGGACCAAATTTTGATGCTGTAGCAGCCTTGTTGGGCACCACTCCTTCTCGTGCCAAGAAAGCCAGAACCACCTCCAGAATTGTGTCTGATGCCCAAGGTCAGCAATTCTTGGAGATTGCTAAGCCTACAGTAGACAAATCAGAATCAGACTTGCTGACATCTGACTTAGAGCTTTCAAGGATCCCTATGGGAGAGTCTACTCCTGAAGGTGAAATTCACAACCTCCAGGAAACAGTCACAAGAGTCATTGGAAGGGTAGAAGAACAAGCCCAAGTTCTCACAAGTTCTATCAAGTCACTCTTGTCTAAGGACAAAGTTTTGGACCCTACCCCCTTGACTGCTCTACCTCCTCCTGTAATTTTGAGCCAAGATGAAGTGCAAAGTATTAAAGATATGCACAAGTATTCTGTCTATGGCAGAGCTATTGAAGCCATGGTGGATGACATGCTTGTTGCTGGGCTAAACTTCATCGATGAAGCTTTTAAACTACATGGAAAGGTAGACAATTTGCAACAGAAGCTATCCTCTACTATTGGGGTTATGGATAAAGAACTTAAACTCTGGAGCAGTTGCATTGTAGACCTTCGCCTCATGGGACAGACAGATGAGAACGTCTTACTGGCGAATAAGATTTTCGATGATGCCAAAGATAATCTATCAAAATCCTGGGTCTACAGCGTAGAGTGGAAAATCAAAGTCCTGGAGGAAGCTGTGGGAGAAATGAAGAATAGCTGGCAGAAGGGAGAAGCTTTCAAGACACTGGCAGCTGCTGCTTTCAAAGATATACATTGTCATCTTCAAGATGAAAACTCTGGTGCTTCCTTGTCCTTGCAAGAAATCAAAGCTCAGTTCAGAGCTTTTGTCAAAGATCATCTATTCAAGGAAAGCTCCATCTCTAAGGAAAAGATGAAGGAAATTTGTTCTCTTCAGTCTGCCATTGAAGAAGCAAACAAAGATTATCATACTCACGTCGAGTTTGATAAAGAGATGGAGAAATGTCTGGGATTTTGGACTCAGTCTGCAGCCAACACGTCAGTCCCTCGTGGCAGAGATATAGCTGAGTCATTGAAGAAATTCAGGCAGCGGATTCTGAAGACAGTGGGTCCCTCCCAGTAACTGGCCACCTGTCTCCTTCTCTTTTCTTTCCTCTTCTTCCCTTTCTTTTCGTATTCTTTGTAATCAGTTAAGGTATTGTAACCGGCGGTCCTTAACTATTCTTTAGTTAAAAGAAACGGTTACGAAGAGTAACTGACTTGTAAGCTATATAATGGCCTTTCCACGCCATTTTGAAAGAGGAGGAAGAACTTGGAATATTTGCTGAAAGTGTAAATAGATCTTAAAGAAATCAATACAAAAGGGCTTTTCATTCTTTGTCTATCTAATTCTTGTTATCTCTGTGTTTTCCTTTAATATTGTGAAGATCATTTTGTTCCTAACTCGTTAGTCTCTCTGATTGCATACTGTTCAGTTTTGCAAATACAGTGATCTTGTACAACCAAGAAGGAACTTTGTGTCCTTGATTAATAAATCTGAAGAAGGTTATTTATGGAACTTTGTGTCTTTAAATTTAATCTCATTCAGCCAACGCAAATGATCTTGTCTTAAATTCTTTGAAGCTTCGCATACAGGAGGAATTATTCTGCTATCTATAATTCTGAATGTTGCTATTCTGCTCATCTCCTTTTTCTTTTTCCTCAGTCCTTGCGTGATTAATGATCCTTGTGGAAAACACTTTCGTAAAATCCAAGTTTGACCATAACACAATGTTCTATAAATTTGTAAATAAGTTCGTTTTCTGAATAAGGGAACCTCTCCCATTAAAGAGGAGGGACTTCTTGTCCCCTGACTGTTGCTCTTCTAAAAAGTCATCGTGTTAGGATTTCAATGGCTAACCTCCTTGGGAACCATTGAGATGAAATTCTGAGAATCATTCATGCGTTTTTAGTCTAAAGGAAGGACTTTTGAACTAAGAGGATTAAGAGCAAAGTCTCCATAGATAGTGAGCTCTCATCAGATGCATAAAATGCTAAAAAAGGGTGCAGACAACTATTTTTCATTGTAGGCACATCAGACAATTAATAGACAACTATTTTTCATTGTAGGCACATCAGTCTAAGGGCATTACACCATCAGATATGCAAGCACTATTGGATGCACACTTTGTTGTGTTTGAAAATATGCCAAATGGTTTATCTCTAAAGAGAGATCATGATTATGTTATTCACTTAGTACTATAGAGCAAAATGCCTAACATCAAACCTTATAGGTACCCATATGTGCAGGAAACATCTGTCATAGTCAGAGTGCTTATTCTTCTCCAGTAGTGATGGTGCATAAGAAAGATGACATGTGGCACATCTGTGTTGATTATAGGGAACTTAATAAGTACACAATCAAAGATAAGTTTTCTATTCCTGTAATTGATGATTTGCTTGATGAGTTACATGGTGTTGTTTACTTTACAAAGCTTGATCTTCATTCGGGTTACCAAAAACATCAGAATCAAGGATAAGGATGTTCATAAAACCACCTTTTAGACATAAGAAGGCCATTACGAATTCCTTGTAATGCCTTTTGGACTCACAAATGCACCTTCTACATTTCAAAGTTTGATGAATTCTATTTTTAATACATTCCTACAGAAGTTTGTTTTAGTGTTCTCTAATGATATTAATTTATAGCAAAACATGGGAGGAACATTTGCATCATGTAAATAAGGTTTTGGAAACCCTTGAGCAACATCAACTTTATGCAAAGCCCTCTAAGTGTTCTTTTGAGGTCAAGGAGGTTGAATATTTAGGTCACATTATCTCTTATGAAGGTGTTAAAGTGGATCCTAATAATATCAAAGCTATGATGGAGTGGAAGGTTCCAAAAACCCTAAAGAATCTATGAGAACTTTTGGGGCTTACATGTTATTATCGTAGATTCATAAGGCATTATGGAAGAATAGCAACACCTCTCACAACTTTGTTAAAGGACTCTTTCCATTGGAATGAGGGTGCTACCAAAACATTTGAGTAGTCAAAGGAGGCCATGTGTACCACTCTAGTCTTGGTTATTCCAAATTTTTCCAAAACATTCATTGTTGAATGTGATGCATCAGGGTCTGGTATGGGGTAATTCTCATGCGAGAAGGTCATCCTATTTCCTTCTTGAGCCGTCAATTCAAAGGTAAGAATTTTTCAAAGCCAACTTATGAGAAGGAAATGCTATCCAGACTTCATGCACTAAAGCAATGGAGACAATATCTCATAGGAAGACACTTTAAAGTGAAGACAAGTCATGATAGTTTGAAATACTTCTTGGAGAAGCGTTTATCATCTGATGAACAACAAAAATGGGTCTCAAAGATGTTGAGATATGATTTTGAGATTATCTACAAAAAGGTAAGGATAATATAGTTGTAGATGCTCTGTCTAGGAAAGATGAATCAGTTGTAGCATTGTTATGTGCCATATCCATCTTACAAGAAGATTAGGTAGAGGGGGCAAGGTCCGAATGGAGAAATAACCCAACTACAAAAAACCTCATTCATAATCTCCAGAATGATCTAAGCATGTATGAAAAATTTGTATTGAAAGGGGATGCTTTATGGTATAAAGATAGATTATACCTATGTACTAACTCCACTCTTAAAAATAGGGTTCTATCTGAGCTTCATGCTTCACTCTTAAAAATAGGGTTCTATTATCAAATCAAACAATATTTCTTCTAAGAAGGGCTCAAAGGGGATGTCCAAAAATTTGTGGCAGAATGTATCGTTTGTCAACAAAATAAGGGTGAAACATTTTGGTCCCCATGTCTTTTACAACCTCTATCTATTCCTAGCCAGCGGTGGGAAGAGGTTTCCATGGACTTCATCACAGGATTGCCTAAATCAGAAGGAAAAAATGTCATCATGGTTGTGGTGGATAGACTCAAAAAATATGCTCATTTTTGTGCCTTTTCACACCCATTTACTGCAAGCACAGTAGTAACAACCTTCATGGACACAATTGAACAGCTACATGGGACACTGAAGATTAAAGTAAGTGATCGGGACCCTATATTTACTAGTAATTTTTGGACTGATTTATTCTCATGTTTGGGTACTCAGTTAGCTTGTAGTTCTTATCATCCCCGGTCTGATGGGCAAACAAAAGTTGTAAATAAGTGTTTGGAGGGATATCTCCGTTGCTTCACCTCAAATAAACAAGTGAGATGGGTCCAATGGCTACCACTTGGAGAATGGTGGTAATAACGATTCCTTCCATACTTCATCCAAAATGTCTCCATTTTTGGCACTCTATGGGTACCATCCACCATCCATCACATCATCATTTTGAGGACAACCACAGGTTAGAACAACAGAAGAATACACTCAACATCAACAAGAGGCCCTCTCTAGTCTCAAGGAGAGCTTAGCCATGTCACAAAACCACATGAAGCAACAAGCTAATCAACATCGCATGGAAAGACATTTTGAATTTGGTGACTGCGTTTTTGTGCGTTTACAACCATATAAGCAAATGTCTTTGAAACAACACCAAAAGGATAAAAAAGATTCACCTAAGTATTATGGCTCCTATCAAGTATTGCAGAAGATTGGTACTGTCACATACAAATTATAACTTCCACAAATAACCATAATACATCCAGTCTTACATGTTTCTTGCTTGAAGAAAGTAATTGGATAGAGGGTATCAACCCAAACATTGTTACTTGAGCTCGATGAGGAGGGGGGAGTCATCTTGGAACCTGGATGCATCCTTCAAACACACACTAAAAGATTGAGGACACAACATATTAGTGAGTACCTGATCAAGAGGAAGAATATGGGCTATCATAACTTCTTATCATTATGTATCTCTTTCATATATGTTATATTATCATGGGTGGGTCGGCCTTGGTGTTGGCCATATCATAGGAATAGTCGGCCTTGGTGTTGGTAGTAGTTGATCATCATATTGAGCATTTGAGTCTTATTGTTTGGTTTGGAGGTTGCCCCCTCGAAGTGGCTAAGCTATTCTACTTGCATATTGAGATCATTTATTTGAAATATTGTGTTCATTGGTGTTATATTGCTACTAATAATCAGATTTATACAAGTAATTCCATTACATTTGGTATCAAAGCGAACACCCATGTTCGAATCCCGCTCGGTTGGTTACGTCGTGTAGCCAGGGCCCGTGGGGTGCCTAAACGTCGGTGAAGCGGGGTTCGTACGTATGGGAGTGCAGGCGTAAACCCAGCCCGAGTCAGGCTCTACAGAAGCGTGGTGGGATGTTATGATCCTCATGTGCTGATTTCACTAATGCCTCGAGGTTTTGGTGTAACAGTTCGTTACACTTTTGGAGCATGTAGTGCCCCATAAATCGCCTTTGTCTCACTAGTATTACTATTGTGGGATTAAACCAAAAACAACCCAATCGCATATTTATGTTAAGTTGAATGTTTTTACAAACAATTAAATTACATTATTATTTTTTTGTAGGATTTTTATTCGTGTGTGTGTCTATGTCATCTCAAGATGACCACCATATGTGGTCATTAACGTAACAACATATTTTCTTGTGTATTTTTGGTAATAATCCCAAGACAAGGGTATCCACTTACCACACAAGCACCATAAGCATTTGTTAATGGGGAAGGAATGGGGAAAGTAATCCACCACATTGAGCTTCACACCCTCTAGCCTCTTTCCCCATTGGCAAGGCTTTTGGAGCATGTATTGCCTTATAGATTACTCTTGTCGTCGCAATTATTACCAGTGTGGGATTAACTCAATTATATATTTATGTTAGGTTGAATGCTTTCACAAGTGTCTTGTGTTTAAGTCATCTCAAGATGACCACCATGAGAAGTCATTAATGTAATGATATTTTCCCTCATGTAGTTTTGGTAATAACCACAAGGCGAGGGTACCCACTTAGCACACAAGCACCATAAGCATTTGTTTGTAGGGGGTGGAGGGGTGATTGCAATCCACCACTTTGGGCTTCTCACCCTCTAGCCTCTTTCCCCATTGATAAAAGTTTTGGGGCATGTAGTGCCTTATAGATCACACTTGTCTCATAATTATAATTTATTAACAATGTAAGTGTAACCTTTTGGCTTATAATGGAATTAAAATTCATCTTGCATAATGTTTTAGGGTAAATGATACCATATGATTTCTGTATTTCCATAGGGTAATGACAGCATATGATTTTTGTATTTCCATAGGATAAATGGTTCCATGAGATTCATTTACATAGTTTACTGTACAAATCGTGCAAACTCTCTTTAGCATTCATTTGTGCAAACTTTAACGGCCAAACTCTCTTCAGCGTTCATTTGTGTGGCACTGAAAATGTTAGTATCAAGCCAGACTACAACCAAAAGATAAACCTCTTATTGCATTGCAATATTTACGATTGCTTTCAAGGACTTCTTTTAAATACACGCATATACTAATTTAAGGATTTAATCAGCACACTATACTTAGATTTTATAATAGGCCTTTGTATCTGATTACCTAAATAGAAACTCTATCCAGAACTTTCTCACCGGCTATCCAGTATCCTGCATAAATAGAGGTGACCTACGATTTGCTTATGCTTAGGTGGCATGCTCCATGTTATTTATTCAATATTTTAATCAAACCTATAAACTTGGGATTAAGAGTCTAAGAAAAAACAGGCTACAGACCATCAATTTCCAAGCATGACAGAATCAAAACACCCTGTAGCTACTAAAGTTTACACAAATTGACTCGCAATCATGTCAAATGTCTAGCCTTGTGTCACAGTTTTAAGGGTAAACTGTTATAAAGTTGTGCAAATTCCTATGCAGTAATGATTTAAATTTTCATATGATTTTCATATTTCCATAAAACTAAATGACGCCACCTGATTTTTAAATTTAATGCAATACACCATAAAATCAGCAAATTCTTCGCAAAATTCATTCTGCCTTTATTTTAAGGGTAAATGACACCACATAATATAATTTCAATATTTCCATACAGTAAATAACATAATATAAGTTCTTAGGGTACTTCGCTAGCAAATCCGCCATATTATTTCCTAAGCTAATTCACTATAAAATCCTGCAAAATTCTCTGCAGAACTCATTTTGTCTAAATTTCAGGGCGAATGGCGCCATTTGATTTGCACATTTCCCTAGGGTAAAAGGCAGCCCATAATCTTTTAGGGAAATTTACCATAAACTCTTGCAAGCTCGCTGTGACACTCATTTGCCTAAATTTTGAGGGTAAACAGCACCATATGATTTTCGGTCAACCCTTCCAACAATTCCCGTAACTAGCGAGTCCCGTCAAAGTCTCAACAGAAATCTCGTCATCCCAAACCCTCAAAACATTCTAAAGTGTACATAGATCACCTGCTAGGTATACCAAATTTGATGCCATATGTCACAGTTTCGAACCCCAACGACGTAATTATTGAAATTTTCAAAAACTTACTGAATTATAACTCTAATTGACGCAATTTAAATGAATTCAGGTAATGCAAGTGACATTTAAAGATCTGAGAGGAGAAGATCTATAGCAAACAGAATATTAATAACAAAATTGCTGAATCCAGAGAAGACGAAAGGGGTAATTATAACTAATATTTACCGAGAAGGGGTTAACTTCTTCTTCTTCAAAAGGATTAGGATCGCCACGACGCGCCATTGCCGATGGAGCTACCTTTGCCCTTTCTCGTGTTTTTTGTTTAATTAAACGCAGAGCTATGCGATCCACAGAGCATTTAATTGCTTTTGAATGTATAAATATAGCTTCAAGAGTTCCTGATTTGATCTAAAATGTGCATTCTTTTTATTTTATTCTTCGAACAAGCTCCGGATACGTATTTTTAACTTTAATTGAGGATGTTTGCGGCGTTTACAAGAGGCTTTCATCGTTGTTGAAAGGTCGTTGTATTGCAAGTTGGTACTTAACCCTTCCAACGGTGTTCAAACCCTTCTACTTAAATTGGAACGTCAAAAGGATTTATTTTCGCTTATAAAATTTTTAATCTATTTTTTATACTTTAATTATAAAGTTTTTAAACATAGTAGTTTACTAGTTAGTGTATTAATAAGATTATATCAATGCTTATTGGGTGTATGAAGTTAATATCTTTTGTAATATAGGGATTGTGGAAAAAGATAATATAATTTTTTAATAATAATTAATAATAAAAGGTCTACCATTAGTGGAAGGGACTTGAGTGAGTTAGTAGGTAGTCCGATTTGTATTGAGAGCATTCAAAGCTCTCTAACCAGTTTCAAATTCCATTATATCTATATAATGACAGTGGTGACTTGCCTCTTAAGAAGCAGATGGAAGCCCCACTTCCCCAATCATGATTCGACAATTATATAAGTAAGATACAATTGGAGTCTTTTCTAGGGAGTATGTGAGCTCATTAGATTAGATTGGGAGTAGACGTAGGGAAAAAATGTTTAAATAAGGTCTATTATCCAAGGAGTTCAAACCCTTCCTACATAAGGAAAAATAAGGTCCACTATCCTAGGAGTTAGCAGTAGGAAAAATAAGGTCTATTATCCAAAAGAACACTACAACCATCAAATTTATCCTTAAATTTATTCTTTGTATATCATGTCGTAACTTTGTCTTTATAATCATTTACACTATTTTGGATAATCCACTACACATGGGTCTTCTACACAGTGATGCTCCATCTTAAGCAATTAACATAAACCAAGGCATTGGTGTTGGTGACACTTCATCGTCTGAAGCAGTCAATCCAAGCAAATAGAATTGGTGTTGGCAACACTTCGTCTCAACCGATTAATTAAGCTTGGTGATCTTGGTGTTGGTATTTTCAGCTCAGTGTTGGTGACACTTCATCTCAATTAATCAACTCAACCCATTGGACTTGGCATTGGTGTCGTGGAACTAATATTAGTGACACAAGTTTCATCTATGTTGTGTGCACAACACACCCCTACTTTCCTCGCAGAAAGTTGAGACCATGTTAAAATTTTGAAGAGCTTTATTTTGTAGAAAATTGGATGTTAAACCAAATGAAACAAAGAACACGAGAAGAGAAACAAAGGATAAGAGAAAATTGAAAGATGCCTCAAAAAATTGATTATCCATAGTTTACATGTCTTCTTTGGATTATTTTCCTATATATGCAACATTCTTGTTGATCATGTTCCCAAGAGATACCCAAGAAACTTACAATAAAACACTTGTGAAAATTAAGTCATTTTTGTGTTAATTTGGGCCCAAACATAAGTTTTAAATGCCACTAAAACTTTAGTATATGGATGTAAAATGTGCTTTCTTGAATGATGATCTCAAAGAAGACTATACATGATCTGGCTAGATGGATTTGTCGATGAGCAACATCATAATAAGGTATGTCGTCTAATTAAGTCTTTTTATGGACTTAAACAAGCACCTAGGGCATGGTATGTTAAAATAGATGATCACCTATTCCAACATGGATTCACTTGTAGCCCCTCATATTCAAATTTATATATTAAGAAGCTAGGCACAAAGATTGTCATTCCTGTTTTGTATATGGATGAATTTGTTTTCATAGGGAGCTCAGACAATCTCGTCGAAGATGTAACGAATGATATGAAGAAATCCTTTGACATGACAGATTTGGGGCTACTTCATTACTGTCTTGGCTTAGAAATATGGTAGAAGAAGAATCACATTTTTATCTAACAGATGAAACATGCCACTTGATAGTCTTGGAAAAATATGTAATGTCTGATTGTAAACCCATGTCCACTCCAATGGATAAAGGTTTGCAACTTTCTAGTTTTTAGGATTCACCTCAAATAGATACTAATCACTATAGGAAGCTTGTTGGGAGTCTCATTTACTTAGCTTATACTATACCAAACCTATGCTTTGTTGTCATCTATCTTTCCAGATTCATGTAGGATCCAAAGAAATGTCACTAGGTAGCAATGAAGCATGTTTTAAGATATGTATGAGGTATCTATTTAATAATGGTCTAGAATATCAGAAGAACTCATAGTTCTACTTATAGGGATATACCGACTCAGACTATGGTGGATCTATTGATGACAGGAAATCAATTTTAGGATATATTTTTCATCTCAGATCTTGACCTATCTCCTAGATTAACAAGAAGAAAATTTTTTCTTCTCTCTCATCCACTGAGGTAGAGTATCATGCCACTCGAGGAGCTATGTGTGAAGTGATTTAGTTACATGGTATTTTGGTTGATATGGAGATTCCTGAAGAAAAACCACCTTTCCTTCATTGTGACAATCAGGGTGTGTTGAAGCTTATGAAGAATCCAATTTTCTATGAATGAACAAAGCACATTGAGGTCAAATGTCATTACATTCGAGAACAAGTCTTGAACCACCACATCTAGCTCCAGTAGTACCCAACAGATTCTGAGCTGGCTGATATACCGACCAAGTTTCTTGGAAAGGTGAAATTTGAGTTGTTTCAGGGGTACAATTAAAACATGTAATGGGGGGGGGGGGGGGGGGGGAGGCGGGGTGGGTGGGGGAGGCGTTTGTTGTCATATTCTATTCCATTGTTATCAGTTTTTATTACAACATGTATGAGCTAAGACTCGTGACTAGTCACCTTCCTCCACATCTTTTGATCTTTCACGTATCCTCCTACCATGTATGCATATCCTTACACATGGAATAATACATATGGAAATACATTGTCTTCTGCTCTATTTCTAAACAAAAAATCCACTTAAGATTGAGCATTTATTCTTTTGTGGATATAGATATCCTCGTATTAGAAATAACCTATATTTCATAACATTCATTAATGATTTTAGCTAGAAGACGTGGGTATATTTCTTAAAACTCAAGTAAGAGGATTTTTGTATATTTCAACAATTCAAAGCCTTGGTTGAGAAGAAAAGTGGATACTTCATGAAAGTGTTGAGTTTAGATAGAGGAGATGAGTGTATTTCTAATGAAATTGTAAATACTGATAATGCAAATGAGATTAAGAAATAATTTACCAAAAGGTATACACATCAACAAAGTGGAGTAGCTGAAAAAAAGCATGATAAAGGAAAAACATATTTTATATATAATTATTGTGGTGAAGTAGTAGCTTGTTTAGTATATCTTTTAAATAGATGTAGAAGAAAGAGTGTTCACAACTTAATTTACTAAGAGGATTGAAGAAACAAAAAAACTATTAAATTCTCACTTAATAGTTTTTATGTGTGGTATATGCTCATGTTACATATGAACTGAGAAGGAAATAAAGATGTATTTTTTATGGGACACTACTAGAAAAAAAACCTAATCCATTGTTCCATTGATTAATTGTGTCGGTTATGCTTTGGTAAGTTATGGATGCCTTCGTGGCATTAGTCGATGGTTCTCCTTCTAACCGTCTTCCCTGTCCTTCCAACCGCCCAATCTGCACTGTTTATTTACTTACATGATAATTAAATATTTATTCAAGGTGTTCAATCATTTTCCATTCTGTATCTGCCTTCTAATACAATGAGAATTAAAAACCATCAAAATAGTATAATCCAATCATCAAGAAAGTGATAACTAAAAGAGATGTTCAGTTTGTTGAAGAAGTATGTGACGAAAATATTGGAAAGACATGTTTTCACAAAAATTACTTCAATTGAAAATGAGTTGAAAAATGGGAATGTGGCATAAATAACAACACAAGTTAACACTCTAGAGATATCTTCATCCAATGGTCAACTAGGTTCTCAAGATATCATTGTAGAAAGGTCTCTAAATTCACATGTATGCGAGTTTCTCACAAGTTGTCACTCTAGAGATGTATTAAGTGAAACTTTATATTCAACATCTCCAAGGTATCACCCAAGAGATACATTAAGGCCATCTACTTCATAAAATATCAATGTAATGACATTTCCAACAATGAAAACAACATATCTAATGAGATATCAATCAAAAGACATATTAAGACCACATTAATCCCAAAAACTCCAAGATATTACTCAAGATACATGTCAACTCAACAACTTCACATCCATATTTTCTAAGATCTATCTCTTGCAACAATTCATAGAAGACAAGAAGTTTGAATGAAATATATGAAACAATAGAAGATGATCAATTTGTATATTTTGCATTGTTTGCTAGTTGACCCAATATATTATGTATAACCAATTGAGAATGAGAATCAGGAAAAAGCCATCAATGAAGGCATTCATGCAATAAAGAGAAATTATACTTTGTATCTAGTGAATCTTCCAACAAGGAAATTTGTTATTGAGTAAAATGGGTCTATAAGATAGTTTAATGCCAATAGAAATATTAAGAAGCATAAGGAAATATTGGTTTCAATGGGGTATTCATGACATCCCAAAAATAATTTCATTACACCTCTA
The DNA here is from genome assembly GCA_019776745.2 of Taxus chinensis. Lineage (NCBI taxonomy): Eukaryota > Viridiplantae > Streptophyta > Pinopsida > Cupressales > Taxaceae > Taxus > Taxus chinensis. The sequence goes on along the minus strand of CM034147.1, from coordinate 313,432,906 downwards.
GTAAGATTAGATATAATTGTATCCACTTTATTAATTGTAGCTTAGAGCAAGAGGAAAGTTTATTAGATGGATGTCAAGTTAGCATTTCTAAATTGACTATTTTAATAAAAAGTAAATGTGTACCAACCACCAGGTTGTGAGATATGTATGGTCTTCGGTAAGCACCAAAATCTTAATATAATTGCATTGTCTCATATTTATTATATGAAGGTGAATGATCAAGGTGAAATTTTGCTTGTATATATTTGTATGTTAATGATTTTATATTCACATGAAATTTGTCAATTAAGTTATCTGTTGTCATGCTAAATGTCTAGCATGCAAAATTTAAAATTTTGGTCATGACAACCAAATCCTCACTTGAAATCCCTTTTCTTGGTCATTGTGAAACCTTCCTCCAACTAGCCTTTCAATCCATACAACCTCTTTGAGTATTTGTCATCCTCATTCTAGATAAGAGGAATGTACCTACATGGATTTCAATTGTGTTTCATGTGCAGGGGGATACATCTAAGTAGATTTCATGGTGATATTAAGATCTAAGGTTGAAAAGTTCTCCCTGTAACCATATTGTAGCATGAGAACATCCTCCAGGAAGATAATTGCAAGGGCTCAATCCCTAAGGAGAAAAATGAAGTGATCCATTGTAATTTTGAGTAAAATTATTGAGGCATGTAGTGTCAGGATCCATTCAAGCAAGATCAAGTAACTACGAGTGTTTGGAATGTGATCTTCAATGGAGAAAGTGGCCTTGTTCTGAAATATTATGGGAGTTTCGTGATGAGTTATAAGCTAAAAAGTAGTCAATGGAAAACTCCAGGATTACACTAGGTTACAGATATATCAAATTTGATCCTTGGCCCCACAAATTTCCATGATAGTCTAGGTCACTATCGCTGCCCCTTTTGGTAAAAGAGTGACTAGGACTACAAATCAAATTGCATGTAGAATAATATCTTGAAAATGGTTGGAATGAACTCAATAGGTTTCTTGGAGTCAAAATCATATAAGGTTTGTCCTTTGAACTCCTAGATTTTTTCTTGGGGCAGAAAAATTAACTTATGTGTTCTATTCTCGCGTTAGTAGGTTGACATCAACATGTTTTATAAGCTTGAGCACACTTTTCACCTCTTTTATCCCTTGTCCCTTGTCCTTTGGTGCAAGGGGACAATAGGGACATAAAATTGTTTTTCCTATTGATGAGTTAGTTTGTGTTACTTAAAACATTGCAACTTGTCTCCTAGGCTTGTTCCACAACTTAAAATCATGACCCCTTTACCCTTGGCACATTTTTTAAGGTATGATGCCCCTTTTCCCTTGTCCCTTGGTGCAATGAGTCAATGGGAAAAGAGTGCCCCATTGTCCCCTTGATCTCACTCCTCTGACCCCACCTCATGTGAATCTTGACCCATGACGCATCTTTTAAAGTTTTCTAACCCTTTTCCCTTGTCCCAACAGTCAAGGGGACAATGGGGACACAAAAGTGTGCCCAAGTTCATGGAGTTAGCCCCCCAGTCATGTAAAAAACCTCATCTCAACTCCTGGAAGTTTATTTGCAGCCCCTCCATCTCCCTCACATGCTTTCACATGGTGACACTTGTCACAATTTGGTGCAGAGTGAAAACTAGTGTCTCCATTGCCCCACATTAATTTACCCCTATTTTCATTGGTGCAACTCACCCTTTAACCCTCAACTAACCCAGGTTAATCATGTGTGGTTAAACATGAGTTAAAGTGCTAAAGGCGAGGTATTGAAAGTTGAAACCCCAACACTAGTCATTTTTGAAACTAGTTTCCCCCCCTAAAAGAGCACGTCAACATGAAAATAGATGAAGAGTAACATGGAACTCCATTGTAGCTTCATTTTGTACATCCATGGAAGCCATTGAAACTAACGCTATGTTGTATGTTCTCGAAATGGTCTTTTTCTCATTATCAGTGATCCCGTGGTTGAAAACCCTTAAAACTTTGCCAAAATGGTCCATTTGAAAATGCCTTTCAAATGATCTATCACTTGGGGGCTATCATGGCATGATTTATTTTCTATTTGAGAAATAATTTTCTAGCTATGAACTACAGTTTGCGTAGAACAACTTAAAATTTCTTTGCATTTTCCCAGTGATCCAACAAGCCAAATTTCTTGAAATTTGGAGAAGTTGATCCTCATAAAATAATCTTTCATTTAAGCCATTTCTTGCATGATGAAGTGGAGTATTTTTGGAGATATGGAGGATTGATTTTTCTCTAAGTAATCTTCCCTCTTCGATGAATTTTGCACTCACCTGTTGATCTGGATGAGAGAATTGTCTAAAATTTGGAGCAAAGCATCCTAGAATGAAACTGAAACTTTTGAAACCACTCTCATCTCACTCCAACATTCAAAGAACCACTTTATAAAAATAGACATCAGGGGTAGGATATCCTAAAAGTAGTAAGTGTTGGGATTTTGGTCAAATTTTTCATATCCATCCATCTCACGTCCATTTCACTAGCTTTCGTCAGCATGAAGATCAAATACTCAGTTTTTGAGCCAATGATGGATGGATGCATGGAGAAGATCATTGAAAAAAGGAAAGTACCATAACTTAAGATACTCTCTCTATTCAATTTTTCTTTCACCACTATTTCTAAGGTGAAGATGACAAAGGTTGAAATCGAGAAAGAAAGAACCTATTAGGATAGTGTTTCCCCCATTGATATCCGAGATCACTTGTGTTGATTCTTTCTCCTTGGTGAGAAAGAGTATCCCATAAGAGAAGAAGGTTGCACTCACAGTGGCTTAGTTCAACAAAGAGGTCAAAGGAAAGGATTTATCCCTAGAGCATTTCCACTGAGATCACTAAGAGCAAGCTCTTCATCATTAGAAGCTTCTTCATCCTCAAATTGATCACTCTTCTTCTCTCTCTTCTGACTGCACCATCAGATAATAATAAATTGCATTAGATGAGTATTAAATGATCATAAATGTACATATATACATGTGTTTCAAAAGGAGGAGCCCAATAAACAAATAGAAAGGTGGAAGCTTAACATACCACTTGAGGAAGGTAAATAGTTTGATGAATTATGCCGACATTCCCCCTTTATTTTCATTGTGTTTACAAGGAAACCCTTGAAACATCATCATCTTTGTCTTCTGATTTTGGTACTTATTCTTTTGAGTGATCATCTTGTTGAGTCGTGATGTGTCCCTTATGCTCCTTGTGATGAGGACGTCGTCTGGATTTTTGTGAATCACTACGACCAGATGTGCTCTTGTTTCTTGAGTTGTAGATGAAGAGGTGAGCTCAATATTCTTGAGTAGGGCGACGTGGATGCTCATGTGGGCGTTCTTGCTCGCATTCATCATCTGCATCGTAGCCTTCCTCAAACTTGGAATGAATCTTCTTCGTCTTATACCATATGTCAAATGATACGTAGTCACGCATTCTTTTATACACCATGTCCCCAAATTGCAAGTTTTGGGGACTTTTAACAACTCAAATTAGAAACCAGTGCTCTCTTGGGATTGAATTCGGTCTCTCAGAGGTAATATGTCCCTATGATTTCTTACAACACTGCTAGCATCTCTAGGGATGATTGTCATGCACTCATATTACTACACAAGATCACAGGCTTTACCTTTTTGATTGGTTACTTGTGTTCTTGTATCTCTATAGCAGAATTGATGAAGTTGGGGTTGTAATCTTATGTTTGTTCTAATTGATTCTAAATACTTTCACACGTCACCTTATCTTCTACATACAGGATGTTGGAAAAATTCATTGCAATGCAGGTGGATAAGCACTCTCGGTTGTGTTTGGACACTGTGTTCTAGTCTTTTTTCCTCCACTAGTCTTCACACTTACAATAAATAGAGGTAGAGGTTTGCCAAATTAGAACACTATTATAAGTCTTTTTTGTTGAATCTTGCGCTATGTTTTTGACATGCCTCATGTGCAAGTCAATGAAGGGAAAAAAACATTTATTTCATTCAATAGTGCACCACTATTCCATTTCACCTTCTCATCTACACTCCACACAGCTCACATATCCTCCTTGCATGTGCTACAGATCGCGGTGTCGACTTCTACCATGCTGGTAAAAAAATGCCAACTAAGGGACATTCAAGTGTCAGTCTATTTTCCATGAGGGGAGGAAAGTCTTCCATGACATCAAACATGTCCTCCTCTAGTTTCTTACACCAAACAACAAAATGCTAGACAACTCAACTCTTATGTTGCGCATAGGTTTGCAAGATTTTCACCATGTAGACAAAACATGTCGCTCAAATAAGATCCTTCACACCTTTTCTCCTACATATTCTATCTCTTCCATAGTTTTGAAACCGCCGCCCAAGTCTAACACAACGTCTAACAATGTTAACAAATTAGAGAAGAATGAATTTGATGCCAAAACGGTGAAAGAAGAAAACTGTAGGTCTGGAGTCATAGGGAGCATTGATACCAATGACTGCAAAATCAAATAATAATACATTACATTGGTAGAGTATTAAATGATCATAGATCTACATATAGACATGCGTTTTAGTAGGAGCCCAATAGACAAACAGAAAGGTGGAAGGTCAACAGTCCCATTGAGGAAGGTGGATAGTTTAATGAAATACACCAACATCTTGTCTCTCTACATTTTAATTCTTTGTTGTGAATGTACTTTTTCACCTTTTGGTCTTATTCATTTAAGTGACCTTTTAATTTTACATTGTAAGAGTTCTTTTTTATTAATAAGAAAAAGACTCATCTTTATTCTTATAGGAATATGAAAGATCGCAAGTGATAGGAATGTAAAAAGTCACTTGGGGGGAGATGAAAAGATATTTTGTAAGGCTATATATTGGGATGTCTTCTCCATTCCAAAAGCTTAGCTTTTATTCTCCTACTACAAGAATAGAATGGAACCAAAAGGTCATCCTACATGAAGACCATTTGTATCCGCCTTAGGGATGAATTAAAAAAGATACAAGTCAAAAAAATATGAAATTTATCATATAATTATAACCATTATTTTTTAGTGTTACTTGTTTGGGGTCATATCTCCTAGCTTGTTCACCCAATTTACAAACCAGTGGATGTTTTGGAAAGAAGAGTGAAGCAAACTACTAGACTATGACTCTAATTGATGAATATGTATCATACTAGTTCCCAAAGCACTAAACTGCTTTGAATACCCTATAAATGCAATATACTAAAAACTGTTGAAAACTGCTAAAAGGTAAATTTTCAAGACTTTCTACAAATACCTTTTCAAAAATCTTGTTATGTATCAAACATGTTTTCCTTAGATAGAAAGGTCAAAGGTTTTAAATATTCTCTTCTTTTTTTGGGCCATACTTCTATTTGGAACCAATAGATGATTCTAGACCAAGAAATGGGTGTGTTTTTTCACATCAGTTGAGAAATAATGCCTCCAACTTCACTCTCAAGATATCCAAAAAAAGTTTCGAATCCTTAGCTCATTTATTATACCTACTCTGCTATATGGGGTTGAGGCTTGGGTGTTTTACTTTTGGAAAGTTGATCAAATCCGATTTAAGATATTTCTTGCTCAATGTTATGCAAGCGTCTCCATACTAATAAATTAGTCCTCAAAGACACCATTCTTGCTAAATTTAGTACAAACCCTCTTATTACACTTGTGCTATATCAAGTGGTGATCACAATACATAATGTTAGGAGAATGTAAAACTCTTTGGTTAATTTCTTCTAATACCCTTATCAAGCATTCAAATCATCTCTGCAACAAATAATTTTTTTGTCTACATTGGATGATTCACCAAGGCTTCCTCTTTTCTAGGACTGGTAGATAGTGACATAAATAGACATTCCCCACATGTCTTTTCAAATTATACACATGAGATCTATCTAAGAAGGAGATAAATATAGGTATCAGAGATGAGTTCCAAATAGCCTCACCATAGTTCAAATGGTTATAGCCTCGGGAACCACTTTCCTCAAAGATTCAATCCTCATAGGATGGGCTCATCCAACCTCCAAGTTACAATAGACTTCAACTACCCTTTAGTTTGAGAGTTACATTTGCCCAATTTAGGTTTTTTCATACTACCTCCATATAAAGATTGATCACTATATCCCTCTAGAGCAAGTATTGTGAAATTTGCTCAATGGACCCTAAAATTGAAGATTAGTTTATATTAAGATACCCTCAATGTGATATTAGAGGGCTTTTTATTACCGTTTTAGAGAATCATATAACTCTTTCCATATTTTTAAGTCTTATAAAGATCAAAGATAGTTGGCTCATCTCTTTCAAGAGATTTTTAATCTCTACCAATATCTTGCTAGAGACTTTGATTCTCCAATGCTATGCACCTAGACAATTGTCTCTATCACTCACCTTCTTCCATCTTCAAAATTGAGTAGGAAGTGACCTTCTGATTAGATTTTGGATACGAGGAAGTCTCTAAAACATTAGGGGATATGATTTATATTCATATATATCTACTCAATGTATACCCTCTTCTCTTTTGAGTTTGTTGGATCTACTCTTGCACTTCTTATTCTGTTTTGTAAATTATATTTTTTCAGTCGCATAATTCAATTTTGATCCTTGTTAGACATTATTATTATTGTACCTTATTGGTGCATAGGCTATTAGAACTTGTGCATTTTCTTGGTAACTCTTGTCAACTTCATCTTTCTATTATATATCATTCCCTAGTGAAATCATAATTATATTGTTGTTCGTGTTTGTGTGTGATGGAATTGGCACTGGAGTCATGCACGAGTTGCAAATTCTATTTTCTTGGTAACGCTATTTTCAATATTGGTCATGTTATTTCTCTTCTTTCTATATATATATTATTGTTAAAAGAGGATTAAGCGGACGCTACCCCATATAAAGGATGGAGAAAAAGATCAGACAATGAAGAACGAATAAAGTCGCCTCTTCCAACGGCAAAGGAGATCAAACCAACAGCAACAACAAGAAAACCCACAACAAAAACATAAAACCAGCAGCTATCTCAAGCTTTAGACCTCTTCCCTTTGGATCTTAACTACATCTTGAGGGGAGAGATGACCCTTTTCTTCTTCCTACTCACACCAGTCCAGTCATGTTTCAAATTTGGATTTTCGTTTTCACTATGGATTGGAATCTATATTTCAATCTCATTCTTGAGATTTTGGGATCCTGTTAGTGCATCTACATCATACATTCTACCTTCTTGCACTTCCTCCTTTTCAGGATCAGCTGAATTTTTAGTTTCAGAAACTAAATCAACATCTGAAGGATCATTCACAACTAAGTGTCTAAGATTGAAATTCTTCCACCAAAAGCTTTTACCTTTAGCATGTTTTCTTATCAAGTGACAATTTGAAACTAGATAGCCAAGAGAGAAGCAATTTCTACATTTAAAGAGAAACCCTTCATAGTCCAAATTTTGTAACCAAGTCCTATCCCCACTTTGAGTTCAATAGCAGTAGGGAAATCGACAAAAGTATCCATATCAAACAAAATTCTGGCATATGCTGTGTGCTCAAAATCATCCGTTTTTGGATCAATAGCAATACATTTCCCTAAAGTATTACCAATAGCGGTTAAATAACTTTCCAACCAAAATTGAAGGGGTAGATACGGAAGACGAATCCACACCGGCTTAACATGGAAGGTATCTGTGATTGGGTTAAACAAAGGAAACCACAGTTTCATTAATAGAAAATAAGAATCAAAATCCCAAACTTTCCCAAAAACAAGATCCCTATCCGCAACCAAAGCAAAAGCAACAATGAAAAAATCCCTAGCACTAGGAAAAATATCCATCCTACCTTCCAGGAACGGAACCCATCGCCTCGAAATCCAAGCATGAAGTGAAACGCCAGGGCAAAAATTGTTGAATCTGCAAATCAATTCATTCCTTTTGAATGAAGCTTCAGATTGAACCACCTCATCACCAAAACAAACTGATGGGGTTGATTTTGCATAAGCCATAGGCTTATTAAGATTGGCTTCTAATAAAACCCTATTTCCATTACCAGATTGTTGCAGCGCATCCTTGAAAGAGGCCTGCATAGGAGATTGAATCGGTTCATTCTCATGATTCTGCACACCCTGGGAAGGGGAAGGATTGATTCGACCAAAGATAGAGCCACCAACAGGAGCGGCGTCCCCTGTATTGACCGATAATCTCTTGTTTGAATCAGGTCCAACCCACAGAGCAGTTCATACACAGCTGTGCTTCACCGCACAGGAGCTCCAGAGAAAAGAACAGGGGTATCATACACTAAGCCATCCCCGACGGAACCAAGGTCCACGACGTTCTCAAACATAACGGCAGAAGCACCATCGGTAGCATCATATCCAATGCCCACAGATGGAACCCCAATACAACCATCTGAAGGTCCTCCACCCCGTCCTCTAGCGAAATAAGGAAAAGGGCGTCCGGGTTGAAATGAATCAGCCGGAACAAGGGATATTCCGGCCACCACAGAACCAACATCATATCAAAAACCTCTGCAGATCTAGCCGACAAACATCCGCCGCCGGAGAGGCCATTACCAGACTCGACTCGGCTGCTTCTCACCCTTCCTTCGCTTTGGGACTTAGGTTTAGGGTTTTCGCGAATATCCTGAGAGCGCCGTTGCATCATCTTAATCAATACAATAACATAGATAATGTGGATATATGAAGTGGTTGGTTGTTTATACTTCTTTTCTGTTGCCTCTAGGAGACTCAGAGCATTTGTTATCGGTGTGGAAATAAATTGTCCGCTTTAACAATTTTTGGTTTATATAAAATCATCTTCATGTTATTGAGTTTCCTACAAATTTAAAGACACCGATTTCAAGCCTACAATCCCCTGCTGAAAACAGTCCACTTCTATGTTGGTTGCGTAATTTATATGCAGTTTTTTTGAGCGCAGTCAAGAGGATGACAAAGCAACAAATGGAGTACATCTCGCGTTCTATATTTTTTTGGCCCACCAGACCTAAATGAAAACCATCGCTATCGGTTGGTTTAATATTCAAATATGCCTCAAAGAAACGGAATTTGCTATTATTCCAGGTTATGCCAATCATTTATTTATCAATCCAAACAAATTACACACAAGTTTTTCAAGACTAATTTCCAAGATAACATGGATCTTACTATATTAAACCAGACCACCCCCATAATTCGTTAGAGAACTTGCATCTTTTTGTAAGACTGAAACAAAATTATATTCAGCGTTAATGCATATAGGATATTCGAAACACAAATGGAAATTTATATTATATTTACATATTTCGTCTTTGTTTCCAGTGGCATATTGGGTGACGTTCTTAACGCTTTAGTCGCTCCATTGTTGTCAAGTGATTGCTCCGCATGGGAGGAGATCATATAACTTATTTAGACCTTGCCCGTAGGAACAAGTATTAAATCCAGCTTGACATGTATTATGAAAAAGACAATTCATTGTATTCAAATTTTTCTGTATTAAATTTTTTGTGGAATACCTTGCTACAAATCGATCAAGACTAGACTAGTGCGACCTCTCCACATCTGATCCAATATGATATGCACAACAATCTTGTTTTAACAACAATAATACCATAAAAATGGAAAATATATCCAATCCATTATAACCTTTGGCTTTCATTGAAATTTGTTTTAAATCTTATGATATTCTTGTCTAGGCTTTAAAGGTTTTCATAGAAATACCCTTAAGAGATGTGATTGCTAAATATGTAAAAAGTAAGTTTGATGATAAGGTTTTGGAATTTTTTAAGAAAATGTAATTGGCGAGTATAGATCCAAATGAACTAAGTTTCGGTAGATCATCTGTCTAGCTTGCTTCAAAATGGGAGCTTTGGAATAACATAAATACATCCACCAAAGTGTAATCAAAAATAAATTTTAAGTAAATGTTTTTGTAGCAATGTAGGAGCATACACACTACATGTGAATTCTTTATTAAAAATATTTAAAGAGATGTGGGGTCATGTAATGTTATAATTGCATCATAAAAACAAACTATTGTTTTTGAAAAGGCTTAAAGTTTCTCAAAGAAATATGATGTTATGCATAGCAAAAATTGTAAGATATGAAAAAATGGGCTTATTGAAAGTGCCTCGTAAACTTTTGTCAAACATTGGCACCCTTGTGAGATATGCATGTAAAATGTGTTAATGTATTAAGTGTTAATACTGTCCATAATAATTGTATCATCATTCAAAATCTTTTCTTTTAAGGTCTATTTAATATGTATTAATTATTTTACACCAATAAACTTGTACTTATGAATGTTTCTTAAATACTTGTAAATGATATTATTATTATTATTATTATATGAAAAAGGTTTAAAATTTGGATATAAATTTAAAATATCATAAACATGTTATATATTTAGTATATATTACGGACTCCATGACCCATTAAAGTTTTCATTAATTGGACATTGCAATCGATTTACAAAAAGTAGGAAATACCAATTCCGATATACCTTTGGCGAATTCTAATTGTAAGGTATGGATACCAATTCCGTGTAACATTCTATGTCTCAGAGCGTATTTTGAAATTTACATTCTCGATACTTATTTCACATACTCTCCTTCTTCATGATCCATTACCTAAATAGATGTGGTCCTGGTATAAATCTCTTATCTTCATTGATTTTCTCCAAGCAACATTTAACCAATAATTAAATTAAACATTCTTGCTAATATTCTTACTTAACGTATTTTCTGATTTATCAGCAGGTAGCCATATGTTAATGGGTGACTGAACTGACAAATGGCAAGCATTACGAAAAACTTTCCAACCACATCTGGATCAGCGCTCCCCTTGCTACTACATATGTCACATTTGTAATGATCATATGTTCATCAGAGGGATGTACATTGAACTAAAATATGTGGTCTTCTTCTATTATTTTATTTGATAAGGATAAATATATATAATTCTGGAACACTACCTAGTTACAAAGATGCCAAATCCCTAATACATATTAGAGCCCACAAAGATCAAAACAAAACAAAAAGCAAAGATGTAGCAAAAACACAACAAAAATTGTAGCATTAATAGCACATGCTATTTCATAACAGACAATGAAGGAGATCACAAAACATTTTGGTTAAATATTTTGAGAATTGGCCTTTTTCACCCTTCTCCGAACATGTTCTTGATGACCTTAATTCTCTCACCATCATATTATTTCTATTCCTTACTCTTTGTTTTCCTCCAACATGACTGAGCCTGGTCAAGAGTGATTTTATTAGTCAATAGTGGTTTTAGCACAAGAAATTGTCATGATGTTCTATTTTTTTAGATCTAATGTATAAAAAGTGCTCTTTCTAGCAATTTCGGATACTATCAGGGGTTTGAGATCAGCAAACTAGAAGATTATCATTTGGATTATCTCCATCTATAGAAATCCTTACAGCCTTTGATTTTTTCTTTGAGTCACACGAACATCCATTATAAATCTATTGACGCACATTGATGTATAGGAAAAAACAAGAAAATGACTGGTTTTAAAAAACCTTAAATTATGAAAGCATTTTCTTACCATACACATTTACCATTATATGTAAATTACATCTTTGTAGGTCTATAAAAAATAGGGCCAAAATAAATATCATTATTCTTAGGCAAACATTAAAGATTGAACTAGTTTGGATGCCATTAAAAAAGGTGTGGATCCCATTTATGGATCATACATTTCAAAATTTAGGATCCATTATTAGGATGTAATATTATAACTTTGTTGTTGACAACCTGATACAATTATGGTTGAATGGTCGTTCCATAACAATACAAGAATGCAGTTTTTTAATATCTTATCTTTGGAAGATAGAATCTTCACCTATGTTTGTTACATTGCTTTTACAAATGTTTTCACGGTGTAATGCTTTTATTTCTGTGATTCAATAGTTGATACTCTCTAATGTTACCAAGATGTTAACAGACAAAGTTGATTGTTTCTCATATTGTATTGTCATGGGTTAATCATTCATTTTTTTCAGGTATTTTTGATATGAAAAGCACCATGTTCATTCATCCTTTATATGTTTCACCTTTATCTTCCATTGTGTAGGTAAATTATTCGCACTATCATATGCAGCTAAAACATCTTTCAGTTATGAATACAAACTTGTTTCTCATTATCCAAGTCATTACAATTGTGGATTCATAAAAAGAAATTTATAAACACTTATAAAGAATTTACACCACTGATTGAATAAATCATGAGCATATCTTCACAGAGATCTAGCAAGTGTCTAGAGCACTGTGTGGAAATTAGATCCTTTCTTTTGAAACACTTGTTGGTAGCACAATAATGATAATAATGTTAAATTTCTTAATTGTATCCTCATGATTGTGTCCCACTAGTAAGAAACTTTATGTACAAAATGTCTGGAAATCATCATTTCTAGAAACTTAGGATAAAAATGTAAATTAGTTATCAGTGTTGCCACTTGAAGCATTATAGAGTTGCAATTAAATGACCATATATATGTTGTTAAATATATTATAGTTCTCACTTGTAAGTGGAACATGTTCTGGGAACGTACATCTTCCTCCTTTTAACCCTAACAATTTTTCCATATTGATTTTATTTTTTTTAGAGTCTTTACATACATGAAATGGTATGTTTAAAGCCACTCAAAACTAATAAAGATAAATTGTTTTCCTAGTATGCATGAACATGTCATGTGTTTATCTGTACATGACTATTGAGACATAGATATAATGTTGTGGTCCTATAAATTTTAATCCTTGTTCAATAAATAATAAGCAAAATTTTCTAAAACCTAAGTCTTTTGTTCGTCTATCAACATATTGTTTAATATAATATGAAGGTCCTTTAAAATAAGTATTGAATATTATTTTCTTCCTACCCTTAGCATATATTTTTCCATATTTTCCATTTATAATCCATAGTGCTCAAGAATCCATTAGAATTTTGCACTAGTTGCGTTATGTGGGAATATTGTTAATGAGAAATTTGAATATATGGAATTTGTTGTTTCAATACATACCATCCCATGATTACATGTGTTTCGGGTATTTTATACCAAGTGACCCCTTATGTTGAAACCTATGACACCTAGTCATCAATTATTTTGAGCCATCTGTCAAGTGACCAAGGGCGACAATGCTTTTTACACAACTTAAAATGTGGAGATGTTGATACTTGAGCATAAGTGGTGAAACTCTTGGCATATGTTCTTGATCATGTCTAAATGCTTGGATGAAGATTGTGATGGGACAAATTTAAATGCATGTTTTTGGGTCTAGATTGAGATGATGACCTTCAAATTGCTAGTTGTTTAAAATATTCCTCTAAACCATATGTAATTATTACCTCAATTAATTTGGAAATATTAATGAGGTCTTCTAGTTGTATTTATGCATTTATTGTTTTCCTAATTAAGCCGCATTTCCTTTATTTGCATTACATCTTGGTGAACCGACACTACGTTAAAGAGCTAGATCCTATAATGTGTTGTGTTGAGTCTATTAATGAGCTATACCACAGGGGTTTATATTAGGGTTTTAAATTTGAGGTAAAATGGACTTGATATATTGTCCCATAGTAAGCGGTATAAGGGGTTAAAGTATAAATAATTTTAAAATTATATTAGGGGTAGGGTATGTGGAGTAGTAGGAACAATCATGGGGTAAATGATAGAAGCCCAAAATTTAGTGACAACATGATTTTTATAGAAGAAACATGTCTTTTCCATAGTAATAACTCTGATAACTCTCAAAAGTTTGGACATTCTTCATAGTATCATTGCAAAGGCATATTTCTTGTTATTTGATCCAATGTTTTTAGGAGATTGGATGTCATGAAGATTAATATCATAGGAAATATGGGTAGTTCGGATATATAGTAAAATAAGGGACTTTTAAACATTGGATGTCATGAAGATTAATATCATAGGAAATATGGGTAGTTTGGATATATAGTAAAATAAGGGACTTTTATAATCAAAAAGTTGTATTGTGAAGGGATGTTCATAATTGAAAATGGAGATATAGATTTGGAAACAGGTGCATTATTTATTATACTACAAATACACACGTAGAAAATAGGAAAATGTTTTACAATCAAATACTATAATAATAGATTAACATATTTACTTGGTGCTTGATTTAGAAATAATTTATTATACAATCGTGATGAAATTCTTTGATTAATGAGAATCATAAATAATATCAACATAAATCTTCTGGCGTGATCATTTATTTGATCTCATTGTGTAGCATCCTCGATTATTTACCATGTAATGTTATAACATATAGGCACCTCCATTTAATTTGATCATTCCAATGTCGAGAAAGATAAAATTTAGGTGAATGATTCCATGACACGTTAATTGTGTCGGCCCTCAAGGAAACCCTAAATTGATAATATAAAGTGAAGAAACATGATTTCAATTTTATGAGTAAGTCTTCTTATTGAAAAAAGAAGGGGATCCAATACAACAAATTTAGTTTGTGACAAAAGAATACTCGAAAAGGAAATAGAAGACGTCAATACATTTAAACTAAAAGACATGGTTCACAAGAAACAAAAAATCGTTGTTGAAATCCATTCCTTATTTAATAAAGTCTTCAAATAGAAAAGGAGGAAGCTAGGAAAGCCCATCATAAGTAATGAGGATCTGATGTTTTGGAAGTGGTTGAAATTCAATAAACATCTCGAATAAATGGTGGAGATTGAATTTGAAAATTGTTTTTTACATGTTGGAGTTCGTTTGGGTGGGTCAAGATTTTAATTATTTTTGCTTATTTTAAAAAGTTATTTTAAAGTGCTTTTTTTTCCTTGGAAAAATTCGATCATTTCAATGATGAAACTAGTTGTATGGTTACTTATGTAGTTTTATTTGTAGATTTTCCTTAGTCCATTCTCTCAAACTTTTGGAAGTAACAGTAGTTGATATGTCTATAAATATTAAGTTTTGAGGCATCTACTAAGTGATGAGTACGGTGAAATTTAGGGGATATATGTGGTTCTTAAATTAGGACTTTACGAAGAGCAACAGTCAGGGGACAAGAAGTCCCTCCTCTTTAATGGGAGAGGTTCCCTTATTCAGAAACGAACCTATTTACAAATATACAAAACATGATTTTCTGGTTGAACTTGGATATTACGAAAGTGTTTTCTATAAAGATCATCAATTACAAAAGGACTGAGGAATGAGAAACGAGAATGAGCAGAAAGGCAACATGCAGAATTATAGATAACAGAGTAATTCTTTATGTATGCGAAGTTACAGTGAATTGAAACAAGATCATTTGTATCATATAAATAAGATGGAATTTAAAGACACAAAGTTCTGTAAATAACATCTGCCAGAACACAAAGTTTCTTAACATAACACAGACAAATGATCTTCACAAAAATTAAATGAAAGCTTGGGGATAAAAGAGATCAGATAGACAAAGAATGGAAAGCCCTTCTGTATTGATTTCTTTATGATCTATTTACACTTTCAGAAAATAAGCCAAGTTCTTCCTCCTTTCAAAATGGCGTGGAGAGGCCATTATATAGCTTACAAATCAGTTATTCTTTGTAACTACTTCTTTTAACTAAAGATTAGTTAAGGATTGCCAACCGCAATACCTCAACTAATTACAATGAATCCGAGAAAAAGAATTAGAAAAGAAGAGAAGAATAAGGAGAAGAAGACAGGTGGTTATGAATGGGAGGGACCCACTGACTTCAAAATTCGCTGCCTGAATCTCTTCAATGCCTCGGTTATGTCTCTGCCACGAGGGACTGACGTGCTGGCTGTAGACTGAGCCCAAAATCTGGGGCACTTCTCCATTTCCTTATCAAACTCGACATGAGTATGGTAGAAACATCTGCGCCGTTGGTGTAGGGTTTGCATCAGCCATCCTCGACCAAAAAGTCACCAAAGTCAAGATGATGAGCTTCACTGTCCCTGACATTTGATCTTCAAATTGATAGTAATTCGGAGGGTAGAGCCGCACACTAAACTCGGGAAGGAATTACAGCGTGAAAAATGCATAGGGGGTTCGCTCATAATATAGCCGTTTAGGAGAGAGAAAGATAATGAATGCGCATTTACCAATTTGAATAAGCAAGATATTCGGGTAGAGCGGGAAAAAATAAGCACGAATGGCACTTGGTTCATTTGGGACATGTGAGACGCGAATGCGCGAAACACGCGGCTCGGGTGATTCGGGCGAAGCGGGGAAAAGACGCACAAATGTCTTTTGGGACATGCGGAACGAAAGTGCGCGAAGTACGCGACTCGGGTGATTCGGCCGAAAATGGAACAACTTGCCCATTTGAAATTGGGACATGCGGGACAAGTGAGACGCGAATGCGCGAAACACGCGGCTCGGGTGATTCGGGCGAAGCGGGGAAAAGACGCACAAATGCCTTTTGGAACGTGCGGGACAAAAGTGCGCGAAACACGCGACTCGGCCGGATCGGGCGAAAATGGAACAACTTGTCAAATTGAACTTGGGACATTTGGGACGTGAAAAGACGCACAAGTAACGTGCGGGACAAAAGTGCGGGCGACTCGGCCGGATCGGGCGAAAATGGAACAACTTGTCAAATTGGACTTGGGACATTTGGGACGTGAAAGCGCGAAGTACGGGCCGGCCGAAAAAACAACTTGCCCGAAACTTCGGGGAAACCTTCGGACCGGCCGATCGGGGAACAGAGCGCCCATTTGAACTTGGGACACGCGGGACAAAAATGTCCGACAGGCCCGAAAAACACACAGAATGACCCAAAAAACGTAGATTTTTCCCAAATTCTCGACTTTTAACATGGAGTACAACAGAGAAGACACCCAAACTCAAATTTTTAAAATTTTCACTTCCTTAAGAGCAGGGGAATTTTGAGTGGACAACAGCTGGCTCCTTCTGGGGATGACTTGGCATAAATTCAAGGAATGGGACAAGGTAAGAACTTAGACAAACTCAGGGAAGCAGACCAGTACCTTATCCATTGGGCCACGGAGTCAAAAAGCAAACCAATACAGAGGACAACACACCAAAAATGAAAAGGAAAGAAAAACAAAAACGCTGTACAGAATATACAAAGGACCCCCTAATCACCTATGACTTGAACAACTTAAGGTACTGCCCACTATACGGAAGTGGGAGAGGAGAACCATCCATGTAATCAAGATAAAATGAATTCTTACCAGCAAAGTGTCTGATCTTGAAAGGTCCGAGCCAAAGGGAATCGAACTTGCCATGGCTGCCACGAGGTTCATGCCTTTTATCCCATAACAACACAGTGTCTCCAACTTGGAAATCTCTGAACCTGGCTTTCTTATCAAACAGGACCTTTACCTTCTGCTGGTGAACAGATATCCTATCAGCAACCTCCAATCTGTCCTCATTCAGTTTGTGAAGGTACATAATTCTCTTATCCAAAGCATCACTGAAACTAGTATCTTCAATGGCCTTCATTAGATGCAAGGCTGGCAGCTCCACTGTTACTGGCAATTGAGCTTCTACTCCATATACCACTTGAAAAGGAGACATTCCAATAGCTCTCTTTGGTGTAATCCTGTCTGCCCAAAGAGCATCATAGAGCTTCTTGTGCCAGTTTCGTTGAGACTCATTGACTAATTTCCTTATAATAGTCACCAAATTTTTATTAGTGGATTCTGCTTGCCCATTTCCCTGAGGATAGTAATCTGAGGAGTGAGCCAAAGAAATGCCATACCCATAGCAAAAATCCATTATCTCAGTTGAAGAGAAATTCGAAGCATTATCTGTCACAATCTTGTTAGGTACACCATACCTTACCAAGATGTTCTCTTTGATGAAGCTGCACACCACTTCAGAAGTAGTACTCTTAACTGGAATAGCTTCTACCCATTTGGTGAAATAATCCGTGGCAGTTAATACATGAGTATGACCAGCACTAGAAGCAGGATTAAGTGTTCCAATGAAGTCCAAACCCCACTGTTGAAAAGGTTCTTCAATTACAACTGGCTTAAGAGGCAAAGAGGCCAATTTGGGTCTTCCCACGAAGGTCTGACAAGCCTCACATTTATCAACCCACTTGGATGCATCTCTGAACAAAGAAGGCCAGTAATATCCTCCACGAAGTATCTTATGAGCAGTGACCGTTGATGAATAGTGTCCTCCACATGCCTGATCATGAAAAGCTGAGAGCAACTTTTTCTGCTGTTCCTTGTCCACACATTTCAAAAATCTTCCATCTAACCCACGTTTGAACAAGGCGTTTTCCCATAACACATACTGCACTGACCTAAGTTTAACAGTCCTCTTTTCTTTGGCAGTTAAATGAGAGGGGCATTCTCCATAGGTGAGAAAATGAGCAATATCAGCATACCATTCATCAACTGAGCTAAGAAACAGAACGGTAGGAAGGCCAACTTTATTCTCCAGTAATTCATGCTTAGCTCCTTCAGCAATGAGCTCACAAAGACCTTTTCCACGAACCAGCTTGGTCGGTTTGATGTCAATGTCATATTCTTGGACCTTAGCAACCCAGTTCCCTCTCTTGGATCCAAATTCTTGTTGTGTGAGAATTGACTTAACAGTTGTATCTGGAACCAACACCATGGAATGAGAGTTGAGGATGTAAAAACGAAACTGCTTAACAGCTTTGACCACTGCAAAAGCATGTTTTTCCATCATGGTGTATTTTAACTCATGATCTTTCAGAATATAGCTCATGAACGCAATTGGGAGTTCATGCTCATTAGAGTCTTCTTGAGTCAAAACAGCAGCCAAGGTATTATCTGTGGCATAGCAATAGATAATAAAATCTTTGCTGAAATCAGGACAGGCTAAAACAGGAGTTTTAGCGATAGCTCTTTTAATACCCTCAAAGGATTCCTTTCCTTCAGAAGACCAACCA
The DNA here is from genome assembly GCA_019776745.2 of Taxus chinensis. Taxonomy (NCBI): domain Eukaryota; kingdom Viridiplantae; phylum Streptophyta; class Pinopsida; order Cupressales; family Taxaceae; genus Taxus; species Taxus chinensis. Next base: position 313,414,074 of record CM034147.1, on the reverse strand, counting down.
AACGTTTGTTTCCCTTTCATCATTTGAGAAATATTCAAAGTTAACTCTGCAAAATCAGGGATGAATCTTCTTAAAAAATTGATCTTACCAAAGAAAGAGTGCACGCCCTTTTTGCTGGTTGGGAGAGGAATTTGCTGGATAGCTTGTACTCGTTCAGGATCAATCTTAATACCATCCTTGGAGACGATGTGCCCTAATAATTTCCCCTCTGTGACACAAAAGACAGATTTTTTAGGATTCAAAGAAATCCCATGTTCTCTGCATCTTAGCAGAACTGTCTCCAGGTGGTCAAAATGATCCGCCCTTGTTTTAGAAAACACTGTCAAGTCGTCAAGATATATGACAATACACTTCCCTTTCAAACTTCCAAAGGCCAGATCCATGGCTCTCTGAAAAGTGGCACCAGCATTAATGAGCCCAAAAGGCATTCTCTTGTAAGCAAAGGTACCCCAAGGAGTAGTGAAAGCTGTTTTGTGTTGATCTGCAGTATCAACCTCTACCTGATTATATCCCGAGAATCCATCAAGCATAGATAACATTTCAGATCCTGTTACTGCTTGCAAGACCTGATCCATCATGGGCAAAGGATAATTATCTTTCAATGAAGCCTGATTCAGATTCCTGAAATCAACACAGATGCGGATCTCACCATTTTTCTTCCTAACAGGCACAATATTAGCAATCCATGTTGAATGATGAATGGGAAAAATGATTTTGGCCTTCAACAACTTCTGTATTTCCTGAAAGATGGTGTCAGCTATTTTGGGGTTGTATTGCCTCTGTTTCTGCTTAAAAGGCTTAATTCCAGGTTTGAGAGGAATAAAATGCTGCATATCTTTTGGTTTGAAAGCTTTTAAATCTTCATAAGAGTAAGCAAGAACATCCTTATACCTCTTTAAAAGATCAATTGCTTTCTTCCTCTCATCTGCTGTGCAACATTTTCCAATGTTCACGAGCTTAGGATCAGTAGAACTCCCAATATTAATTTTATCATACTCAGCTGATTGTTGAGGTCCAGTAGAAGCTCTAGACTTTACATACCTGTCATGTTTATCAAATAGTTCCTCTAAACTCACCAATCCTTTAGGAATCTTGTTTCCTTTGAGTTTGATGCACCCATCCTGATCCTTTTCTTCTCCTTGGGTGACTGCTTTGTCAAAGGGCACATTTTCACGAGGCAGGTTATCGCTTCCTTCAAAATACAGCTCTTCAAAATTACCCTTGAGTTCTAAGAAAGAAAGCAAGTGCTGATCATCATTGAAAACTTGCCAGTTATTGGTATTATCAGGTACACTAGGCCGATGGACCATCTCAATGGTGAACTTGTCTTGAGAGAAGTCAGGATGAGGAATCAGTAGTGACCCTGAGACTGCTAGTGAATCAGCCCTGCTGTTCTTCTCCCTAGGTATTGCTTCGATGGAGAAAGCATCAAGAAATTCAATGGAATCCCAAACCTGATTCCGGTAATGTTTCAACCTTCCATTTTTTACCTGGAAAAGGCTTCTAACTTGCTTAACAATCAATTCTGCATCACCACAAGCCAGAAGATTCTTTACACCTTGTTCTTTGGCCACTTGCAGTCCAAGAATGAGAGCCTCATACTCTGCTGTATTATTAGTATTTTCGAACTGCAACTTGAATGAAAAAGGATGAAGGCTCCCTTCAGGTGACACCAGTAGGACACCAGCTCCAGAACCAGCTGAGGAACAACTTCCATCAAACTCTAAAATCCAAACACCATTAGGATCTTTAGGTGACACTTTGGGGAGTTGGATTTCATCAGGGGACATAATCATATAGTTACCATGCCCCATATCTTCATAGAGTATTTGTGCTTTAGGATCATCCGTTTTTTGTACAATATACTCAGATTGCTTCTCAGGCAGCAACTTCCTCATTTGTCCATTAACAGGTACGAGTGCATGTGACCAATCCATTTGAATTTCTCCACCCACATCTTTACAGAAGTTCCTACTTAGCAACATCCCGTATGAAGGAGGAATATCTGCTACTAAGATGGTAGCCAAAACTCTCTTCTCAGGCAAAGCAGCAAAAGCCACTTGTGCATCTTTAATTCTTCCGACCAGGGGCACTTCCTTACTCTCCATAGAGTAACAAGATCCATAAGTGCGTGTGAGGGTCAAGCCTAAGGCATGAGCTACTTTAGCAGGCATCACATTGTCTGAGGCCCCTGAGTCTATGACACAATTACTGAGCCTATGGCCAGCTATAAGAAGTGTTACATAAAATGGTTTAATTTTGTCATTAGGTGAGGTGACAGCGGCTACCAGACTAGGCTGTGGTGCAGAAGGAGGAGTGGGTAAAAGGCCTTTAGAGGTGGTCTTAGAATGGGAATTGACAAAGTGAATCATTTTAGCAAAAGCTTTGGGATGGGTTTGATAATACTCAGCCTCTGAAATTTGAACCTTAGTCTTTTTTAGGTGATCAATAATATCAAAAGACCCAGAAGTGGACGGGCCATCATCACTTGAGATCCTAGGTTTATCAACTTTAGGAGAAAAAGAAGTAACTTTACTAGCAGGATTGACAGGACTCACCTTTGGTGTAGATGAAACGGGGATAGGAGATCCTCTTTTTGCAATTACAGGGATAGTAGCCGGCTGCTCCTTAGATTTCTTGGGGGGCTGCGTCACTTTCTCCCTCTGCTTTGTCTGCTCTCGAGTCATGACAGCGAATGATTCACTATTCATGTCCGCTACTACTTCATCATAATCATCTCCATCATCAATGCCCTCAGTAGTGAAGAAATTAACTCGAGATCCCTCAAGTTCATCTGCTTCATCATCAACTTCTTCCACAAATTCCTCGCAAGCTTCATTATCCTCATCATCATCTGGTTCCTCAACTTCACAGGTTGCATTGACAGGAACTTTAACAGGAGGTCCTTCAAGCGCTAATCTTGTTTGAGAAGCAGGCAAATGATTTCTGGGCTGAAAATTCCTCCTTGGAACGTCTGCATAAGGAGCATGCTGAGCCAATTGTTTCTTTATGGCAATGAGATCATTCGCAAGTTTTTGAACCAATGGATCAGTATTAGGTCCAGGAGTGGAAGAGGAGGAAGAAGCAGACTTAGATTTGGAAGGGTCTCTCCTCAACTTCCCTGACATGATTAAATCATCCTCGACACTAACAGCAAGAGTTTGATCTTCAGCCAATGTTGCGAGATTAGCCCTTCTTAGTGCATAACTAACTTCAGGCGATTGGGCATTTAGGAAGAAACATTTTTGGATTTGATCAACAGGTCGAGTATTTGCCGGAATTTTATTAATTAACCTGTTGAATCGGGCCACAAATTCTCTCATGGGCTCTGGTGAATCTTTCTTTATCTGAGAGATTTGGGCTAGCAAGGCATGCACATCTTCTGCTGGTTTGAAACGGTTTTCAAACCTAGTTCTCATGGTGTCCCAGCTAGTGATAGCACCAGCCGGAAGGTGATAGAACCAATCAGCAGCATTATCTTGTAAAGTCTCAACGAACAGTCTCACGGAGACGTCTTCATGTTCAACTCCCAGAACTCCACATGCAACTATGAAGGCTGCGATGTGTTCATCAGGATGCACTTTGCCATCGCCTTTGAATTTAGGGAAGTTCTTCCGGTTACCTCTGGGTAACTCATGCAAAGGCTGAGGAAGAGCAAGGGGCCCGACACGATGACCCCAGGGCAATGGTACCGCCATTCTTGGAAAAATGGCTTGGAGAGGAACTGCAACACCAGCAAGAATCAAAGCTCGAAGATTAGGACTAGCTGGCTCTGAAGGAATACCACCCGTAGGAATTCTATCTTGAACAGGTGGAGTGCTTGTCGAACGAGTCTTTCTATTTCTTGTTGAAGGGAAAGGAAAACCCTGCTGCTCCAAAAGCTGAAACTGAGAATCTTCAATACCAAGGGCCCTTCTCCCTCGAGTAAAACGCGGAGTCGCCAGATCAAAGGATGATCAAAAATTACAGAACTGGAATATGATTTTCCCCAGCGGAGTCGCCAAAAACTGTTGGTCGTCAAATAGGACTTTACGAAGAGCAACAGTCAGGGGACAAGAAGTCCCTCCTCTTTAATGGGAGAGGTTCCCTTATTCAGAAACGAACCTATTTACAAATATACAAAACATGATTTTCTGGTTGAACTTGGATATTACGAAAGTGTTTTCTATAAAGATCATCAATTACAAAAGGACTGAGGAATGAGAGTACGAGAATGAGCAGAAAGGCAACACTGCAGAATTATAGATAACAGAGTAATTCTTTATGTATGCGAAGTTACAGTGAATTGAAACAAGATCATTTGTATCATATAAATAAGATGGAATTTAAAGACACAAAGTTCTGTAAATAACATCTGCCAGAACACAAAGTTTCTTAACATAACACAGACAAATGATCTTCACAAAAATTAAATGAAAGCTTGGGGATAACAAGAGATCAGATAGACAAAGAATGGAAAGCCCTTCTGTATTGATTTCTTTATGATCTATTTACACTTTCAGAAAATAAACCAAGTTCTTCCTCCTTTCAAAATGGCGTGGAGAGGCCATTATATAGCTTACAAATCAGTTATTCTTTGTAACTACTTCTTTTAACTAAAGATTAGTTAAGGATTGCCAACCGCAATACCTCAACTAATTACAATGAATCCGAGAAAAAGAATTAGAAAAGAAGAGAAGAATAAGGAGAAGAAGACAGGTGGTTATGAATGGGAGGGACCCACTGACTTCAAAATTCGCTGCCTGAATCTCTTCAATGCCTCGGTTATGTCTCTGCCACGAGGGACTGACGTGCTGGCTGTAGACTGAGTATGGTAGAATCATCTGCGCCGTTGGTGTAGGGTTTGCATCAGCCATCCTCGACCAAAAAGTCACCAAAGTCAAGATGATGAGCTTCACTGTCCCTGACATTTGATCTTCAAATTGATAGTAATTCGGAGGGTAGAGCCGCACACTAAACTCGGGAAGGAATTACAGCGTGAAAAATGCATAGGGGGTTCGCTCATAATATAGCCGTTTAGGAGAGAGAAAGATAATGAATGCGCATTTACCAATTTGAATAAGCAAGATATTCGGGTAGAGCGGGAAAAAATAAGCACGAATGGCACTTGGTTCATTTGGGACATGTGAGACGCGAATGCGCGAAACACGCGGCTCGGGCGATTCGGGCGAAGCGGGGAAAAGACGCACAAATGTCTTTTGGGACATGCGGAACGAAAGTGCGCGAAGTACGCGACTCGGGCGATTCGGCCGAAAATGGAACAACTTGCCCATTTGAAATTGGGACATGCGGGACAAGTGAGACGCGAATGCATGAAACACGTGGCTCGATTCAGGCGAAGTGGGGAAAAGACGCACAAATGGGGACATGCGGAACGAAAGTGCGCGAAGTACGCGACTCGGGTGATTCGGCCGAAAATGGAACAACTTGCCCATTTGAAATTGGGACATGCGGGACAAGTGAGACGCGAATGCGCGAAACACGCGGCTCGGGCGATTCGGGCGAAGCGGGGAAAAGACGCACAAATGGGAACGTGCGGGACAAAAGTGCGCGAAACACGCGACTCGGCCGGATCGGGCGAAAATGGAACAACTTGTCAAATTGAACTTGGGACATTTGGGACGTGAAAGCGCGAAGTACGCGGTTCGGGTGATTCGGCCGAAAATGGAACAACTTGCCCGATTGGACTTGGGACATTTGGGACGTGAAAGCGCGACGGGCCCGAAAAAGACAAACTTCGGGGAAACCGGCCGATCGGGGAACAGAGCGCCCGTTTGAACTTGGGACACGCGGGACAAAAATGTCCGACAGGCCCGAAAAACACACAGAATGACCCAAAAAACGTAGATTTTCCCAAATTCTCGACTTTTAACATGGAGTACAACAGAGAAGACACCCAAACTCAAATTTTTAAAATTTTCACTTCCTTAAGAGCAGGGGAATTTGCCCATAAGCATATCCCCGAGTTCTTGTTTAAAATTAAACTAATAATCTAAGGCAATGGGATCCACTTATATAACCATTCGTATTACTTCCTAAGACTCCTAATTCAATAAAATCCAAATGAATGGATCATAGGACCCAACAATAGACCCAAACATAACTAGTTGACCTTTCTCATAACTCATGCCTTCAATCGATCATCTATTCCAAGTTCATTGTAATTTTCCCTTTTCCAAGTATTTAATTTTGAAGACTTTTATCCCATTCATCTTCTCTTGGGCAAGAAGTTGAACAAGGGAAGCTTTTATTGATGTTTTCAATCTTTTTGTCAGCTTTTATCTTTTTATTTCGTGGTTTCTCTTATGAGGAAGGTCGACAGGGTTGGAGAGGTGAAAAGACGAGTTAAAAGATTAAAGCAATCACCCTTCAGAGGCCGGTCTTGTGAAAGACTCCCTAATTGACTTTTGGCCCTAACCTTTAAAAATCTTGCTCTCTTTCAAATGATTTCATTAGAACAACTCTGTTCAGATGATTTTTGGAATTGGTTGGTTTCTATGGTAGTCTTGTGTGATCTTTGGCACTGTACCTTCATGCTGGTTCAGTTTTTCAATTTAACCCTTGATGGGTGTTTATTGTATTTTGAACTGTTGCTATATTTCTTTGTGTTTTGTATTCCGGCTTTAATTTACATAATATATGCAAGAATGTATGCTAGGCATGCTCTGTGAGAACCCATGAATTGTTCTCGTGATGGGTACAGTGTAATGCCAAATTTTTTTTTTGCAAACTAAAAGAATGTTTAACTTTCATTTTTTTTTTTGATAAAGTAGACACAACAAAAGAAATACAGTTTTGATGCAACATGCATGATCACACTTTGCATATTTATACACAACAAGGCTTTCAAATATAACCTGGAACTAAAAGAAAACTCATGTTTTCAAATATTGATATTTCAAGATTCTAGCAACAATGAAGATAACTCTCTTAGTAACAACCAATGTTTACAAGAAGCAATAATTACAATAATGGTTATTTACAAGAGTGTATAGACTTGACAAGTCACAATCATTTACAAACTGATGGCAATGCCCACAAAAGAAGAGAATGACCAAGATGGCAAGAGGCTTCAACTATCTCCAACTTGAGCTCCAACTCCAATACTCCTACAAGAATCCAACTCCAAGAGAAAACATGGCTTGTTTACCACCCAACCAATAGGCATCATCACATGTCTTTCCATGGTTGGAAGTCATGCTAGCCTCCCCCAAGCCCATGGGAGAGAGGAACTAGCTTCCACAATGTGCACAAGTAATAATGGGGGTTTACACACAACAAGACAACATAAAACCATTCAACCACTACTACATGTGAAAACAACAATATGAGGATAACAATGCCAACCTCACAAGGGGGAAGAGAGGAAGAAGGATGCCCAAATCAAGGTGTCCAACCATAGGATCACCAATAAATACATATATATAAAAACTCCTTATACCTCCTAATCACACATCCTCCTTATTCCTCCTTATGCTATAGAAATCCTTCTTGGGAGGATTTTCAAACCCAAAAGGGTTTCCTCACCAAGAATGGGGAAAAGTTCAAGCCATATGAGCCTTTCTCCCACCTCAAACCATATGAGGGGATGAGAAGAGACCTTCATGGCTTGACCAACAACCATGAGGTTAGAGAGGGAAATCCCTCTCTCTTCCCCTACATTCTCCAAAAACCATCATTCCACATGATGGTGGAGAGAAAACAAAGGAAATAACAAGACAAGCAAACAACCACATTCACCATACAACATTTCACACTATTTTATTTATCAGTCATAGTTGACAAGATAACAAAACTAAGAAGGAAAAATGATAAGAACCCTACCTCTAATAAGCTTTCCAAAACTCTAAGCTTTTCCCCTTTGTCCAAGCTCCCTTCCAAGCTCCAAAATTCTTCAAGTGCTCCAAAAAAAATGAAACAAGAAGACCCCTTCTTCCCACATGAGGAAGAATAAAAAGAGGATCCCAAAGGTTTCCTCACCAATGGGAAAGTGACAAGTGTCACCCCCTCTCCTCTCAAGAGTCAAAGATTCCAAAAACAAAAAAAGTAAGAGTAAACTCACCTTTTATCCCTTTTCAACAAAAATACTAAAAACTAAAATAAAACAAAGTGGAGCAACTTTTAACACTTTCACACAATCCAACCATCTTACAAGGATGGTGACTAAAGGGGGCTAAATGGGAGGGAAACTCCCTCCAAACCTTGGAAATAGGTCCCCCTACCTATTAGGTAGGGTCCAAGGGCCCATTTTCATGCTAAGGGAGCCCCCAAACTCAAAAGGGGTCCCTAAAATTACCTAAAATAACCCAATTTCGGGTTTGGCATGCTTGGGCACAAGGGTAGAGGGTGTGGGGTTCACCCAAGGTTCACATGTGGTCCCCAATCCCTTCTACCAACACACACACACTTCCCAAAACCAACACTTAACTTAAGATAAGATTATTAACCCCTAAGCTAGTTTACTTAATAAAACACACCCTAAACATAATTAATTTTACAAGACATAATTACATTACAAAATGAGGGGTTCACCCATGGTGCCCAATTAAATACATCTAATCTAAGGCCTCAAACAATTTAGCATGGTTAGGACTCAGCCCGTGGGCCGCTTGTGCACAATTGCGTAGCTGCCCTGAAACCCATGCTCTCCTATACCTGTCACCTGCACACTCATTGCACACATTAACCGCATCTGTCCAATATAATAAACATCATCTATACATCACAATGACGGTAAAACTTATAATGTCCGATCATAATTTACAATTGATAGTGCAATGCATACAATTATCCATATAGTTTGCCATGAATCATCCACAATCAAAATTGCAACGACATATACATAGGTTAGCATAAAATCACCATCATTAAATCCAAAACACTATATCATCAATCAAATTAACCACAAGAGGCTAATCATCTAACCGATAAGCCTATCATATAACTCTGTTAGTGTCATCACATCATACGAAATATAACAATATATGAATATAATCCAATTGGCGCTACGCGCCCAAAATGCCATAATGTCCAAGAGAATAAAATATCATAGTAAAATGTCCAACGTCTAATAGAGTCTCAATCAAAACATGTCTAGAAATAAAGGAACCAACAGATAACTGGAGCTATAAAAATGTGGGTACTACATCCCCCTCTCCTAGAATTAGACTTCCTCCTGGAAGTCATTGGAAGAGATAGGGATATCTAGCCCTCAGTGGTGTAGCATCCTCCCAGGTAGCTGATGACTCGTCATATCGGTCCCACTGCACTCTAACCTGGTCCAAATCTCGACCCCGAAGGGCCAACCTCCGGTGCTCCAGTATGCGTACGGGCTCCAATCTCCACTGCCCTCCGTCCTCTACCTGTAATGCCGACCAATCCAAGACATGAGAAACATCTGGTACATATCTACGTAGTACAGAAACATGAAAAACTTCGTGGGCCCGTGCAAGGCGTGGTGGCAAAGCTAGACGATAGGCAACTAGACCGATGACCTCAAGAATATCAAAAGGCCCCACAAAACGAGGCGATAGCTTAGAACCCTTTCCATAACGGATCGGAATCTTATGAGGACGAACCCTCAAGAAGACTTTGTCACCCACTGAGAAGTGACGATTGATCCTCTTGGTGTCCGTATACGCCTTCTGGCGTGCTCTAGCCTGCTCAAGACGCTGCCGAAACAGAACAACCTGCTGCTCTAAATCCTGAATATAAGCTGGCCCCAAAATAATCCTGTCATCTAGTCTATCCCAACTCAAAGGTGTCCTGCAAGGTCGTCCATACAAAGCCTGATAGGGAGCCATGCCAATGGAGCTATGATAACTGTTATTGTAGGCAAACTCAACTAAATGCAAATAGTCTTCCCACTTCTTCTGCTGGTCCATCACGTACATCCTCAACATGTCCTCTAACACCTGATTAACCCTCTCTGTCTGCCCATCTGTCTCTTGATGATATGCCGAACTGAAATTAATCAGTGTACCCAAGGCCTCCTGAAAAGAAGTCCAGAAAACTGATGTGTAGATGGTGTCTCTGTCATTAATGATCGTCTTCGGAATCCCATGAAATCTGACAATGTCCTCCATGAACACTTTGGCGATGGCATGTGCATTATAGGTGACCTTGGTTGGCGAGAAATGTGCAACCTTGGTCAACTTATCCACCGTGACCATAATGGCATCATGACGATAAGAGGACATAGGAAGTCCTACTATGAAATCCATGGAGATCACATCCCATTTCCACTCGGGAATGTCATGAGGGTATAAAAGTCCTGCGGGATGAGAATGCTCTGCCTTGACTCTCTGACACTCAAGTCACCGTGCTACAAAATCTGCTATGTCTCGACGAAGACCTGGCCAATAATATAACTCTCTCAAATCGGCATGCATCTTCTTCACCCCTGGATGTGCTGCGTAAGGGGCTCGATGAGCCTCAGTAAGGATGAAACTACGCAGATCACCTGCCTTAGGCACATAAATGCACCTATGGACCCGAAGCAAACCATCTGACTCTAGCATGCATCCTGAATATCTGCCCTCAAAAGAACCCTGAGAATCCAACATCTTCCTAGCACCCTCATAAAACCTATCCTCTGGAAGATGCTCAAGTATCCTGCCTCTCAAATCTGACTGCAGTGTCAAAGAAGCAAGCACATGCCGTCGTCTACTAAGTGCATCTGCAACAACATTTTCCTTTCCCTTGATATACTGCACCTCCATGTCATACTCACAAAGGAACTCCATCCAACGCCGTTGACGAGCGTTGAGGTTCGGCTGAGAGAAGATATGCTGTAAGCTACAATGATCTGTCCTCAAGATGAAAGGTCTACCCAACAGGAAATGTCGCCAACGCACAAGTGCATGAACAACTGCTGCAAGCTCCAAGTAGTGAGTAGGATAGTTAAGCTCATAGTCCTTGAGCTTACGAGACTCAAAAGCAATAACCCGACGCTCCTGCATAAGAACTGCTCCCAAACCTTCTAGTGATGCATCAGTGCACACAACAAAATCCTCTGTCGGGTCTGGAACTGCTAAGATGGGCGCCGTGGTTAACCTTTCCTTAAGCAACTGAAAGGCCTGCTCACATTTTTCTGACCAATCAAACTTCTTCCCTTTCCTCTGAAGAGAAGTAATAGGGTGAGCAATCCTAGAAAAGTCCTACACAAACCTGCGGTAATACCTTGCTAAACCCATGAAGCTCCTCACCTCAGTGACTGATGTGGGAGCTGGCCAATCCAAGATAGCCTGAATCTTAGAGGGATCTACGGAGATACCCTTGCCTGATATGATATGACCCAAGTACTGAATCTCTGTCTGAAAGAAGCTGCATTTTTCCAAGTTCCCGTACAACTTCTGCTCTCTCAAAACCTGAAGTACCTGCCTCAAATGCTCCTCGTGTTCCTCCTCGGAACAAGAATAAATCAATATGTCATCAAGGAACACTAAAACAAATTGATCCAGAAATGTCCTGAATACTCCATTCATGAGGCTCATGAAGACAGCTAGGGCATTAGTCAAACCAAATGGAACCACTGTGAACTCATAATGCCCGTAACGTGTGCGAAATGTTGTCTTATGAATGTCTGCATCTGAAATGCGCAACTGATGATATCCTGACTTGAGATCGATTTTGGAGAACACTCTAGCTCCCCGCATCTGATCAAACAAGTCATCAATCCTGGGGAGTGGATAACAGTTCTTTATTGTGACTTTGTTGAGCTGTCTGAAAGCTACACAAAGCCTGAGAGAACCATCCTTCTTTTTCACAAATATGACTGGCGCTCCCCAAGGAGATACACTAGGGCAAATGAGACCCTTCTCTAACAACTCCTCTAACTGAATCTTGAGCTCATGAAGCTCTGAAGTCGTCATCCGATAGGGTGCCCTAGAAACTGGTGCAGATCCAGGCACTAAGTCAATGGTGAAATCCACCTCTCTACTAGGTGGTAAACCTGGAAGCTCTCCTGGAAACACATCTGCATACTCCCTCAAAACTGCGTGATCATCAAGGGGCGAATGCTCTGGAGTACTGTCCAAACGATCACTGATAGTGATAGCAAACAATTGACAACCCTTACGCATGCTCCGCTTGAGTTGCTTAGCCGAGATCATACGCAAGGAAATGGGTCTCTGCATCCCTGAAATCACAACTGCACTACCCAGATCATCATGACACTCAATGACCTTCTCTCTACAATCCACCTTGGCTCGATGAGCCTCGAGCCAATCCATACCCAACACTACCTGATAGGATCCTAAAGGAATAACTCGGAGGTCAAGCGTAGTGGAGAAGACTCCCAAATCGAGTACACAACTTTCCACATATGAGTCCACGGCGAGTTTAACCCCAGAGGCCAACTCAAACTGCCAACTATCTGGCTGCCTAGCCACCACTAGCCCACACTGGTCCACTATAGAAGGTGATATAAAGGAATCTGAAGCACCTGAATCAAAAAGTACTGAGACAGAAATACCCCTGATAGTACCTGTCGTCTCAATGACTGTGGCCTGATGCTCAGCCTAGCGGTTGTCAACCGCTGCATACACACGATGGGCACATCCCACGTCACCCAATGTCTGCTCGAATCTAGGAGCCCTCTGCATATCCGTAGTAGTGGGCTTGTGCGGACACATACACACATAATGATCTGGACCCCCACAAATAAAACATCCCCCTGTACCTCTCTGAGATGGGGTCCCTCCTGTGCTCTGGCGAACAGAACCTGTCGGTCCAACCCTAGCAGACTGCTGCGAGCGGGCTGGCTGTGAGTGATGTGTACCCGGCCTCCTGTCTCTAGACCCAGCAAAACCACCTCTAGACCCTCCTCGCTGAAAACTCTGAGTCTGTCTACCCCTCTGATGCTGGTGTCCCTGATGCTGTGTCTGCTGTGATGGGTGTGGAGGAGCTCTCGATGCTGCTGGAGAAGACCAGAATCCTCCTCTAGGGGGTGGTACTGCTCCCCGTGCTCTCTGACTCTAGAATGCCTGAATTCTGTCCTGGAACTTGCTCTTGTTTCTTTCTCTGTGCTCCTGAGCCTTGGTTCTATTCTCCTCAGCCAAGTAGGCCTTCTCAACGGCCTTCTCGAGCGTGGGAGGAGATAACATCCTAACAGAGCCTGCTATATCTGCATTCAGGCCCCGAATGAACCTGTTTACCTGCAACTTCTCATCTTGTAGGTAGTCTACATACTGCAAGAGATCCAAAAACCTACTCTCATACTGCGCCACTGAGCCAGAACCCTGTCGCAAGTCGTGGAACTCATCAATCCTCTTCTGCACAAAATGCTCTGACATATACCGGGCCCTGAATCGCTCCTCGAACATCTCCCATGTCACTGTATCTCGTGTCAAATGGAGCTTCCGCTCCTCATTCCTCCACCAAACGCCTGCTGCGTCTCGGAGGAGGTGTATGGCGAACTTGGCTTTGACGTTGCTCTCATGAGAGTGCAAGCCAAAGCAGCTATCCAAGCTAAGGAGCCAGGACTCTGCCCCAAAGCCATCTGTCGAACCAGTAAACGTAGGCGGCTGAAGACGAAGAAGGTCTCGAATCACACTACCTGTGTCTCGATCCTGGCGATGTGGTCTAACAGGTGAAAAAGGTCGCCTATCTCCAAATGACCCCTCGAAGCTGTGTGAACGGCTGTGACGAAACGAGGCCACCCTCTCGCCAAGGATGGAAGGGCTGCGTGACCTCTCTCGTCTCGGAATGTCGTGCTCAGGTGGCTCTGGATGTGCGTCCTCACCAATCCCCTCCTCATCTCCTAACTGAATGTCCTCCTCTCTCGGCACCTGCGGTGGTGGAAGACGCTCCTGTACGACACCTATCAACTGCTGCAGGGTCTCCAATAACAGAGGCCCAAAATCGGCCACTGGCGGCTCTCGTGTAGGTGCGCTACGACCCGAACCTCGAGCTGAACGCCCCCTCTTGGGTGCCATCCTGAGCCCGAAAATAAATAAAAAATTATAAACCTTCTAAACGTTTGTTGGAAGCGTTATATTATTATTATTTAATTATTATCATTATTGTTATTATCATTGTAACACCAAAAGCAATTCCCCTTCCCATTAATAATTAATTAATAATAATTATTAATCAATTAATTTATTTATTTATTTTCCTGAAATAAATTAATACCATCCCACAATAATTTAATCATTTTAATCTATTAAGCTCCCTAGGGTTTTAAACAAAAATTTACACCCCTTGCAAAAATTAGTCTTCCCCCTTTTATTAATTTATTTTATTTATTTATTATTTTCTCTACACACTCTTAAATTTAATTTTGTTTCCCCTCTTTTATTTAATGTACCCACACACCCCCTTTTATTTATTTTCTTTCCCATCAAATTTCCCATAACTTTAAGTTGTGTAGGGTTTAAAGTGCACCCTAGGATCAAACTAATATTGGCCCTTGATTTTAAGATGCTCTAGAAAACCCTAATCCATCTTTAACTTATCTTTTCCTTCCTTTCCCCTTTGGTTTCATTTTTATTTTTCTTTCTTTTGTGTTTTCATTTCATTCTCTCTTGCAGGTGGAGGAGCCATGGAGGAGGAGCTATGGAGTTTCCTTTCTTATTATTATTATTCTTCTTTTTTCTTTTTTTTTTTGGTAGAACCTGTTGAAGAAAAACTCAAACTTTTGATGAGCACACACACACACACACACACACACACACACACACACACACACACACACACACACACACACACACACACACACATATATATGCGTGTGTGTGTGTGTGTGTCTATATTCATATTTTACTTTATTTTTATAAATACATATATATGTTTTTTTTTTTTTTGTGTTTTATAAGGTGGGGGGAGTCGGCTGCACAGGGGTCGCGCGGGACAGGGTCGCGGGACAGAGCCGTAACAGGCGAGGAAGGGGCGCGGGACAGGGACGCTAGGGCAGGGTTTGGTTTGGGCGGGGGTTTCGGGGGGTGTCCGAGGGCAGGGGGTGGCGCAGTCTGGGCGCCGGGAGGGGGTCCGTGGGGGGACAGGGTCGGGGGGTCCGAGCGCGGCGGAGCAGAGTCCGGGCGTGGGGGAAGGGGGACGGGGAAGCAGGGGAACAGGGGGCGGGCGGAACAGGGGATATATATAGGGTATGGGCGAGCGGTTTGGGGGGTTCGGCCCCCAAACACAGTCCGTGAGTTTTTTTTTTTTGTTTTTGTTTTTTTTATATATATATATGGGTTGGGGGGGCTGCGGCCCCCCACAAAAACTGTTATATATATATATATATATATATATATTTTTTTTTTTATAGTTTTATTTTTAATTTAATTTATATATGCAATAATATATATATGTAGGTACACATTATAACACTATATACATAGAGTAGTATATTAATTTATATGTATTTTTATTTTATTTTATTTTATTCTATTTACTTTTTATTAAAATGAAACAAACAAAATAAAATAAAATCATATATATATATTTATTTGAATCTATATTTGATCATTTTATTTTTGCAATAAGGAAGGAGAGAGACTAATTGCACTCTATTCACTAATATTACAACCAAAGTTAAGAATAAATGCATTACAAGAATGGTATTTTATTTACATTTAATCATGCTACCAACAATTTACAAGAAGAGGATTTAATGCTGGAACTAGAGTTTTTTTTTTTTTTTTTTTTTTTTTCATTCAATGATAATCCCAAGGCTCAAAGCTATGACTATATTTCCTTTCTAATACTCTAACAAGACACATATTTCAGATTTCTAAACAACAAGATATCCAACAAGCAATAATACTTTCCTTCTCAAACAAGGATTACAACAAATTTTTATTTTTATTTTAAAAGAGCATTCAGTACAATATTTCATTTCCAAGAAGCTAAAACTCAAATACATAACTATCCAAGAACAACCCCCTTTTATATATATATATATATATATATATATATATATACACACACATTTTTTTTAACAAAATAATAAAGATAAAATAAAACAAAAATTACCCAAAGAGTCCGGGTGTTTGAACCACGGCTCTGATACCAAATGTAATGCCAAAATTTTTTTTTGCAAACTAAAAGAATGTTTAACTTTCATTTTTTTTTTTTTGATAAAGTAGACACAACAAAAGAAATACAGTTTTGATGCAACATGCATGATCACACTTTGCATATTTATACACAACAAGGCTTTCAAATA
Organism: Taxus chinensis; assembly: GCA_019776745.2. Lineage (NCBI taxonomy): Eukaryota > Viridiplantae > Streptophyta > Pinopsida > Cupressales > Taxaceae > Taxus > Taxus chinensis. The sequence continues at coordinate 313,397,903 of CM034147.1, read as the reverse complement.
TAACCTGGAACTAAAAGAAAACTCATGTTTTCAAATATTGATATTTCAAGATTCTAGCAACAATGAAGATAACTCTCTTAGTAACAACCAATGTTTACAAGAAGCAATAATTACAATAATGGTTATTTACAAGAGTGTATAGACTTGACAAGTCACAATCATTTACAAACTGATGGCAATGCCCACAAAAGAAGAGAATGACCAAGATGGCAAGAGGCTTCAACTATCTCCAACTTGAGCTCCAACTCCAATACTCCTACAAGAATCCAACTCCAAGAGAAAACATGGCTTGTTTACCACCCAACCAATAGGCATCATCACATGTCTTTCCATGGTTGGAAGTCATGCTAGCCTCCCCCAAGCCTATGGGAGAGAGGAACTAGCTTCCACAATGTGCACAAGTAATAATGGGGGTTTACACACAACAAGACAACATAAAACCATTCAACCACTACTACATGTGAAAACAACAATATGAGGATAACAATGCCAGCCTCACAAGGGGGAAGAGAGGAAGAAGGATGCCCAAATCAAGGTGTCCAACCATAGGATCACCAATAAATACATATATATATATAAAAACTTCTTATTCCTCCTAATCACACATCCTCCTTATTCCTCCTTATGCTATAGAAATCCTTCTTGGGAGGATTTTCAAACCCAAAAGGGTTTCCTCACCAAGAATGGGGAAAAGTTCAAGCCATATGAGCCTTTCTCCCACCTCAAACCATATGAGGGGATGAGAAGAGACCTTCATGGCTTGACCAACAACCATGAGGTTAGAGAGGGAAATCCCTCTCTCTTCCCCTACATTCTCCAAAAACCATCATTCCACATGATGGTGGAGAGAAAACAAAGGAAATAACAAGACAAACAAACAACCACATTCACCATACAACATTTCACACACTATTTTATTTATCAGTCATAGTTTACAAGATAACAAAACTAAGAAGGAAAAATGATAAGAACCCTACCTCTAATAAGCTTTCCAAAACTCTAAGCTTTTCCCCTTTGTCCAAGCTCCCTTCCAAGCTCCAAAATTCTTCAAGTGCTCCAAAAAAAATGAAACAAGAAGACCCCTTCTTCCCACATGAGGAAGAATAAAAAGAGGATCCCAAAGGTTTCCTCACCAATGGGAAAGTGACAAGTGTCACCCCCTCTCCTCTCAAGAGTCAAAGATTCCAAAAACAAAAAAAGTAAGAGTAAACTCACCTTTTATCCCTTTTCATCAAAAATACTAAAAACTAAAATAAAACAAAGTGGAGCAACTTTTAACACTTTCACACAATGCAACCATCTTACAAGGATGGTGACTAAAGGGGGCTAAATGGGAGGGAAACTCCCTCCAAACCTTGGAAATAGGTCCCCCTACCTATTAGGTAGGGTCCAAGGGCCCATTTTCATGCTAAGGGAGCCCCCAAACTCAAAAGGAGTCCCTAAAATTACGTAAAATAACCCAATTTCGGGTTTGGCATGCTTGGGCACAAGGGTAGAGGGTGTGGGGTTCACCCAAGGTTCACATGTGGTCCCCAATCCCTTCTACCAACACACACACACTTCCCAAAACCAACACTTAACTTAAGATAAGATTATTAACCCCTAAGCTAGTTTACTTAATAAAACACACCCTAAACATAATTAATTTTACAAGACATAATTACATTACAAAATGAGGGGTTCACCCATGGTGCCCAATTAAATACATCTAATCTAAGGCCTCAAACAATTTAGCATGGTTAGGACTCAGCCCGTGGGCCGCTTGTGCACAATTGCGTAGCTGCCCTGAAACCCATGCTCTCCTATACCTGTCACCTGCACACTCATTGCACACATTAACCGCATCTGTCCAATATAATAAACATCATCTATACATCACAATGACAGTAAAACTTATAATGTCTGATCATAATTTACAATTGATAGTGCAATGCATACAATTATCCATATAGTTTGCCATGAATCATCCACAATCAAAATTGCAACGACATATACATAGGTTAGCATAAAATCACCATCATTAAATCCAAAACACTATATCATCAATCAAATTAACCACAAGAGGCTAATCATCTAACCGATAAGCCTATCATATAACTCTGTTAGTGTCATCACATCATACGAAATATAACAGTATATGAATATAATCCAATTGGCGCTACACGCCCAAAATGCCATAATGTCCAAGAGAATAAAATATCATAGTAAAATGTCCAACGTCTAATAGAGTCTCAATCAAAACATGTCTAGAAATAAAGGAACCAACAGATAACTGGAGCTATAAAAATGTGGGTACTACATACAGGCTACTGTGGTGCTTGTTGTTGATACTTGTCGGAGGGGATACTGATGGACATTTGTTTGATTGTTCAGTTTTATTGAACATTTCGTAAGCTCTGTCGTGGTTATTATTGGTGGTGGTTATTGATTCTTGTTGGGTTTCGTTTTGTCATTTAAAGTTATTTATGAATAAATAACTTGCTGTGTAACTGTATCTCATTGCGATCCGGTTGAAGTTGTTTTTCCTTTGCATTGTGGTTATGGGATTCAACCCGTTGACGGTATGCAATATGGATATATGTATTTATTGTATTTGAAACGACTCTGTAGAGTCCATTGAATGATTCGTATATTTTGGGACCACTGTGGAAGCTATATATATATGAATTTTGGTAATTTGATTTTTCTGAGTCTTGAAGGAGTAACAGGTAATGCGACTTCTGTTATTTGTAACGAATACCTTTGTTTTACAAGGAATTTGTGGTTCAGACTCAGTTGGGTACTTATTATGTTTCCACTCTATGTAAGCTTGGAGCGAATATTGTTATAAGGGTTCAGTCAGATTCCTTGTTTGAAATCAGTATTTAGATTTGCTTATACCTGATTGTGAATATCGACCATTGTTGGCATGGTTGGAATCTTTAACTTGTATTTAACTTGTATATCATTTTCTGTAGAAGCTTTATCGTGAATACTGTTATACGGATTTAGTTTTTAATCTTTGATAAGTAATCAGTGTCACTGCTTCTGTATAAGCCTGATTCTGAACATGTAATGTTTTTGGCTTTGTTGGACTTCTTTAAATAGCTTGACATCATGTAATTTGGCTTTTTATTTAGTGGGTCGTGGATACCATACTTTCAACCCTAGATGCGTCCAGAAGTGACTACGATATGCTATGTTTCCTTTCTGATTAAATTCCAGTTAGATATGGCTGTGCATGTTGCAGGGATTTTGTTTAAAAATCTCTCTGCATAGTCATAGGGAAACGTCATTGCTTTAATGATTATTGAGTCTCTTGTTGACTGCGATAAAAGAGAAGATCTTTTGATTTCAACTTTGGATCTAAAAGCCTTACATTGTTTAGTAAGGACTAGAATGGGCTGTAGGTTGATGTATGGGATTGTTGGCGTGTTACGTCTTCTGTTGCATGACTATCCTGCCTTGAGCTAGACTGAACTAAAAGCCGTCGACTGCACCTCGACAGGCAATGTGGTGAATCCCTTCTTGTTTGCCGCTTCATGTGGAGGGTCTTGTGGAAGGTCTTGTGGAGTTTGTCTGGTAGAGGGTCATCACTGTTTAGCGTGAGAGCTACTATACTGCTTGATAACTACAGTAGTTTGTTATATTTGATCTTTACAAATCTGTAGTGCTTTTGATGGTCTCGTCTGATTTATTTGCATGTGTTTAAGGTGAATGCCTTGCTCTTGGAAAGACGGTACAGTCATGAGCTAGTTATGAAGGAAATATGTATAATTCGTTTATTTCTCTTCTGTTATTAAGTATATGTTGATATAATTGTTTATCTAACTTTTGGAATTGTTCTATCATGCTGATGGAATCATGAAAGGTTATTTATTTATTGTGTTGAATATATGTAATCCGTTTGATGTTGCTGTCCTTGGGATTCAGATGGGTAGTTGGGTTGATGCATTTGTCTTCTTGGTCACTAACGTTTTGATGAAGTAATTGAAAAGTATCTAAGACTATTTAGTGACTATAATTTGAGCTATGCGTTTATAGTCATGTTGTTTTACAAAAGCGTAGTCTGAAATATGTTTACTTGTTTAGTAATATGATCTCATTTAAACAGGGTGTTTAATGAAAACAATTGATGGATTGCAATTGTTTTAAGAGTTAGTGCTTATCATGCTCAGTTCATCGAACTGACCCATGTTGACAATTTTTGCAGATGGATGCCGTAAGTGGTAAAGGCACGCAGATCTGATAGGATGATCAGATTGTTTAGATTTGATTTAATGTAGAATTACAGCTTGATTTTCTAAATGTACTATATGTGGAAAGATGTTCCTTTTACCGTTGAGTAATGTATGAAGTATGCTGAATGCATAAAATGTATTTGTATAGTTCTGAAAGGAATGGAAATAAATATTTGCTACTTATGTGCTATATTCTTATTTTGATAGTTTGACTTTCTTCGGTTTATATACCGGAGGGGCATTGTTATCATTGTATAATTTGGAGACTTTTGTGATTGTCAATGTAAGTTTACAAGAATATGAGACTGAATTCTTATGATTGTTTAGCAGTTCTAGTATGTGTTATCTGAAGCTAAAATTTGAAATATAGATCACTGTCTTTTTGAAAGATAAGGATAAAATAAACCTAAGCAGAACGCTAAACAAGCTGAATTAAATTATTAATCCCTAGTCTTGATTATGCCAGGACAACATTTAATTGGATTCTTAATCGTTATATCTTGATACTAGTAAGTACGATATAAATTCAGTAATGAGAACTGAAATAAACCAAAAGGGGTTCTGTTGGCAATCTCGTGTGAAGATTATGAGTTATTATCCAATTTCGTTGATTTAGAATTATGTATATTCTATGAACTCCTTGATGAGACCTTGGTCTTAATAACTTCTCTATGTAGTGAGCTTTATTGAGAAAGGTCATTCTATGATGAGGATTCCAGGGATCGGGAAAGACTAACCTTAGGGGAACGTCTTTTAATATAATTTAACTCAATGTGCGTAATGCTTAATAGCAAGTAGATCTTTTCGAGGCGGATTTAAAGGTTGACGGCACAAGTCAACTGCAGGGTTGTACCTTCGAGAAGATTAGGATCTTCTCGAAGATACAACAATGCAGGTGACTTATGACGACATCCTTTGCATTGATCGTGAAGATTTACACCTTTAACTCGAACAAGTTACTCTGGGGCTGATTAGGAATGTGGTTACATTATAAGGCTGCCTAGGAGACTCGGGGTATCTTGACACACTGGTTTAACTAGGGTTGACCCAGTATGTCATCTTATCCCTAGTCCTCGAGTGCATCCATATAACATTGTCACCTTACTAATCCGTTTCCGAGTGATTAACCTTGGGATAGGAGGGACTGACAGAAGTCGGTATAAGACATTCTACATAACATAAGAATGGGGTGAAGGACGTATTCCAGATTGACGAGTATGCCGTTAAGGAATACGAGACATAAGCAGTATGTTTCAAATCTTTGGCCAAAGTATCGCAAGCTGCTGATTTCGTTGTCCTGAGTCACCTGGTCTAAGGGATGAGATGCGGATGAATAATGGTAACAGTTATTCAGTTAGGTTCCTTGGACAGAGCATTCTGAATCCCAGAATAGGGAAGAGAACCTCAAGAGTGATGTGTGAAATAAAAACGCTAACTCTTATTACTCATGAATAGATCGGTAGATTACCGAGTCATGGAATGAATAGATCGGAGGTACTCCGAGTCATTACAGTTGCATATGGTTATCTGTTATTAAGAATGGTTATTTAATTTGTGAGTTCTAAATTATGTATTTAGAACCAGGAAGCATTTATCAAAAAAAAAAAATTTGACTTGTTCTAATGTGAAAAATGAGGATGTTACATTTGGCGCCACCAAGAAGCTATTTAACTGGTCACTTGGACTCATTTTGGGCATGAATTTTATTATATTTTTATATTTACTTGGTTTTTGGGTTAGTTCCTCAATTCCTTTCTACTAGAGGGTGAAAATCCTTTGGTGTGGCACACAAGGAGGGCAAAACCCTTGTTCAATATAGAGAACAGAAAATCTCCAATTAGTGGTACTTAAGGGCTTCAAAGAAGTTGATGTTGATGGTTTGCAGCTAGGGTTTGAAGGAGAATGCGTTGGTAATGATTCTACATTTATTTTTCACCCTCTCCTATGGTAGCTGTTATCCAAATAGCTCCCCTAGGGATTTGAATAAGTTGCATACACATTCTAGCCCTAAGATATGTATTGAAGAATTACATGCGCTCAGAATCATTTGGCACATTCTTTTGGTCGCAGTTTTACCTACGCATCCCTTTTCCTTTTCTCCTCCTACGTCTCTGTTGTGCCCTCCTTCCGCGCATCCACCTTCTTCTGAGTCAGTTTCCTCCCATACCACGTGCCTAAGTCCTTGGCCCTTCGCACGCCACACCCATTACTTTGTAATAGTTGTGCCTTAACCATACATTCTCTACTCACCGAATTGATTCATCTCCCCGCGTGCATCACGCGCGCCCTCTCCATGCGTTCCTCTATTTTCTCTACACACCCTTCTGTGTTAGATCATCATTTAACATGCTTAAGTGTGTCGTGTGCAATTAGTCAAGCGCGCCAACAAGGTGCCAAATCCTTGGAACAAATGAATGATTGAAACATGGCAGAAATGACAAATGGTTGTACATTTGGCCACCATTCCATCCAATCAGCACATGCCACATGTTTTGCGTGCGCCAATGACTCTGACATCTTCTGACAACCATATCATCAACTACAGAGCTCAGATCGGTGTGCGCCTGGACTTGTTAGAGAGCTGCTGACATCAGCTATAGTGACAAAAATTCAAAATTCAAATCCTAGCGGATCTAGTAGGTGAGAAACGGGAAAATGTCTCTCTGAACATTGATGAGTAGATTGATTGCTCCAACCACCCAATTTGGTATGATCCACTCTCTTTTGTCTTCAACTCATCAAACAAGCACGGGGAAGTGTATTTCACAGATTTCCAAGTAGATTTACAGACATTGAATGCTTCTTGATGGTGGCTATGTTTCAAATTCAGGTTTTCCCTCCTTTTCCCTTCTTCCTCCATGGATTCATCTATAAATGTGAGAGCAAGGCTCATTTTTTATGTTGGACACTCTAAATCCTGACACATGTTGCTAAGGACTCTATATTTTATGTATTTCGAGTTGTAAACCTCAATGTTTGGCTCTTGCATGTGAATATTGGCCTCTTTATCATTGTAACAATGCTGTGCATTTTTGGAAGTAATAGAAGCATCATTTTGTGACTATTCTCTGTCCTAACGTGTTTGTGTTGCTTCTTCTTGCCTCTTCTCTTGCATCGTGTATTGTTGTGCTACTTCAGGCCCCCTGCAATCCCATATTTGGTTTTGTTCCATGAGAATAATTTTGTGAATACATGTTTTTCTGTGATACTCGTGCCTAGCCTCTTTTCATGCATTCCCTATCATTCTCGCTAAGAACAAATAGCGTTCACCCTTCTTTTTTGGTGTTATCGTCTTTTAGTGTAGTTTACTTCATGCTATCCTTCTTTCCTTGGTCCCTTGGCATTCTTAGCTTAGTTTCCCCTTTCAGCACTAGGAGTAGTACTAGCAGTAGAAATAGATAGAGGAACTGACCTTCTCCGGAGATCCATCCCAAGCTCGCAAGGTCTCACAACTTGGGGATGGTTCCATTGTGGTCTCAAACACCTCGGCCCTTCTGAGATCTGAGACGCGGGTGCACGTTTGAGCAACCAACAATAACGACTTGGGTAGAGGAAGGGTTGAGTGCCTTTTGATGGGGATCTAGCTGTAAGAGGTTGAAATACTTCCAAAACACACACAAACAATTTTCAAAAAAACTAGAAGCTTCAAAATAATTTTCTTCTCATTCCGGAATCCACAATAATCTTGTACAACCTTACAATCTTCCTTTTATTTCCCAATATCTCTAAGAAAACCCTAAAATGTGAAAAACCCTAAAAAGTAAAACACCTCAGATAGACCCTAATTTTTTCATACATAATATTCCTTTCTAAATTAAGGTGTATGTCAAATCTTGGCTTATTACATAAAACAAAGCAAAAGATATAAAAACTCTTAAGTGCTAGACAAAACCACCAAAAAGCTTCAGAGCCAATTTTAGACCACTAGATGAATGAATTGGTCCCCGACAGAATACCAAATAGTTACTCAACCTTTCTAAAAACATTGGGGTGACACATTAATAATCAAAATCTAACACCCTGGAAAATTGCAAAACTATCCAACGGTCGGACCAAAAGTTATGGTCTCCGGAAGTTATACTCCAATATTATTCTCCCCTGGTTGAAAAGAATTATGCTCCTATGAATTTAGTTGATGGAATTCATCAAATTTTCCAGTTTCAAACTTCTTCAGCTCCCACTCAGGAATCCATTTTTTTTCTTCCTACTACAAACCTTTCCACTGTACCAAATATTTGTTGTAGCTCCCCTGCCTAGTAGTGACTGTCTTTTGGTCCAAGACACATATTACCCTATCCTTGTTCTTCTTCGGCATCTGCTGCTCCGAGTTCATTTCTTTCTTCCTCCATGACATTTTCCTCATAGCTTGGAAACTTATATAAGTCAGAAACATTAAAAACTTGTGAAATAGCAAAACTGTTAGGTATCTCCAACTTGTAGGCATTATCACTCATTTTCTTCAGAATCCTACATGGCCCAATCTTCTTATACGTTAGTTTATTATATGTCCCCTTTATAAACCCCTCCTTTCTAAGATGAACCATCACCATATCTCCTTCAAATACATTTACTCTCCTATTATCTTCTCCAGTTGCTTTATATTTTGTATTAATAACTTTCATCTTTTCCCCCACTTCTTTCTGCGATTGTAGCATGTGTTCTACAAATGATTCTGCATCATCACTGGTTTTATCTTCACCAGGGAGCACAATCAAATCTAGGAATCCCTTGGGGTTCCTACCATAAACAATCTTGAAAGGAGACCTCCCTGTTTACCGAGATGTTATAAGCAAACACAACTTGTGGTAAAGCCAAATCCCATTGTTTTGGCTTTCTCCAACTATGCAACGAAGGAGATTTCCCCAGCTTTTGTTCACTACTTTTTTTTTGCCCATCAGTCTGGGGGTGATATGCACTATTGAATTATAGCTATGTTCCCATTTTCATCCACATAGTCTTCCAAACATGACTTACAAAATTTGTGTTCCAATCTGAAGTGATCATTCTTGGAGCTCCATGTAACCTAACCACTTCATAAAAAACAAATCTATAATTATGGAAGCATCATTAGTTGTCTTACAAGCGATGAAATGTGCTATCTTAGAGAATATATTCACTAAATTAAAGATAGAATCACTCCCTCATTGTGTGATAGGAAGTCCTAACATGAAATCCATACTCAAATCAACCCATGGCCCTGTAGGGACAAGTAATGACATATACAACCCAATATTATGAGGATGGCCCTTAGCCATTTAGTACACTCTACATCTCTACACGATCCTACTTATGTCTCTCTTTACCTTCGGCCAATAATACTTTTCTACCACAAGAGCAGTTGTTTTAATTATACAAAAGTGTCTAGCGAACCCCCATTATGCAATTCTCTTACAATATTTTATCTCATTGAACCAATAGGGATGCACAATTATTTTCCCTTGAATAAATAACCATCTTGCATCGAATAATCAGAAGAGTCACTACCCATTGTGGTGTCCTTACATTGTCTCACAATATCACCAAAATATGGATCACCTTCATACAATTCCTTAACTACCTCAAACCGTACTACTTTGTTTTCCATAGTTATCAAAAGTGCTACATGTCTACTCAAGGCATCAATAACTTGACTATGCTTACCCAACTCATGCTTTAAGACAAATATATATTCTTGCAAAAACAAAACCCACTTTCCATGCCTATTATTTAGTTTCTTTTGTGTGTTTACATACCTCAATGCTTCATGATCAGTAAAGAGTAAAAATTCCTTGACTACCAAGTAATGTATTCAATGCCTTAGTGCCTAAACAGTAACATAAAATTCCAAATCGTAAGTAGAATATTTCGTGCTCGCTTCATTTAGCTTTTCACTGAAGAATGCCGCAGGCCATCCCTTTTTACTCAGCTCAGCTCCAATCCCGACATGTGAGGCATCACGATCAACCTCAAAGACCTTGCTAAATTCTAGCAATACTAAAACAGGTGCCTCTGACACTTTCTTCTTCAACAATTCAAAACTACTTGCTGCTACCTTGGTCCATACAAACTCCTTTCCCTTCGTACACTTTGTGATGGGCGTGGCAATGCTATTGAAATTCTTGATGAACTTCCCATAAAATGTTGTTAATCCATAAAAACTACAAACCTCTGTCACATTCCTTAGAATAGGCCATTCCAAAATTTCCTTCACTTTTTCGTCATCCATCCTCACTCCATCCTCTGAGATGAAAACCCCCAAAAAACTAGACTTTTATGAAGAAATCTACACTTCTTTAAGTTTGCATACAAACTCTCTTTTCGTAAAAATTCTAACACCAATTTCAGATGTAACAAGTGTTCTTACAATGTCTTACTGAATATCCAAATATTATCAAAATAAACAACCACAAACTTATCATCATATTGTTGTAGTACTCTGTTCATCAAGCTCATGAATGTACTGGGTGCATTAGATAGTCCAAATGACATCACCATGCACTCGTACAATCCACCTTTTGGTTTGAAATTTGTTTTCCATTCATCCCTTTCATGGATTTTGATCGGGTAGTACCCACTCCACAGGTCAATCTTACTAATACATCACACTCCCACTAGCACGTCCATCATATCATCCAGTCTTGGAATCGGGAATCGATACTTAATTTGTGATTTTATTTATAGCCCTACTATCCACACACATTCCTTGGTCTCCATCCTTTTAAGGTGTCAATAGCGCATGAGTTTCACATAGACTCATGCTTTCTCTGACTAACCCTTTATGTATTAGACTTGTCACTTGTTTTTTCAACTCCTTGCTTTATGTCAGTCTCATCCTATAGGCTACCTGATTTGGAAGGGCCGATCTTGGGATCAAATTAATATGCGGTTGTATATCCTGCTTTAGAGGTAACCCATTTGGTAGCTCTTTGGTATGACATCTTTGTATTCTTTTAGTACCTTTGTTGCCACAATGGGTATATCAAAGGCCTATATTTCCACCATCTTTGACATCAATGCATAACAAAAATGAACTTCTTCCATTTTTGCAACAAACTCTTTTGTATACAATAAGTCCTCACTCTTCTCTTCTTCCTTAAAGGGTAACAAGACCAACTTTACACCACCATCCCAAAAAGTACAAGTATTTTTCCCTCCATCGTGTGTAACTTTTCTATCATATTGCCAAGGCCTCCCTAGTAATATATGGCATGCATCCATTAGGATAACATCACACCACACCTCATCCTTGTAGGTATTCCTAATGGAAAATTTATAAGGCATCTTTTCTCTATGGTTAGCTCATTCCCTTTCTTGAACCATGATATACGATAGGGTTATGGGTGCTTCTCCAATTTCAGATTGAGTGTATCAACCATCACAGTTGAGACCATATATTCACAACTACCACCATCAATAATAGTTTTACATACCTTTCCTCTAGAGGTGCATCTTGTTTGAAAGATATTTGTCTGTAACCCAGAATCAACACCAACAACATCTCGTTCTTTCTCATTGTTCGGGATGATCATCGTCATTCTTATCATGAGGCTTTCACTCAAGTCTATAGTAACCTTCATTTCTTCTTCTTCTTTATCTTCAACCATGTTTACTCGTGGTTGTTCGGCTTGCCATCTATCTTGTGTAGGATAGTGTGGATACTCAAAAGCTTTATGCCTTTCTTCACCACATCGGTAACATGTATACTACCTTTGGGGGCAATTCCAACTTCATCCTCCATTATAACCTCTTCCCCTCTGAAACCCCTACCTCTTTGGTAGTTACCATAGCTTTGACCAGATTCATCATGCCCTTCTACATTAGAGGATTCACCTTTTATAGAATCAAATCTATCTCTACCTCTCATTGGAGATGATGATGACACTCTCTTTACACTTCTTCTAAAATTATTCCTCTTGTTCTTTTCTTCTTTTTTTAATGTGAGTTGATAAGCATCATCTAGAATATGGTTGTGAACCATACTCAATTTATTTTGTATGGTATAACTCAATCCATTTACATACCTTGTAGCCTTCTGTTCTTCAGAATCTCCTTGTTCCACCTAGATTGATAGCTTGTAAAATTCATTGGTATACTCTTCAATGTCGAGATCCTTTTGTCTTAGGTTTTGAAACCTTAAAAATAATGTCTGGGAATAATCTACAGGAAGAAAATTTCTTTTATCTTCTTCATCATTTTATTCCAATTTCAGATCTTTCCCTTTCCTTTCCTTTGTCTTTGATTTTGTAGGTGATCCCACTAGATTAATGCATGTCCAACCAACTTAGTGCATGAAAACGTAACCTTTTCCTCCCATGAAAGGGTTTTCCACTCAAACAAATTTTTCATGCGATTCAACCAGTCAATCAACTCCTCTAATCATAACCCTCCACCATAATTAGAAACATTAATCTTGATTTCATCATGCTTTCCCTCTAAATCTTGATCAATCTCTCCACAAATGGTCTCTCATTCATGGTGTCTTCATCTCTCTCGTTTTCTTCTTCATTTCCTCCTTCATTCATTAATGGAGGTAATTCTTTAGTATCATTATTTGGGTCTGCATCCCCATTTGCATGTCTCCTTCTAAGGTGGGTAACTTCTCCTGTGAGCTCAACAACTTGTCTCAGTAGTTCCAGCATATGCCCATTCATCCAACATAACATATCCTCTCGTGTCTAGCCATGATTATATAAAATATAGGAAATAAATTACACAGACAAATGTACTATATATTACCTTCATTGTTCCCGCAAGATCACAATCCAACTTTGATACCAATTGATGTGGATTCCAGCTCTAAGAGGTTTAAATACGTCCAAAACACACAATTTTTTTACAAAAAACTAGAAGCTTCAAAATAGTTTTCTTCTCATTCTGGAATCCACACTAATCTTTTACGACATTACAATCTTCCTTTTATTTCCCAATATCTCTAAGATAACCCTAAATTGTGAAAAAACCCTAAAACTCAAAAAACCCTAAAAATTAAAATACCTCGGATGGACCCCGATTTTTGTGTACAAATATACTTTTGTAAATTAAGGTGTACGTCAAATCTTAGATTATTACATAAAATAGAGAAAAAGATATTAAAACCTTAAGTGCTAGACAAAACCACCAAAAAGGTTTGGAGCCAATTTTAGACCATTAGATGGATGAATTGGGCCCCGAAAAAATGCTGAAATCTCACCCAAACTTTGGTAAAATTTGGCACGGCACATTAATAATTGAAATATAACACCCTGCAAAATTTCAACACAATCCGATGGTCGGATCAAAAGTTATGGTCTCTGAAAGTTATGATCCCACATCACATTCTAGGGTAGAATTCAGCTTTTTGAGTTGATGTTCTTAATCCCCATAATTTATAAGTATGAAACCACACTTTTGGTGTATTTTAATGAGGGTTATGTATCATTTCCCACCCTTGGTTTTGGATGTACTTTTGTTGTCCTAATATTAATTACAGTGGGGTCAGATCATATATTTTCTCTATGATTTTGCTATAATTTGGATTGATAAATATTTCTGTAGTTGAATTAATTAATCAAAAGCATTATTCATCTTTTATTGCATAGTTATATGTTGATGTGAAGTCCCTCTATAGTTTGATTCCTATAGGAATGATTACTGATTATTTTAATAGGGTTGAAGTGTGTTTTTAGATTTTATTCTTCCTTTTGATCTTATTGTATTTTTCTTTAGAAACCTCTCCTTCCACAAATATGTTAAGACCACATCTCTAATTTAGTATGTAATTTCACAAACAAGGACAAAAGCATGTATAATTATATTAATGTGAATTCAATAAAAATAAACAGGTACAAACTGCAATATATATATGTATTACACAACCAGATACAAACAATAATATTGTTAAAACAATATAAAACACCCATAGTGTTTGAATAAAAACAGTAAGATGGTTATGATTAAATATAACCATATAACATTTAATAAATAAACTAACTAATATGCAATGCATAATTAATTAAGGTAATAATATATTTACCCTAACATTATCCCCCTTAATTTTGCATTGCCTGAAGGTATGAGCAGATGAACTCTCTGAACATTTCAAATTTGTCACGTGCAAGTGACTTTGGGAAGATATCTGCTCATTTTTCTGCTGTTGGACAGAACTGGAGCTGTATATTGTGCTTCAAGACATGCTCGTGTATGAAATGTACTTGTACCTCAATGTGTTTTGTTCTTTCATGAAAAACTGGATTGTGAACAAGTTTGAGAACACCTTCATTGTGAACGTACACAGTGGTTGTTTTGTCATGTGGTATTCCAAGTCCTTCCAGTATGTGACGTAGCCAAATCGCTTCACAGACATCTTCTCCTACAAAACGATACTCGACTTCTGTGGAAGAATGAGAAAAAAAATGTTGTTTCTTACTTCCCCATGTTATTGGTCCAGATCCCATAAAGTATACAAACCCTGAAGTGGAATTTCTGTCATCAATGTTGCCTGCATGATCTGAATTGAATATCCTAATAAGAAGAAGTTATTTTTCTTGTATTCTAGACCAAGATCCACTAATCCTTTGAGATATCTCAAAATGTGCCATTCTTATTTCCAATGAAAAAATTTGGGTTCCTACATGAACCTGGATAGATAGCTCACTGCAAAGCTGATATCTATTCTAGTGTAGGTAAGGTAAATGAGACTCCTAATTAACTACCGATAGAGAGTGGCATTTACCTCAGGAGATGGATTTGAATGAGATAACTACAATTTGTTCTCCATAGGTGTAGCAATTGGTGTGTAATCCATCATCTTGAGTTTCTCGAGCATTGTCTTGGTATATTTCATCTGAGAAATAAAGATGTGATTCTCTTTCTGCTATACTTCCAATCAAAGACAATAGTGCATTAGCCCGAGATTTGTCATGTCGAATGATCGATTAAGATTTTTCTTCATTACATCGATCATCCTCACTGAATTACTAGTGATGACTAGATTGTCAACATAAACAACAATAATCACAATCTCCCCCCTTGCATTTTGAGGTAAAGATTAGGATCGTATGGATTTATAACAAATCGATGTTGCATGAGATGCTCATCAATTTTGATGTACCATGCCCGGGGTACCTGTTTGAGGCCATATAGAGATTTCCTGAGTCTACATACCTTTACTTCTTGACCAGGTACAACATAACCCTCAGGTTGAGTCATATAGACTTTTTCTTGTAAATCTTCACTTAGGAAGGCACTTTTTACATCCACTTGATGGAATTTCCAACCAAATTTTGTAGCTAGAGCAAAGATCGTCCTAATTGTTTTGATCTTAGTTATGGGAGAAAATGCCTCCTCGTAGTCAATGCCTTCTTTTTGTGCATACCCCTTTGCTACTAATCTCGCTTTGTACTTGTCCACTGTCCCATTTGCTTTGTACTTCATTTTGAATGTCCATCTGCATCCAGTGGGTTTCTTCTTTGGTCGAAGATCAACAAGCTGCCAAGTGTTATTTTTCATTACTGATTGATATTTAGAGTCCATGGCATCTTTCCAAGATTTTGACTATAGGGCTTCCTAGACTGTAGGGGGCTCATCAGATTCAATAACTCGACTCATCAAAGAAAATTTAACTTCTATTACTTTATTGTGAGTCTGTGGTCCAGGGGTGGATGTATCCAGTGGAGCATCCATTCTTGCATCTCGTAACGTGCTATTATACCACTTGGGCATATGTTGAACTATTCCCGTGGGTCATGGTTTTATCAGATCATCACCATCATCCACATCATCAATTTCATCATCCGTGGGAACATCAGCTTCAATTTTTACAACTAGTGAAGAATCTACATTAGGTGAGTCTAGAGGGGGAGACTCTGCTTCCTTATTCTCAAAGAACTTAACATCTCTGTTGGTGCAGACTCTCCTGATCTTTGGATCCATCAATTTGTACCCAAGATTCTCTTCACTATACCCAATTTGTGATTTCATGTCTAATTTATTTTTGTTCTACTTGGGTATGTGCATACTTGCTTTGCACCTGAATACTCTAAGGTGTGCAACAAATGGTTTCCACTTTGACCATGCTTTATGTGGTGTTTCTCTGTCAAGAGAAAATATGGGCACTCTGTTTAACAAATAAACCGTTGTCTTTGCTGCTTCTGCCCAAAATGTCTTTGCTAGTCCAGAGTCATCGATCATGCATCACACCATTTCCATGATAGTACAATTTATTCTATCAAGAACACCATTCTGCTGCAGTGTGTGTGGAGGAGGCATTTGTCGATGAATCCCGTGACCTTGTGGGTAGTCTTTAAACTCATCACTGGTGAATTCCCCCCCTAAATCTGAGCGGAGAGTTCTAATGTGACGACCAGTTTCGTTCTCAACAACTATTCTGAAAATTTTGAAGGTTTCAAAAGCTTCACTTTTCTTGTGAAGATAAAAAATCCACATTTTTCATGAATAGTCATCAACACAAATCATGAAATACTGAAATCTAGAATGAATCGGTTGCATTGGACTGCAAAGATTGGTATGAACCAGGTCAAGCTTACCATGAGATCAAAAATTACTCTTCTAGAATGAAGCTCTGTGTTGTCTACCTATTAGGCAGTGAGGACACTTGTTTGTATCCTTATGAGTAGATGGTAACCCATGTACCATATTGCGCTGACGAAGTGTCTCGAGATACTTGAAACTAACATGACCAAGTCTTTGATGCCACAATTGTGCAAAGATAGAGTTCTTAGCCACAAGTGCCTAATCATCTATGTGGACAAAATTAAGCTGGAACATTCATCCCACATTGGAGGATTTTGCAACTATTTTCGAGCCTTGTGATTTATCTTGAATTAAACACATTTTCTTACCAGAATGACTATCAAAGGCAATTTTTTAAGTTGTGATCTGGGAGTTGACTGAATGACAACAAATTCTTCGTCAACCCAGGGACATATAAGACATCTGATAGTCTACAGTTACATGAACCAAGGGGTAGAGAAATGTTCCCAATCCCCTAAACTATATAAGAAGAATCATCACCTAATGAAACATGGTTTTTCAAAGGCGTGTCTCTCATTGAAGTAAACCAATCTCTGTGGCCAGTCATGTTTCGAGTGGCTCCAAAATCAACATACCAGACATCACTAGATGACGTGGAAGGTTCACTTGATAGAGCAATGTACAAGTAGTCTTTATTTTTTGAATGTTCTTCTTGCTCAACAATATTGCCTTGCTGATGGGGTCTTCTTTTTCAGTTTCCCTTTTTCTACCCTTGATTTTAGTTTGAATGTACCTTATGAGATTGCTGGTGTTGAGGTCCAGAATTGCTTGATGAACCTTTCTTATAAGTGTTATACCAACAATATTTCAATTCATGTCCTCTTCTACAGATTGGAAATTTCTTCTTCTGTTGATTGTCCCCTTGATGGTGATACTAGTTTTGGGACTTTTGATAGGAATTAGGTTTTCATTTACCTTTTCCTTTCCATTTTTGATGTGAAGAAAGTGCCTTCTCCTCTTCATCATCCTTATTATCCATGGCTTGCTCATGTTACAATAGGTTTACTAGCTCATCAAAACTAATTGTCGTATCTGACAAGTTTAGTGTTGTTACAAAAATGAGGCAATAAGAAGGGAGAGCTCTCAGAACAATGGGAATGAGAGCTTCATCTGTGACCGCTTCTCCCAAGGCTAGAAGTGAAGCCCTCAACTCTACAACTCTTCTCAAGAAAGCTTTGATTTTTTCATTTTACTTGAACTTTAGTGTGTGTAACTGGCTCACAAATTCAATATGACATTCTTGTTTTTGGCCTCGTATACCATGCTCAAATTATTCCATGCTTCTTTAGCTATTTTGGCATCATAAATATGGGGTTACACATCGTAAGACACTCCAAACAAGATGATGAGTTTTTCATTCTGATCTGCTTTATCAAACTATCATTGTTGTGTTGTATTAGTAGTTGATCTAGTCAGAGTACCATTCACAACAGGCCAGATCTCTTCGAACTCAAGTTGTGTCTTGATTTTATTCTTCTATGCAGCATAGTTGTTTCCTCTGAGTATTTGTGAATTTTGAAGAAAAAAATTAGGGGCATTGGTGCCCATTTTGTAGAAACTACTGATAGGGTTAGGCTCTTATCACTTTAGGTCTAAGGTCTCCCAATCTATATACCATCAATCTGATATACCGAACCTTTCTATAAATGCACCCTTCTAATATACCTGGCGGTATGTGGAAGAAACTCTCCCTTTCTATATATCTGGCGGTACGTGAAAGAGGTGTGAACATGCGTGAAATAATTCGATACGTGGTACCAAGATAGTACTGAAATGGGTTTGTGTGATTATTGACACCGACTTAAAGAAATATCCTCATACATACGCGTAACATTGCTATATACTTGGATAATTTCTCACTCTGTATTTATGTCATGAAATCATTCACAGATGGATGGGAAGGTTCATAATGTGTGCACTGTGTTCTTATTACTCCTCGTCGATTTAAAGGGTTTATGCCTAGACGACGTTGTTACAAATATATTAGGCATTAAGTATAGTGGTAGTCATGATGACTTTACTCATAAGTGCTTCCCAGAGGCACTGTATATACTGAATGTTGCGAATGAGATATAGAATCTCATGAGTGTTTGTGAACCAAATTTTATTATTTTTGAGTACAATATTCTTCCAGTTTCTAAGCAGTTTCAAAGTTTGCGGTTGACTATGGCAACCTGCAAATTAGTACAATATACTGAAGTATACAAATTACATTAAAAAATTTAGAAAAATTCAATGACAGGCAAATGTTTTTTTGTTTTTGGGCCCTAGTGGCCTCCGGAGCCCAAAATGACCCTCTATGCCAAAAATTACAAAAATATAGCCAAAAATGCAATTTTTGGGTATGCCTCCTTTAGAAAAAGTTGCTTGGAACGAAAAAATAAGAGGTTTTTGCCCTAAAATAGGGTTTTTCTCACTAAAAGTTTAGAAGTGGTTTTAGTGATAACTAAGCTATTTAGATAAGGTTTTTCTGCTAAATGTTTAGCCAAAGTTGGAGGTTTCACTAGTTTTGCCACCAAATTCCAATTGATTTGAAAAATGAATTAGGGGTGGGGGTCGAACCCCAAACCTTAACACCCCAAGTCTATCAATGTAACCACCTTGGCACATAGTGCACTTGCACAATAAAATGAAGCAAATTATATTTAATGAAGATGAAAATTGACTCACCTTTTGAAAATTGCGACGTGGCTAGAGTGGAGCTCCATGTGGACTGCAACTGGAGTCGATTTAGGTTTTCTACTTTAAACGGATCTGAGACTCTGTATCTCCTTTTGCATCAATTTTTAATATTTAACTTTGCCATTTTTGCTTGATCCACAAATTTGTATTGATTCTCACCATTTTGGATTGTGGTTACAGGTGTGTTTGTGCAGGGAGGAGGTCGTTCTGATCAGCAAAAATCTTGGCTATTGTTTTTATTGGATTGACCAGGAATTGGAGCTCGTGGAGCAGGGGCGACTAAACAAAATGTTTTGGTCACTTTCTACTTATCTTCGCTTCAGGGGACTCCACATGGCGGTTGAAGTTTGTAGCATCCCATTGTGAGAAAATAGGCTCGGCAATGGCTTGGCTGAATAAACAAACAACTCAAATTTTTATGTGCTCGCTCAGACTTGGCCGTTGAGGGGAGAGTGCTCAGTTGGAGATGCTCAATCTGTAGTCAACTCGATGCAGAGTTGTCAGCTCAGTGAGCTCAGATCCGTGAAACAACACAACTCGCCTTTTTTTTTCAAAAAACCAATAAATCCAATGTGGCTCGAGCTTGACAAAGCAAATTAATGGTTGAGGGGCCTAGTTGTAGATCTCTGTAGAGAGCTCAATTAGAGGTAGAGATTAAGAAACTTGGTCAGGAGCTTGACATACAAACATGCCTGCAAATCCAGTGGTCTGCTAAATATAACAGAGACAATATGCTCCTCTAAATTTAGAGGTAAAACCCTTGGATGGGGATTTTTTTTTAAAATTTTCTATTCCTACAGCAAATTTTGTCTGGTGCAGGCCGCACGAGTGCAAACAATATGTGTTCCAAACACTTGGAATTAACAGGAAGTTGTAGGGATGAAGGGATGGGGCTGGGAAGTTGCAAGAGGCTGTACATACTCTCATTTTCTACAAATGCTTCTCCTATCTCCTCTTTCTCTTTTGCTCTCTCTTTCTACACCTCTGCTCACAAGTCTAGATTAACCAGCTCTGGTACCAAATGTAATTTCACAAATAGGGATTGAAGCATGTATAATTATATTCATGTGAAATCAATCAAAATACACTGGTGTAAGTTGCAATATATATGTATTATACAACCGGTTACAAACAATAAATGATGTTTCACAGGTACACCCGTGAACTAATACAAATAATAATATTGTTAAAACAATATAACAACACTCGTAGAGTTTGAATAAAAATAATAACATGGTTATGATTAAATATAACCACATAACATTTAATAAATAAACTAATTAATATGCAATGCATAATTAATTAAGCTAATAATATATTTAACCTAACATAGCATTTAATTTCTCTTCACTTGTCATTTCTACATTATTTGTACGATGAATTCATCTTCTCTATTGATTACATACTTTCTGATACAATTCATTCATGTTCTCTGCAAATTCTTATGCTTCAACACTCTTATCCTCATTACATGATAAGTCTATGTAACTTTGCAACTCCTCTTGTGTTGCTCCTCTATATGTTTTGGAATATCATCTTTTATGTACTCTTGCTTATTGAGTTGTTATAATCAAAATTTAATTTCTCTAAAGCAAAATACCAAGTTCTTGGTTTATCTTTTACCCAACATATAAACAAATATCCAAGGCTTTTGTTCATAATCTATGTCTATCCATCAATTTTTGGATGGTATGCTAAATAAAATTGTAGCTTTCTATCCAAATTTCTCCACAATGTTTTCCAAAAATGATAAACAATTTTTTTAATCTCTGTCAAACACTCTATTAGGGAGTAATCCATGCAATCTTACAATCTCAATGAAGAAAATATTTACAATGTTTGTTTTATAATTAGTCTTCTTATAAGAAATGAAATGTGCTATCTTTGATAATCTATTCACCACTACAAAATGGAACTGACACATTTTTGTGTCATGGGAAAACACAACACAAAACCCATACTTATGTCTCTGCAAGGCATCTTTGAAATGGACAAAGGTTGATAATACTTTGTGTTGTAATATTTTCCTTTAGCCAATTGAAAGACACAACATTATTCACAAACTTTTGCACAACCGTACTTATACGTGGATAAAAGTAACTATCCCCTAGCTATGTTAATTTTTTATCCAAGAAAATGCCTTGCTGATTCTCTACACTATTTCTATCTTACTAAATTATCATGCATTGATGCTTTTAGGATGCTAAAATGTCTTCTCCTAAATAACAATCCTTCCTACACAAAATTGTCTAACGAAAGTGTCATGCCTAGAATTACAGGTACTATGTATGCCTCCCATACTTCCATTAAGTCAACATCCTACACATACATTTTTTATGGTTCAAAACTCATAACATTAATCCTTATCTATATCAATAAACAGTTACACCTACTAAGCACATCAATCACTTTAGATTTTCCACTCATATGACTCAACATGAATGTATAGCCTTACATAGGTATTACACCCACCCCATATGCCTTTCATTCTATTTTCCCTCTAAATTAATTTTTGTGTTTATATTTATTTTAGGGTGTAAGAGTTTGTAATAGGTATTTTACTTTGATCTAATTAACTTACAACCTTAACCATTCATGATCAGAATAATGCATACTACATGCAAGAATTAATAAAGTGATAAGTGCTTGCTTGAAGACATAAGAAGAGAGGTAGACTTAGTTATAGAGGATAAATTGGGGATGATCTAAATGTGAAGGATATTGAAATATGAAGATCTTGGATTGTAAAAGCTATAATGAAAGTTTTAGAGCATGAAACTCAACAGGATGTGGTTGTATAACTTATATAGTCTAGACTTGATATATATGGACTTTTCCTAGAAATGTATGGTCTTGGACACTTTGATAATATATACCTCCAACATTCTATGGGCTTCACTTATCTAGAAATGATCTTCCCTATATGGAACTCTTGATCGCAAACCTTCTAGATGACCTATAACAATAGAAAACAAAGTAGAATCCCTAACAATTTGTAGAACCCTTCACCAGAGCATTAGCAAACCAAAATGAGAAAATATGTGTTTGGTGAGGTGAGACTACCCTCAATAGTTAGAATCCAAATTGTTCAACCTTTCCAAGTGTTGCACTACATGCCCTCATTGCAAGATCAAACCTCATCTAGTTATCCTAGGTGATTGTACAAGTTTGAATAACTAACTAATCTTGTAGGGATTTCTTAATGTCTCTCAACACTAAGATATAGAGATCAATGTGTAACATGAAATATAACCAATAGAGTAGTATTGAGATGTGGTTTAACTTGTTTATGTGACCTAAACCTTTGTTGATTTAAACAATTGTGTAAATCTTGCAATGAATTTTCTCTTGCTTTAACATGGTTCTATGACATTTTTATTTGACCTAGTCAAGTCCTTCAGACTTGTTGTATGGGATGCCCTAGATTATGTAAAGCCGATTTGAGAAGATTTAGGAAACCTTTGTGTGCTTTGAAAATGATATTTTTAATAGGAGAAAGAACAAAGAAATAAACAATTTGATATGAATAAGATAACTACAAATTTCTCTAAGGAAAATCGAGCTAAAAAGAGAAGTAGTGGATGTATGTTTATCAATGCAATGTTGGTAAGGGAAGAAACAAAGAGGTTTAGTAATTGGAAAATATTTGGAGCGTTATGATGAGTGGAAACAAGGATAGGATTGTAACTATTTGTGAGTATGTACTATTAGAGGTGAATATGATGAACAATATCACAATTCTAGTTATAAGAAAAGGTAAAGTCAAAAAGATTTGCAAACCAAAGAATTACATATGAAGTGTCTTAATATTCAAGTTTTAAATATTAGTCAAAATGGACCCAATATATTCCCACATATTTAGGTGTATAAGGGGTTAAATTGTAAATGTTTTCAAAAATATTTTAGGGGTAGGGTATTTGGAGCAATAGGAAGGAGGGAGGAGTAGTTGTGGGGTAAATGAAGAAGCCCTAACTTCATATCATTTTCATTATGTCTTTTACCAAGTAGCATCATGGTTTTCAGAGAACAAGAATGTTCTTTAATAGTAATACCACTACATAACTCTCATAAATTGTGTCATCCTTCAGATTATTATTGTCACAGTATATTTCTCGTCATTTGATTCAATTTTATTAGGAGAATGATTTTCATGAATATTAATAAATTTAATTGACAATAATGCAACCATACATGATCCTATAATTTACTATACAAAATTTGAGTATTGCGACGAATTTAGATATAAATGAAAGGAAGTGAGACATCAAATTACACATATTGACGATTTTTACTTTTTGAGTCCAATATGAATCTCATCAAGATTTTAAGTGAAAATATCATTAAAATTTGTTAAATTGTAAGATATCCAGTCTAACATTGAAAAGGTTGAAATAAAAAGGAATTTTAAAATGTCCTAGGGAAATTGGGTAGTTTGGATATATGTTAAAATAAGGGATATTTTATAATAAAAAAGTTCTATTGTGTGGGGATGTTGCTAATAGAGGATTGAAATGTAGATTTGAAAATAGGGGTAATATTTATTATCTTACAAATACATGTGATAGGAAATAATTTAACCTATTAAATCCCCTAGGAATAAAATCTCTATTTTCTTTAAGAGAAGAGATAAAATACAAATTACTTATATTTATTTTGTGCTTGGTTCAAACCATAATTCAATTAGCATCTCGAAGCTTGTAGAAAAGGGATAAGGTGCAAAGCCCTCAACCTATAATGTGCATTAGGAATTTTATGGCTCACTTCTGGCTAACACAATCGCTCATCTTTTCATATCACATTTCTTTATGTTTTCATATTGTTAGTATAACCATCCGATGATGTAATAATAACCTAAATAGGAAATATATAGAGGTGGTTGGTATACGATCATGATTCTACATATTCTATTCTATTGTACAATTGTGGAGGTTACTCCTGTAAGTGGCTAAGTCCTATGTTTTGTAATTTTCTCTATGAAATATTGAGCATTTATTCTATTCCACTATTATTATTGTTGGTTACCTATTGTTCAATTTGTTTGATATCAAAGGATTGATTTGAGAAAGGTTTTTTATGGTGCATTTTAGTTTTTGTGCCTTTCATCTAAAGGTTGAAGGATATAAAACCCATAACAAGTAATATAGAAGATATTTTAAAAATAGTTTAACATTATTTAAGGTTTTTAAGGAGATAACGAGTTTCAAAGTTTTTTCACATTATAAAAAACTAGTCATTAGATTCATCTTGGAGAGATGATCATGATAGTAATAGTCATCAGGAAACCCTATTTTTTAAATTTATTTAGACCTTTGGCTATAGAAACCTCAGGATTAATCTCAATTGGAAGATTGCAACCATATAATCCATCGACAAATTTATTTTCAACTCTTATAATATGAAACCCTAAATCCTAAACCCTAGACCCTAAACTGTGGACTATAAGCTCTACACCTTGAAACTTGAACCCTACAACCTAAAACAAGAACCCAAAAAGAATCCAATGATTCCCATCATGTTTACATGTAATCTTTAAGAAACCCAAATAAAAACATGATGTTACCTTAAAATATTGCTTTCTCAAATATGGTTGTTTGGAGCATGATACCAAATGTGGAGATACACAAGTTTGATTCGAAGTATTTGGTCATATGGATCAATTAAATGGATCATTTATTTGATTTACATAAAACCCCTTACACACAGAAGGTGGTATTGGCATCTTTGTATATGTCTATCACATAGTTTGTGCTCATTGATGAACTAACCATAATTTTCACCTCACACCCCCTTCCTAGACTTATTAAGCAATGTGACACATAACGACACGTGAATCCCAGTATATGACTGTTATGAAAGAAAGAAGATTGGAGTTAATTCCCTTCCATTTAGGGATT
The DNA here is from genome assembly GCA_019776745.2 of Taxus chinensis. Lineage (NCBI taxonomy): Eukaryota > Viridiplantae > Streptophyta > Pinopsida > Cupressales > Taxaceae > Taxus > Taxus chinensis. The sequence continues at coordinate 313,372,597 of CM034147.1, read as the reverse complement.
CTCTTCTCCTCTATCACCTTCTTCATCATGCCACTTCAAATCCTATGTAGTGAATGGTGACTCACTTTCTCCTTTCTATAATGGGAGTATCCTATTATGCCTCAATGATGGATTACACATGTTAATGCCATTTTAATACAAGTTAACTCTCGCATTATATTGAAGCTATTTCTGTGTTTACATGGTTTTGAAGAGATGGACGAGGAAAGATTTGACATCTTTAGGGCACTATCATTATTGGTACTGAGAATCTCTCGTAGCTTCTCTGAATTTGAACCCCCTTCAGAATCCACTTACATTGTGCTAACGCCTCGTGCGAAATCATGAGAGGCTTTGTTGGAAATATAATCCAAGTCACAAATTACTTATCAAACATTTGATGTGGCCCATAATATAGCTAATATGTGTATAAATACAACAACACTGTTAAATTTATTTGTTATAATATATTTTACCTATAGAATGCTAATCAAACTTCGGGAAGGACGTGCATATATATAACCAAAGATTGTAGAAATGGTAAATCTAAACCTAGACCTGGTTAGGTGAAAGCTTTGACTAATCTGATCATATCACAAGAACTTGACTAAAAAAATGAATCCTCGGATGTCTAATTTTAGGTCTAGATACAAGTATTAAACATATTGAAATTGTCAATAAATTTTGACTTTCCATGTCCCACTGGATCCACCATTTGGAATGTCATGCATTGGAATCTTTTTTCCTTCCTATTTAAAAACAACATGGGCCCTAATTTATTTTCTTACCCAAAACTTTAGTGTCCCCATGCTCAGTTACAAGGAGAGTTCAAGATGCATAGAAAAATCCTCTATGGGTATCCACCATATCCACTTCAGGTTGAACATGAAAGGACTACACGTATTTTGTTAGCTTTATTAGCAACAATATCAACACCAATGAACACATCTATTTCCAAGATAACTGATTTTAATTCGTGCAAGTAATGAAAATAGCTTAGCCATCTTAATGAGGGGGCAACAATCCAAACTAAACAATAAGATCTCAAATGTTGATAAATGATCACAATATGTGAGTATAATATGTTAGCCACTTAGAGGGGAAAACCTCCAAACTGCATAAGACTATTCCTAGTGCTCAATGGCCAATGACCAAGGCCGACCCACTAATGATAATATAACATATATGAAAGAGATACATAATGATAAGAAGTTATGATAGACACAAGTCAGCTATATACATCCAATATAAGACATATGATTAAGGGTGTAGCATGTCCCCTCCCCTTTGAAGCAACATTGTCCCCAATGTTGAGAAGATCTGGATGTCATGCTGCAACAATGTTTGCATCCTCCCAAATTGCGTCTTCATTGTCTAGATTTTTCCACTTGATCAAATACTCACTGATGACCCTTGTCCTCAATCATGCTTAGTGCATGTCTAAAGGATGTATTATGGTTCCAGGATGATTCTTCCCTCTTCATCAAGCTCGGGTAACACTGTTTCGGGTTGATACCTTGTCTGTCTAATTACCTTCTTTAAAGCAAGATACTATGGAAGACTGGATGAATTCGAGCAACCGGAGAGAGAGTATCCAGTTTGTATGCTACATTGTCAATCCTCTAGTAGCACTTGATAAGGGCCATAATACTTAGGTGATTTTTTTATTCTTATTCTGTTATTTCAAAGAAATTTACTTATATAGTTGTAAATGCATAAAAACCTAATCACCAACTTAAAAATGTATTTCACTGCAATGTTGAACTTCATGTTGCTTTATGCGGTTTTGTGTCATGGCCAAGGTCTCCTTTAGACTAGAAAGTACCTCTTGTTGGTGTTGAATGTGCTCTTTAATTGCTCAGACCCTTGGTTGGCCTCTCAAAGATGAGGTGATGAATGGTGTGTGGTACACATATATGCCAAGAAAGGAGACATTTTAGATGAAGTATGAAATGAAGTTTTATACCACCATTCTAGAAGTGGTAACCATTAGACCAATCTCACTTGCTTATTTGAGGTAAAACAACAAATATATCCCTCCAAGCACTTGTTTACCACCTCTATTTTGACATCAGACTAGGGGATGATAAGAAGAACTACGAGCTAGCTAAGTTCCCAAACATTTCTGGTAAATATAAGGTCTTGATCACAGTCTATAATATTTAGTATCCCAAGTAGCTTCTGAGTTGTATCCATGGAGGTTGATACTACTTTACTTGCAACAAATGGGTGTGATAAGCCACAATATTGGGCATATTTGGTGATTCTATCCACCATAACCATGATTACATTTTCCCTTCTGATTTATGCAATCTTGTGATGAAGTCTATGAAAACCTCTTCCCACCTATGGCTAGGAATAGATAGAGGTTATAAAATACCCAGGGATTTGATTATTTCACCCTTATTTTGTTGAGAAACCATGCATTCTGCCAAAAAAAATTGGACATCCCATTCTATCCCATCGTAGAAGAAACCTAGCTTGATTCAATGATAAGTCTTCAAGAATCCATAATGCCCCCTACTGGAGAAACATGGAGCTCAAATAGTGTTGGAAACACAAGCACTGAGAGGGGAGGAGTGAATCAATACTTCTTTAAATGTTGAAACCAAATTCAAATCTCAACAATCCATTCAATCTTAACCACGAGGAAAAACAACATTCAACCATGAGCAAATAACAAGAAAAAACACATGAAGACCATATTTAATGTGGGAAACCATTAAATGGAGAAAATCCACTGAAATCAATGCACTAATTGGAAAAATGTCCAATGAGAAATCACAGAGATTTCAATTTATTGAGTACCCACTCAACTTGAAGCACCCACTCCAAAATTTAGCTAAGAACCCACTTGACCTTTAGCAAGCTCTTACTTGCATAGAAGCAATAACTTTCACGAATTTAGTCAAGCATCAACTTAACCTTTTGTAAGCTCCAACTCCCATTTTTACTAAAGAAACAAGTTATAATTATTAGAGTTTTGATCAACTTCATCTAGTTGTCTGATACAATAAATTGTGATATCTTATTCAACTCCCATTCCATTCTCATCTCCCTTCTTCACTCACTTTGAATCACCTCTTTTCTTGTCACTTTACTGCTACAACCAAATTATTCCACTCCAATTTTGCACACAAATTTTTTTCCTTCATTCACACATGCATGATATCACCATTTTCATCTCTCAGTTCATGATTATCATCAGCTCATACCTCTCATACTTTTGTAAAAATACAATCTTGAGAGTATTGACATGCTTCTTGATTCATCTCCATTTTCATGTCCTCATCCTACTTCAAATAACATGCATCAAAAGGTAATTTTTAGTATAATTGGGCATACATATACATGAGAAAAATGTACTATAACACCTATTACACTTATAGTTCTAACTCCTTGATCTTCTAACTTCTCCAACTCGTTCCAAGGTCCTAGATGACATCACTTCAAAACTTCCAAAATGTAATCATTGTATCCGTAAAATATTAGTTATAAGTCTTGATTATTATTGAGCTTGTCATGACACTACTAAAACTTATCGAGTATTAGATAACATTCCTCAACTCGCTGCACCTCTGAAGTAATTGAAAAATATTCCATTTTTTATATGCCATCTGCATTTGTAACTGTCATTTTCTTCTTTTGTCTTCTTCTTCACATTGGAATATTTTTCTTCTTGCAAACATAACTCATGCCAAGTGTTATGGAGGGTAAGATCATGTTATAGAGGTTTTATCATAGCCTTCTAAATCCTTTATGAAGATCACAACTTTCCATTTCAAATTCTAGTATTCATTAGAGCTCATATGCTCCACTAGGTTCATGATGTTCAAAAACTAGTCTTGAACTTGCATGCATGTACTCACTCAAAACTTCAAATCATGCAATGAAATTAGAAAGGAAAAATCTTCAGGATGTCAATAAAATCATCATTTAATTAGATTTTACACTTCAGGACGTGAAGAATTCATTTCATTTCTTCTTCTCAGATGGGTTTACATATAGTCATGGCAGCTCAAAAACTGGTCATAATATGGCTTCATTCATTCTAGTGTATGTTATTTCATAACCTCTTAATGCTTGGAGAAATTTGTTAGGGTCCTCTACTTAACCTTAAAAAACTTGGAGCAGCTCAAACATCTTCATTCTTTCCATGCATGACTGATTAGGATAGGGTCTAAAAGGGTTTACAAACGTAGAAAAGAATTCTTCATAAAGTGAGTTAGTTCACTCATCAAATCACTTGATAATGGTTTCTAAGTCAAATTTATGAAAATAAAACTTGCTTATTCATATCCTTAAATTCATGGCTTGCATCATTTCAAGGTATATAACTAAGATAAGCTTGCATTTCAAGGATTGTTGAAACTGAATTTCAGGTCCTAAAAATAAGTCTTGTCCCAATTTGCTTTTACCACTTAAAATATCACTTTCATGCCAAAAAATATCATGGGACACTTTATATGAGACCTATAATCCATATAAAAACAACCGCTTACATATATTATTTGCATAAAATCACATTTACTCTCTTTTTTTCATACCTTCTTGACAATCCTCAAGGGGTATATTTGACCATTGAAACTTGGGTACAAAACAGTTCACCAAACAAAGTAATGGGATTCAACATGTCAGATGAGACTTATACCAACACTCTAAGCTCACTTTTCACTTCAACAACATGCCATCACATAGACTTCTCTTCAAACCAACTTGACTAGTTTTATCCTTTATTAGCCTTAAGCAGTAGGTCACCTTGTATGACATGGTTCATCATAATTTTGCATAGAACGTACCTGAAACACTTCATGGAAATCAATAAAACTTCCCATACTTGATTCCACATCAATATTTTCATCTTGAAATCTTTTATGCATGACTGTACCATCAAATTAATTCAAAAGAAGCATATTTTAGTGCCTTACTAGCTGACTTAGAGAATGATACCATAACCAAAGTGAAGTACAATAACTCATCTACTTGTGAAAAGCATAAAATCATCTTACTAATATTTTTTCATGACCCAACACTTCAATTATTCTCCATCTCTTTGAATATAGGGGTTTAAGAAGGTATAGAACCTCCTTCATTTCTTAAACATCCTTCATGAAGTATGGTGCATCATTCCATTTCATTCAACTTGCAAAATTCTAAAAACGCAATGACCCAACACTGATGAAGAGATAAGGTTACCATGAAAAACTTTAATGAACCAATGAGTAAGCTCAAACTCAACTCTCGAGCTGGAAATAACCATTTCAAGAGCTCGATTGAACTTAAACTCACTTTTCTTGCTTCTACTTTGGAATTTTGACTTGTAATTTTTACCACAACATTGTATTGACCTCCTTCAAATGTCCAAAGACTCATTTCAGTTTGCACTTTCCATAAAATCATCAACCTCCATGTTTTATGTTGGTACCCAAATTAGTCCCACCTTGTAAGTCAAGCAACATCATTAACTGACCCAGATGAATCATTTGTTAGGGCTCTATTTGAAATTGCAGACCCAAGGGATAATAAAGAGCCCTTGACATATCTATAGGTTCAACTTTCCCTTCTTTTGAGATTGAATATGATCAATCCTATTTTCTCAACTTTTCAAACAATGTACTATCATTTCTTCCAGTGGGAGCATCAGAAAACACCAGAAGAATTGAAGAAATTTTGGATTTAGAGGAGGCCTACTGTGACGAGGATGGATGAATACAAGTGTCCCTTTCTATGCAATGAAGGATTTGTCTTGAAAGAGATTCCCCAGGAATATTTTATATTCTATGGTAGGACTTCAGTTGATACTGTGTATGCCATTGCTCGCAAAGTCGAGATGAATTAGAGAAATGAATCCTCTCTTTGGAAAAAGGTCCAGTAGGACCTATGCCACCTCAATAAGCTACAATGCCACTATCATGAATAAGAAAGAAGAAATGGGAATCAAGTTCTCAACCTCCAGTTATCATCTTGGATGAGGAAGATATAAGGCTTTTATCGCCTCAATGTCTCAAGGCATCATTATCTACCATCAAGGAAAGTGCTGATAATTATTCTTTCCAACCTTCCATTCATGGAGAGAAGCATATTCCTTTGATGGATCAAAAATATTTAGGACCTTTTCCTGTTCCTCTGCTAAGATATCATCCACCTTTCACAAGGAGATACAAGGGCGAGCCTAGTTCTAAATCTCTTGCTCCATTAGGTCCTACGGCCAGTGTACTTTCTCTTCCAGCCACTCCAAATGATCCTCTTTAGCTTACTTCTATTTAATCTACCCCTTACAAAGTAAAAGAGAAGAAGGCATTTCCTACAGGTGATTTGGACCTTTTGGACTGGGTATCTTCTTTTCAAAAGAAGATAGAGTTGAGAAATATCATGGATGGTCCCATAATGATTGTTGAATCATTGATGGAGATGGGGATGTCTCGTACTTTAGATGGAGAAATTGTATTTTCTCAAACAACTTAGGGTTCAAAAGAATTAATACCAAGGAAAAATAGGCTGTTAAATTTATTTCCCCTATTTAGAGAAGATCTCAAAGTAGAAATAGAGGATGAATGAACATGTTTCTTCTCTTATTTCCCCCTTTTTGATGTAATACTTCAAAATGTATGTATCTTTCATTGGCAGGGGGTAGGGGCCCCTATAGATCCATCTTTTTTATTTTCAAAAGTACAACACACTTCAAATTGTTACAGTAAAATCACATGCATCATAGAAAATTTACAATTTAATCAAAATAAATTGGAAGTTTACTGTTTTTAAGTACATCATATTTAGAATTTAACTGTTCAAAGCATCCTTTAAATTTTTTAGGGAAATAAGAGTATCAACTGGAAAGAAACTACAATGTCAAGAAGAACTAGCTTTAACACCTTCAATGGCCTTGGATTTCACAACAACCTTGGCCTCTTCAGCAGTTAGCATGGTAACATCATCCTCTTCATTGTCCTTTTGATGTTGTCTTTCCATGTAAGAATCATAATTTTGGAATAACTGTTGCAATTGTTCTTTGTCTGGGCCTTTGTGATTTTAGAATATTATAGTTTCCCTGTTAATTATCATCACACATTTTCCCATCCTGTATTTGATCTCTCTTGTATTGACTGTTAGGTCTTTAATTGTGTTTTCTATAGTTATTAATATTTTGATGACCTCATGAATAATTCTCATCATGAATATTCCTTTCAAAATATTGTAGCAAGAAATCCATCTCCAGATCATAGTAACCTTTTTTTTTCTTTTTAGACACCAAGTTTTCCACTCTTATATTCAAAGTGTCAATGCCTCTTTCAATCCATTTCTGTCCTTCCTCCATACTTTCCCTAACATCATTTAGTACACCCATTTTGATTTTTAACCAATCTTCCAAGATGAATTGAGTTCCTAGTTTACTAGCTGACAATATTCCTTCCTTTTCAATTATCTCCCCAGTAAGTTGGTTGTTGATATCTAATTTGGGAAGATCTGCTTCAATATAGAATGATTCATTATTGCATTCTTCAATCATGTCTTTGATAATATTGATATGAGAAGTGAATTCTCCATACCTTTTCCTCACCTTTTCAAATATTTTCTTTCCCTTTTCAGACAAACTCTCCACCCAACTATCAATAGCTTTAACATTTTTGGTATCTTTTTCTATTTTGCTTATTATTTTTGGAGTAATAGTCAGATCTCCTTGATCTTCTTCTTATGTAACTACCAATTATTGGAAGAATAAAGTTAAAGTCGTCACTTAATCTTTTAGCTCCTTTTTACTTATTTTATATTCATCTACCATTTCAAAGAGTCATTTTACCACCGATACAACATTCTGCTTAAGATTGCCTCTTGTTGGTCTTCCAAATTGGATTTGTTGAATGCTATAGTCACTGATTGTTAATTTGTCCTTTGGGATATCAGGATGAAGAGTAACAATTTCCTAGGTTTTGGACCTTGTTCTATCAAAGTGTAACCTTGTCATAATCTTACCTTTCGTAGAAGATTTCACAGGTTTTTGGAAACAAATATTAGAGATACCCAAAGCCTTTGTTGGGACAAGCTCCTTTCCCTTTTACTTGTTCTTTTCCTTTTCCCTGATAATTCCCCCTAACCATCCTATCATGGGTTCATCATCATGTCCTATCTCTGAAGGAGAAAAGTTGTGGTTTGAAGGAATGGCACCATTGCTGTTGATACATCCTAAACTATGAGCATTCTTGCAATTGGTGCTTTCACACTTGTTTCTTGGCCTACACTTTCTACTACTCTTGACTGTTCGTCATTCTTCTCTTGGGTCTGAGTTTGTTGAACCTATTCTTCTTTATTTTCAAGTGCATACTATTCAACCATTTCTTTTTCTTTCTATGAACTAGAAATTGTTCTTGTATCCTCTTTCACACTTTTAAGGGGAGTGGAAATCATACTTGTATCTTTTGTTGAAGTCTCTACCTTAGAAAATTCCACACTTGCTTCCACTTTAGGTTCCCTTGGTGGAGTGATAGTTTTCTTAACTGTTTCCTTTGGGACCTCTTTTTCATCTTCTATAGTTTCTCCTTGCTCCCTATCTTTCATGGGAAGCTCTTGGGTAGGAGTATTTACTTTGGACTCAGTCTCAATCCTTCCTTGCTTTGTATCATATCTTTTATCGTACCTTTATTGGTTGAGCTTGGGAACTTGATTCTTGACTTACATATTTCTTTTCCATCAATTTATCTGATATAACAACATTTTTACCCTATACACCTGGGGTGGTGGTGACTTCAATAGATTTCTGCTCAATGACACTAGCAATTGGGACCCTTTCATTTTCTAACATTCCTTCTTCACTTGTGAATTGTATTCCTACAACAAGAGTAACTTCAAGCACTAGAAACTCTTGCAAATCCATTTGAACATCCCTTTTCTACTCTATAGAAGGAAATGTATCTAAAATTTTATTTTCTTCAGATTAAGTCTCCATATCTACACCTGGAATCTACTCAGTATTTGTCATATGGATTTCTTCAGAAGACATTCTCATAGTTTCATCTTTACCTTCATCAACCTCAAAGTAGGGGCTTCTCCTAAGCTCCTTTATATCAATACCAACTCTTTCAACGTTTTTCAATGGTTACCCTGATGAAAATTCAGTCTCACAATTAGTTTTCTTATCATGTTGCTCCAAACTTAACCCTTTTTGTTCATGGATCGCCACCACAACATCTAGCCCACGTAGTACCATGGTTTCTCTTATGATTTCTTTCACCACTTATGTAGGAAATACATATGGAGTAGTAGTGATCACCAGTGTAAAGGGGTCTGCTTGAGTACCTTCATAGACTAATAATGGCATGGTTTGAATAACTGGGGGAGTTATAACCTTTTTTGGAGCTCCAATTAGAATAGGTTCACTGCTTACCTCTGATTCTCCCTTCTTCTACGTTTTTTCACTTGGGCTATTTTCCTCAACATTTTTTCTAGAGGCACAGTTACTCTAGATCTCTTTGATGATCTTTCATAATGCTTTGATTCTGACACTTCTTTTTCGCTGGAACATTGGACTATGGGAGATGGGTCAATATTTGTTAAAGATCCTTTCATTCTCATATGGAGGATAGAAGTCTGGGGCAATGGTGTTATTGGAACCTTTTCTTTGCTTGAACTGGCTCTTTTTGATTGCAAAGGTACTTCAAATGTAATAGGCACATTTTACATTGTTTGTAGGAGTATACCTTTTACCTTTTGAATCAGAGCAGTCCTAGATGTACCAGTGTTTCTTGTACCATTTTTCTAGGCATAAATTGTCTGCAGTGGGATTATTACTCGGTAATTGTGGAGGTGCATCATTCAATGTGTCTATGGTCTCAACCCACTCTGCTAAAGAAAGGAGATCTTCTTTCAAAGTAACCAATTTTTTGAATTTATTTAATACTTTGTATTCTAGAGAGATAAACTAATGCCCTTTATTATCATCCATGTCAATTTACATCGCTTAACATTGAAAATTATTCTATGGGGATCATCTTCTTCTCCTTACTTCCAATTAATAGGAGTAACTTCCTTCAAACCGATATTTTGTTCAAGATACACTTAGCTCACAATGTTTTCATCATCCTCAATTCATTGACGACTAACAACAATTTTGTAATCATTGATATTCCTCAGAGTCATTCTTGAAAAATATCTCATCCTAACTTTTTCATCATCCTTTCAGTTCATCCAAAAATCTTCAAATTGAGGTTCATGCTCACCGGAAGTCACAAGCCATCTATAGTCAAAATTTGGCCTTGGAACAAACATATCCATCTTGAATTTCTTCATCTCTCCATTCATCAATTTTGCTTTTGTGATGGATGGACATGTGTACCTTCCAATGGTAAGGGGGAACTTGATGTTAGTCTTATGTTTCTTGGAATTTCTCCCATGAACATGTACTACTTACCTAGCAAGCTCCATTAAAACCCATTTATCATCAGAATACCTTGGCAGCTTGCATGGTTTCTCCTAAAACCCACTTATTCTGAAGTAAGTGAAATACTTTTATTGAATGAAGAGATACACCCATAGTCCAAGATCATGGTTGCAACTGATAGTCTGTATTGTTCTAATTCAAGGTCAAATAAACTAACCAAGGGATTGATGAACCCATCATGTATTGCCCTCACATTACTTTTCTAATTATCAATCCTTAGTTATGGGAATAAATCATAAACTTTATATGTTTGAAATTTTCCTGCTTTTGTGAGCCTTGGGAATGACCTGAAACATATAGCATTATATATGAAGTATGTCATCATTGAAAATTTGAGGTCTTTTGTATCCCTATCTTTGACTTTATTAGTCAATGCCAACAACTGAGAATGAATCAAGGCTGAAATAAGGCTCCCCTAGCTAAACTTTTTGTTCTTCTCAAGAATTACTCTGATGATATGGGACATAAAATTTTTTAACATGTTGGATTCCTCAAGCCCTCCCATTCTACTCAATAATACAATTAAATCTTCCACTTCCTCAATAAACATGGACCAAAAAAGCTTCTTGGGGATCCTTTTTATGGATGCCGTTATCAATCTGAAAGTGCACCCGAGGTGAGGAACATGCAATTGGCAACTGCAGCTGTTAACCACTCCATTGATACAATGGGAAATCTTCCGGGTTGTAGAGCTACTTGCAGAAGAGAGCCTCCAGAGTGGGCTGGTTCCCTCGATAAATCACTAACCTGCTCTCTGCATGAGGGAAAGGAAGAAAACTTGCAAGAAAACAAATACTTGAATGAAACAAGTTAACTAATGGTGATACACCAAAATTTTTAGAACTCTTGATTCTGCATATACACACTAGTGATGCTAAAGTTGTTTTTTTTTTACTTCAAAGCACTTCTATTGTTTATTGCCTAAGTGTTTCTGAAAAAGGTGCAATAGCTGCAATGACTAAAGTGAGAGGGTAAGAAATACCACTTTCAAAATAGGTTTGCAGCAAACACACACTTAACCAGACTGGCATATAAACAAATAGCTCAATTCAGAGGTTAATTTGCATAGAAAACAAGCAAAGGAAAGACTAGTTTCACTTACACAAGTTGCTAAAGCATGAAAACACTTTGAAAAGCACGCGCAATGGAGGATAACAAACTTTATTGCATCAAAATAGGTGCTCACTGCAGGATTTCGGGTCCTCCCAAAAGCTTACAAAAGCACAATGTACTCTTGATCATCAACTTTCGGTCCTTTGTGCTTGCAATCACACAACAATATATAGCAATTACTCTTTAAAAATAGTGGCCTAAAAGTGAACTCGCCCATTAAATTAATAATTATCCCTTTTTATTTTTATTATGGATAATATTAATTTATTACAAAAAGGCTTTCAAGCCATGAGCATCACTTTAAAAGAGTATAAACAATGCTTGTTCAGCAAGTCTCTTACATGCAAAATTGCTTTTAAAATAATATCTGGCTTGTCTCTTTCAGTTTGCATGATAAAGACTATTTTTATGAGTCTTTTGTCTTTTGCAGCTTTTGATGGTGACCCTTGCTATTTCTGGAAATGACTTGTTTTCAATATGAAATTTATTTCTGGCCTTGTTTAGGCATGCATAAAAATAAATTTATTATTTTCCAATAATAAACTTTACCTTTGTCCCTTTGCATGATATTTGGCATGAGCCATGTTTTTAGTCGACCCCTTATATGGATGTTCCTCCTTTATTTTTTGGCATATTCAAAAAATATTAAAAATAGTCAAATAAGCCTTCAACACCTTTGTAGAAGAGGTCCACCATACATGCCAAGGTGATATGTGAGGAAGTTGTTACCTATTTTATTTTCCATTGGATGGCCACCACCTGTACGCATCTCAAGCAACTACGTGGGCCACTGTAACCCTACAACTTCACTTAAAGAATTGGTATAGACCGTAGATTGATCACTTTCTAATTGTGGCGCTTGATCTTTTTGACTATGCTTCTTCATTTATTGTGATCCATGCAGGTTTATCCTGAGCCATTGATTGAGAAAATATGATGGAAAATCCCATACGTCGGTTTTGAAGACATTACTAAAGGCTTTATTGCTTTTGGAGGTAATGTATTTTTGACCATTGATCATCTACTGCTCCATCTGGGCCATTTGATTTCAAAAGTACCTGTTCGTGAACTTTGTGCCAATTCTGGAACGTTGGATTTATGCATATCGATCATGGCCATTAATTTCTTGTAGTACATGTACTTCCTTCTGCTTGCTTGTGGTCCCTCAGATCTCTGTCTCCTTCTCCCACAGCCGTTGGAACAGCTTACCATTGCTAGGTTATCGCTTTGGTGAAAACACTCATTTCAGTTTTCATTTCTTTTGCAAAGGCAATAAAGGCATTTAAACATCTTTACCAGTTCTACATTTTTCTGAAAACCTGGCTTTGTGGCTCGTTTGGTCTTGTGCATTCTGATTTGGGTCGTCATTTTCCTTCATGGCTTCCATCTTGAATCATGGCTAAAATGGTAAGTGGTCGACTTTGCATATTTTCTTCCTGCCATTTGCTCTACTCAAAACACAAAATAATTTTTTGGACTCCTGCTGTATATATCATTCTTGGTATTTGTTGAAACCATGCATTGTATGAAAAAGATTGATTTTTCTTCCTTAGAACGTGTATCATTTCTATCAATCATGTTGACCTCCTTTGTATTGATGAGTGGTAGCTTTATGTTGCAGTCTTACCAGCTCTGCCATAGTCGCATCCCGAGTTCTTTGTCTAAATCTGTCTACCATGCTTTCGATGCTTTGTCCATTTCAAATGCAAACCTAGCGAGTGCAAACCATCGACCACTCCTGTGACATAATCTCTTTAGTGTCTATTAATCCTACGTTGTCGCTTTAGGATTTACGTTACATTTGTCTTCTACTCATTCGATGCTTAAAAAATTTGACTGTAACGCGTTCACATAGTCTAGAGATCTCAGTTTCCTTGGCTCTGCAACCTCGGCCTCGGATTCTTCTGCCTGACCCTTTATGTCCTTCGACACCTTGAAGACTTAAACTGAAACCATGCATCATAGCTATTCTGAACTACACATCATCGATGTATTGCAAGTGGTCTTTGTTTTATTTGTTAGCTTCTGCCGTGCAATTGTATCATAAGCTCTTTTGAACTGTGTATTATTCTTACAACTTTCACTACAGAATGGATTTGTTCCATTGAAGCTTCACCTTCTACATTTGAGGCTATAAAGCATGTCACTTTGCTATTTGAACTAACTCCTAATCTTATAATTCTGCTATCGGTCATTGTATGCTTGGAGCTCCTGAAACCCATTATTTCACATCATGCATACTCGGTTTTTTGCTTTGGACGTATTGAGTTCGATTCGAGCTTGCATATTTTCTCATGGAAAATTCTCTATCAACTTTGTAACCTTTCAAAAGCTCTTTGTATTTGTATTTGTACGCATGTAACCGAGTTCTATTCCTTGAGCATGTATTTCCCATTCTAGCCATGGCAACGTCTTACCCATCCTGTCTCATTTCTAATGCTTTTTGGAAAAGAAAACGAAACTCATTTAGTTATCTCCTTTCTTGAGCACAATTCTACGTAAGCATTACTGTCAACATCAAGGTCGTCTTTACTTGGATTAATACTCGGTCTCAGTTTCTTGCATATAAATTTTTCTATTTGAAGGTTGTGACACCTTTTACCGTATTCAACCTGAACCTTGATGTTGAGACCTAGAATTTAATCCGTGACTCGAGTCTTTGGATATTTGCATAAAGCTCGACTTGACTATAATATGCTGGGATACTTAAAATAGTGAATAAGGTGTTGACTTTGATGGCTGTAAGTATCTCTTTGCATTTGCATTTCTATTCACTGTATGAAACCGAGTTCCATTCCTTCGAATCCCTTCATTCAATGCTGTCTGTAACCCACAGGATCCTTTTGTATTGAACTATGCTTTCAAATGGCTAAATGAAATTAATTTCTTTTAACTCACTGTCTTGAGCCAAAAATGGAAACTGGCATCAATGGATTTAAGCATAAAAACACTTTCTTCTCCTTGCATCCAAATTTTCAAATTATTTCTTTCCTTCTTAGCTTGTAGTCGAAATTGTATGCTTGTTTGTACATGCTATTTTGCTCACATTGTTTATTTCTCCAATGGTTGTTTCATTAATGAGAACCTCGGTGAAGACTTTCATTATTCTCATTTAGTCACTTTCAGATATAGATAGTTAAATGAAACATGTGAAAACTGCTAGCTTGATGAGCATTGCCACTTAGAACATAGCCTGCTTCCTTGAGTAAAATGTAGCATGCGTATTTCTGTTCCCTTCTTTTGAAAAGAAATTTTCTTGAATGAAATCAAGATACATACTTTTTATGACTGTGATCATTTCTTTTGTAGCTCAAGTAGCTTAGGAGCATGAAAATACTTCGAATTCAATTCTGTTTTTATTTCAAAGCTCATTTTATAGAGAGAAACTCTGCCAAAATTTTTCAAAAATATTCTCTCTCTAGATTTGTGTACCTGTACCTTCTTTTGAAAAAACATAAGCTCTTGCTCCATTCTCTCTGAGTTGTCTAATTTTCAACCACAATGTTGTTTGCACTTTCTTTGATTGATTCATTGTTCCTCTTTGATCCATTCTGAAAGATTTGCAAAACATAAAGTAGTGACTGCTTGATCGATTTTGCTATTGTTTTCTCCTTCAAAGTCAAACATTCTTGATTTGATCATCTTCAGATTGTACCCTGTACCTGCAAGACTCAATAAACAAGTTAGAAAACTAGGCACTTTTGGCCTCTCTTGTGTCCATATAATTTGGTTTTGTATTCCTTCTTGCTCTTGCATAGCTGTTTCCTAATGACTTTTGTGTTTGTTTCCACTACAAAAATATTCCTTTCTGAATTGATGAAGAACCTATCCTCTGTCTCATCCTTGTCATTTCTGATTTCTCTTACCCATTCCTTCCTCTTCTGTCATGCCTTACTGCCCTGAATTCTGTTATAATTTCTTTCCTTGTAGCATGCCTTCAAATTTCTTTTGTCATAATAAGCAATAACATATATTTTGAAATTAGAATCACATACCTATTTTGAAATATATGATAGAAGTAAGGTGATTCCCCTGAGCTCTTAAATGACAAATTTCTCTTTGATTGTGCAGGCTATGAGCAGAAATGGAAAGCAAGAGATGGAGATGGCTTGGAGGAGGAGATGGAGATAAAGCTGGAATAAAGATGGAGGTGGAAAGAAGCTGACAAGGAAGCTGAGACAAGGCAATGATGGGGTTCCCTCTTACCTTTTTACATGTATTTCTTAGCATGTGTATGCTTTTACTTTCCACATATATGATATTGCTTAGTCATATCCCATGGCTTGTGTGGGAGAACTGGATAATTTCTTATGAATAAAATGCTAAATTCTGATAATGAGTTGTCTCTTTCCTTGTGCATTTTGTTACTATAAACCATTTGTATAATGTCTTAAACAACTCAATATCAAAAATAGAACACATTAATCAAAAGATAACTTGAAGAATACCTTGCAATCATGATAACATACTTCAATGCTCTTGACTCTCTCCTGGAATCTCCATCTGGATAATGTTGTTATTTCTGAGTAGCTGCATTTTTTGAATGGAGGTTTCAGGAAAAGATTCACATGTAATCATAAGTTTCACTCAAAAGTTTAAAATTTCCCATTCCTATGATGACTAGAAAATGGTCAACATCTTGGCGACTCAACTGCACTGGTTGCCTGCTAAACAATAAGGGCCCAGAATCTCTGCTGCCCATATAATCTGAACTATCCTTACTCTGAAATCCTTGCTTTTCTGGATGATGCTTCTAAAGCTGAAATCCTCAAAACTGAAAACTAACTACGAACAATGTGCATTTCTGCACTTGGAGGAATGGAAACTAATTGACTAGGAAAGCAAAACTGAACTGAAAGATGTGCTGAAGCACTTAGAGGAAAGCATAAAAAATATGGTACATAGTCAACTTATCTCTTTTAAAAATAATGCTTCAAATGAATCCCATTGACAGGGATTGGAAGCTCTGAGCCATCTATCTTGGCCAACTGAAAGGAGTTATGAGCCTTACAACCTGCAATCACGTAAGGACCACTCCACAATGAATCAAATTTGGTGTGGGCACCTGGTTTAGCTCGGTCTGCATCCCACTTCAAAACTAAATCCCCTTCATTGAAGACTCGCATCTTAGTCTTCTTATCAAAAGTATTCTTAATCTATAATTGATTCAAATGAATAGATTCCATGGACTTATGTCTTACCTCCTGGACTTCCATAAGCTGTGCATACCTCACTTGCATGGGTTCTTCTTCTAGGAGTTCAATCTGGTGCATGAGTTCAAGGGCTGGGAACTCTAATGAGATAGGTAACTTGGCCTCCAGGCCATAAACCAGCATGAATGGAGTGTTGGAAATTGATCTCTTGTAAGTTATCCTGTCTGCCCACAATGTTGCTTTCAGCTTTAAATGCCAAGCTCTCTGATTTGAATCAATCGTTCTCCTTATAATCCTGAGGAGATTCTTATTAGTAGACTCAGCAAGGCCATTACCTTGTGGATAATAATTTGAAGAGGTGCTCAGATAAATACCATTTGAAACAGCCCATGAACTGATTTTGCTTCCAATAAAGGCTTTAGCATTATCTGAAATGATAGTGGAAGGGGCTCCAAACCTGGTTAACAAACCTTCGTAGAAGTCCAAAACATTCGTTTCATTTGCTTCTTTCAATGCCACCGCTTCAGTCCATCGTGTAAAGTAATCCATGGCTGTAAGTATCCACTTATGTCCTGCACTGGATGGTGGGTTAATCATACCAATAAAATCCAGTCCCCATTGCATGAATGGCTGGTTCACCGAGATGGGGTGAAGTGGCAGTGCTGCTAATTTTTCTTTTCCTGCAAAAAAGGCACACTTTCTGCATTTTTTAACCCATGAGAAACAATCTTTAAATAAATATGGCCAGTAGTATCCTCCTCTCATAATTTTTAGAGTGGTTTTTCTGGCTGAAAAGTGTCCACCGCTTTCCCCATCATGGAATTCTGTGAGTACTTTCTCAATCTGATTTGGTTGTACGCATCTCAACAAGACACCGTTTATATCTTTCTTAAATAAAATATCCTGGACCAATACATAAGGGATGGATTGTAGTCTGAAATACCTTCATTTGGTGTTGTCCAAACCTGGTGGATAAATGCCATATCGAATATATTGGACCATGTCTTGGAGCCAATCTGAGGGATGATCCTTGGGAAGCTGACTTGGTTCCAACTGAAGCATTAAAACCACTTCTTTGTTTTCTTGAAGAGAGTGAGCCAAGTGCTCGCAAAGGCCTTTGCCTCGTATCAATTTGGTAACTTTAATGTCAACATCATACTCCATCACTTTAGTAATCCAGCCAGCTCTTTTCCCACTAACATCTTTATTCAACAAAAAATGTTTGATACTTGGATGGGAAACCATCAAGTGGATCTTATTGTTAGAAAGCATATGCCTAAATTTCTTTAATGCTCTAACAATAGCAAGAACATGCTTCTCAACAAAAGAGTACCTTATTTCGTATTCCATTAGGCCTTGGCTGAAAAAAGCTATTGGCTGTTCCAAGCTTTCATTATTCTGCTGTGTCAAAATACCTGAAATGGTGTCAATACTGGCATAAGCATATAACATGAAATATTTGGAGAAATCTGGATTTATGAGGGTTGGAGCTGAAGCTATAGCATTTTTGATTGCTGTACAACTAGAAACCCCCTCACTAGTCCAAGAAAAAGTCTGGTCTTTCTTTAGCATGGCTGTTAGAGGCTTAGCTAAAGTGGCAAAGTCTGAAATATATCTTCTGATAAAATTAATCTTGCCCAAGAAGCTTTGAAGTGCCTTTTTGTGCTTGGGAAAAGGAAGAGTGATGATAGAACTCACTCTTTCAGGGTCAATCTGCATACCCTGATTTGAAATAACATGACCAAGTAACTTACCTTCATCAACTGAGAATACACATTTTTTGGGGTTAAGTGAGATCCCATACTCTCTGCACTTCTAGAAAACTGACCTCAAATGTGACAAGTGGTCCTCTGAATGCTTTGAAAAAACTATTATGTCATCTAAATAAACCAATACAAATTTGTTGATGATACCTTGGAAAGCCATGTCCATTGCCCTTTGGAACGTTGCACCTGCATTGGATAAGCCAAAAGGCATTTTTCTATATGCAAAGGTGCCCCACTTGGTGGTAAATGCAGTCTTAAATTGGTCTTCCTCTCTAACTAAAATCTGATTGTAACCACTGTATCCATCAAGAAGAGAGTACTTTTCTTGAACCTGCAACCAACTGCAGAATTTGCTCCATGGAAGGAAGTGGGTAATGGTCTTTTAGAGAGGCCTGATTTAGGTCACGAAAATCTACACAAAGCCTTATTTCTCCATTCTTTTTTCTAACTGGTACAAGATTTTCCACCCAAGTTGAATGCTTGATAGGAAAAATAATGGTTGATTCAATCAATTTGTCTAATTCTCTTTTCATCAAAGGCTCAAGCTTAGGGTTAATGGGCCTTTGCTTTTGTCTAACTGGCTTTGAGTCAGGCTGTAACTCAATGGTATGCTGGGCTAATGAGGGGTCAAAACCTTTCAAATCTTTATATTCCCATGCAAAAACATCAGCAAACTCTTGAGATAAATTAATAAATGCTTGTTCTTCATCTTGAGTACGTACCTTACCCAAATTAAGGGTCTTGCCTTCATAAATCTGTACTGGGTCATAATGGTCTTGAGTGGAGGACAGTACTGATCTGCTTTGCTTGACTGCATCATTATCCCCAAAAATTGATTCTAAGGTTACAAGTCCCTTGGGGATTTTGTTGGTTTTCAGCTGCATAATCTGATCTCCATACTTGTTTTGTATTTTCTGCTGGTTTTGGGCTGAGAACTCAGCTTCATCCTGCAAAAATCTGACAATCTGTGCATCATCATGAAAAACTTGCTAATGTACATCGTTATCTGGCACAGAAGGCCTCAATATTACTCTAATATAAGGATGTGATTTAGTGTCTCTAAGATCAGCGAGTGCATCAAATTGAGAGCCTACAGCTGCAAGCCTATCAGCATGCTGATTTTGATTTCTAGGGACACTCTGAATATTAAAATCACTAAACTCATCAATAATATCCATAACACGATGTCTATAAGACTTCATATGCAGATTTTTACAAGCACTTAGCCCTCTTACCTGCTGTATAACAAGTTTGTTGTCACCAAATACCTGTAACTTATCAATTCTTCTCTTTCTGGCCCATTCCAATCCGTGAACAAGCGCTTCATATTCTGAAACATTATTGGAGCAAGAAAACTGAAATATAATTACAGAAAAGTACCTTTGCTGTGAGGGTGAAGTGAGCATTAAACCAGCCCCTAAGCCATGCTAGTTTTTTGAACTGTCAAAATGTAATTTCTAGATTTCATCGTGCTGCTACTCTTCTTTCTAAATTGATGGAATCTGGTTATTTTTCTCGTGAATACAATATATCCCAAGGCCTTTTTCCTTTATCTCTCTATAAGGATCTAACTCATACATTTCTTTTGTTAGTTCATCCTTAAACAAATCAGGTACTCCTTCTAACTCATGCAAATCTTGGCTGTCCACTTCATCTAACTCATTGTCTAAAATAGCACAGTTTGCATTTGCCATGCTTGGCATATGTGGCTCAACATGAAAATTTGAAAGAGGTTTTTAATGTAACCTTAGTTCCATACCTTGTTCTGAAAATGAGGTAAGACCAATCTGCTGAAAGGTAACCTCCAATCTTAGATGTAAAATCTCTTGAAAGGCACATAGCAAAGTACGGTGGTAAATCAACAACCATGACATCCTGCAAAATGGTAACACCTGGACATGCATGCAAAGTGACCTTCAAATCCTTGATTAGCCCAATTGTCTTGGTAGATGAGCCATCTAGTTGTAACACTCCTTTAACACTTGGCTCATATGATAGTCCCAACTTTTCTGCTATCTTTTTGGGCATAACCATGATGCTTGCACCGCTATCTACCATGCAATTATGCACTAAAGAATCACCAATAATCAATGAAAGGTAAAAAGGAGGAGGCTTAACTGGTGATACCTGACTGTGAACTACCTTCTCAACTGAATTACCTTACTGCCATGACTTCTAAACTTGCTGGTTGGGCTGTACTTGAGGCTCATATATGGTAAAGGCAATATTCACTATGTTCTGCTCTGTGTTTGAACCTTTAGACAAAACTTGTAGATTTGATAGCTCTTTTACCAACATATCCTTTTGACCTGGTATGGTTAGTGAGTCCCACATTTTCATGGTAACATGTGACTTTTTCATGTGATCTACAATATTAAATGGGGCAATTCCTAACCTTGGCTGTGCTTTCTGAGCTAAAGGTTGATCAGGTCTTGTATCAGCATTAAAATTGTTCTCCTTCAATGAGATGTCTGGAATAGAGCTATTTGTAATAATAGGGGCTGATCTAGGAACATTAACAGCTTGGCTTACCTCTTGCACTTCATCAATTGCTCTTTTCTTAGATCTGGTCTGTACTGCAGCCACTAACTCATCTGGTACTGGTATTTGGGCCTTAACTGCATTCTGATCAGACACTTCCCAATTAACCATGGTTGCCTCATGAGGAACTGGTACCATATTTGGGTCTTCCACTTGTGGAGGATAACCTAGTTGCTGTCCCTGTTGTTCTGACTCTGCCTGAGACAACTGTGGCATGACAAAATTTGGTGATGGACATTCCAAGGGAGCAACTACACTATGAGCTCCAGGAATCAAAATGGGGTCTTGTACCATATTGTTTTGAGGCTGAACTGGAACTAATGCTCTTGAGGTAGATGGCAGATTAGGATCAGGATTAACAAATGGCTTACTCACAGTTATGGCACCTTGGTTTTGATATTGAGGTCTAAAATTCTGAGTAGGTGGTCTATAATTGGTATAAGGCTGATAGTGTGGCTGATAAGAAGGCTGCTGCAGTGGTTGATATGGTGGCCTATTGGCTTGATATTGCTTCCTTTTAATCTGAACTATCTCATTCCCAAAATTTTGCATCATGGTCTTAAGTTCTGCAATATCATTGGCTGAATTTTGGGTTGTGTTGGATGATGGGACAACAACCAGGATAGGTGAAAAACTAGGTGGTTGTGGAGGGGTATTTGAGAAAACTGGGAACAATGGCATGGGAGGTCTAGGGGCTAACTTTCCTGCTTGTATAAGGTTGTTTTCTGCACTAATAGCAATACTGTAAGCTATTGGTAAGGTGTCTCCCCTCATGGACTGAATTAAAACATCGATGTCTGAATTTAGTGACTTAAGGTAATACAAAAAAGCATGTTGAGGTGAAGGCTTGACATTGGCTGGTATTCTGTCCCATGTGCACTAAAATCTGATATTAAAATCAGTCATTAATTCTATAGGGGCTCTTTTGATAGTGGTCAATTGCTCAACTAGAGATAAATGATCGGATTTTTCTTCAAACTAGGAATAAAGGGCTGCCCCTAACTAACCCCAAGTGGCAATTATACCAAATCCTAAATTTCTATACCATTGGAGGGCTTTACCTCTAAGCGAAGCAACAAGAAATCTTAAGGAAACATCCTCATGGAATATATGATGGAAGGAAACAATATTTCCTACATCTCTGATATGTTCAGCTGGGGTAGTTTGATCCTCTCTAGAGAAGTAGGGTAAGATTTTGAGGGCTGCTGCAGGAATATCATGATAATTTGCTATTACTAAAGGGCTGCCAACATCAAAGGCAACAAAAGGTAGCTGTCTTAGTAAGGCCATAGGAAATATGGGGGGCTGAAAGATAGGGTGCTGGGTAGGTGTACGGATAGATGGAGAAGTACGTGAATATGGAACAGATCTAGCCCTTCATCCTCTCCTAGGTGAATTAAGAGGTAATTGATGAAATTCAAAGGGAATACCTCTTCTTGATGATCTGGTAGTGATTTTGGGCATGAATCTCTGATCCTTTATAAATCTGACTTCTAATCAGGTAGAAATCTACTTGTGAGAACGCTGTCCCACCGGGTGTGCCAAAAACTGTTATCAATCTGAGAGTGCACCCGAGGCAAGGAACATGCAATTGGCTAACTACAGTTGTTCCCCACTCCGTTGATACAATGGAAACTCTTCTGGGTTGTAGAGATGCTTGTAGAAGGGAGCCTCCAGAGTGGGCTGGCTCCCTCGGTAAATCACTAACCTGCTCTCTGCGTGAGGAAAAGGAAGAAAAATTGCAAGAAAACAATACTTGAATGAAACAAGTTAACTAATGGTGATACACCGAAATTTTTAGAACTCTTGATTCTGCATATACACACTAGTGATGCTAAAGTTGTCTTTTTTCACTTCAAAGCACTTCTATTGTTTATTGCCTAAGTGTTTCTAAAAAAGGTGCAATAGCTGCAACGACTAAAGTGAGAGGGTAAGAAATACCACTTTCAAAATAGGTTTGCAGAAAACACACACTTAACCAGACTGGCATATAAACAAATAGCTCAATTCAGAGGTTAATTTGCATAGAAAACAAGCAAAGGAAAGACTAGTTTCACTTACACAAGTTGCTAAAGCATGAAAACACTTTGAAAAGCACGCGCAATGGAGGATAACAAAACTTTATTGCATCAAAATAGGTGCTCACTGTAGGATTTCGGGTCCTCCCAAAAGCTTACAAAAGCACAATGTACTCTTGATCATCAACTTTCGGTCCTTTGTGCTTGCAATCACACAACAATATATAGCAATTACTCTTTAAAAATAGTGGCCTAAAAGTGAACTCGCCCATTAAATTAATAATTATCCCTTTTTATTTTTATTATGGATAATATTAATTTATTACAAAAAGGCTTTCAAGCCATGAGCATCACTTTAAAAGAGTATAAACAATGCTTGTTCAGCAAGTCTCTTACATGCAAAATTGCTTTTAAAATAATATCTGGCTTGTCTCTTTCAGTTTACATGATAAAGACTATTTTTATGAGTCTTTTGTCTTTTGCAGCTTTTGATGGTGACCCCTGCTATTTCTGGAAATGACTTGTTTTCAATCTGAAATTTATTTCTGGCCTTGTTTAGGCATGCATAAAAATAAATTTATTATTTTCCAATAATAAACTTTACCTTTGTCCCTTTGCATGATATTTGGCATGAGCCATGTTTTTAGTCGACCCCTTATATGGATGTTCCTCCTTTATTTTTTGGCATATTCAAAAAATATTAAAAATAGTCAAATAAGCCTTCAACGCCTTTGTAGAAGAGGTCCACCATACATGCCAAGGTGATATGTGAGGAAGTTGTTACCTGTTTTATTTGCCATTGGATGGCCGCCACCTGTACGCATCTCAAGCAACTATGTGGGCCACTGTAACCCTATAACTTCACTTAAAGAATTGGTATAGACCGTAGATTGATCACTTTCTAATTGTGGCGCTTGATCTTTTTGACTATGCTTCTTCATTTATTGTGATCCATGCAGGTTTATTCTGAGCCATCGATTGAGAAATATGATGACAAATCCTAGACGTCATTTTTGAAGACATTAATGAAGTCTTTATTTCTTTTGGAGGTAATGTATTTTTGACCATTGATCATCTGCTGCTCCATCTGGGCCATTTGATTTCAAAAGTACCTGTTTTTGAACTTTGTGCCAATTCTGGAACGTTGGATTTATGCATATCGATCATGGCCATTGATTTCTTGTAGTACCTGTACTTCCTTCTGCTTGCTTGTGGTCCCTCGGATCTCTGTCTCCTTCTCCCATAGCCATTGGATCAACCTACCCCTGCTAGGTTATCGCTTTGGTGAAAACACTCATTTCGGTTTACGTTTCTTTTGTAAAGGTGACAAAGGCATGTAAACATCTTTACGAGTTTTGCATTTTTCTGAAAACCTGGCTTTGTGGCTCGTTCGGTCTTGTACATTCTGATTTGGGTCATCATTTTCCTTCATGGATTCCATCTTGAATCATGGCTAAAATGGTAAGTGGTTGACTTTACATATTTTCTTCCTGCCATTTTCTCTACTCAAAACACAAAATAATTTTTTGGACTCCTGCTGTATATATCATTCTTGGTATTTGTTGAAACCATGCATTGTATGAAAAAGATCGATTTTTCTTCCTTAGAACGTGTATCATTTCTATCGATCACGTCGACCTCCTTCGTATTGATGAGTGGTAGCTTTATGTTGCAGTCTTACCAGCTCTGCCATAGTTGCATCCTGAGTTCTTTGTCTAAATCTGTCTACCATGCTTTCGATTCTTTGTCCATTTCAAATGCAAACTTAGCGAGTGCAAACAATCGACCACTCCTGCGACATAATCTCTTTAGTGTCTATTAATCCTACGTTGTCACTTTAGGATTTACGTTACATTTGTCTTCTGCTCATTCGATGCTTAAAAAATTTGACTGTAACACGTTCACATAGTCTAGAGATCTCAGTTTCCTTGGCTCTGCAACCTCGGCCTCAGATTCTTCTGCCTGACCCTTTATGTCCTTCAACACCTTGAAGACTTAAACTGAAACTGTGCATCATAGCTATTCTGAACTACACATCATCGATGTATTGCAAGTGGTCTTTGTTTTATTTGTTAGCTTCTGCCGTGTAATTGTATCATAATCTCTTTTGAACTGTGTATTATTCTTATAGCTTTCACTACAGAATGGCTTTGTTCCATTGAAGCTTCACCTTCTACATTTGAGGCTATAAAGCCTGTCGCTTTGCTATTCGAACTAACTCCTAATCTTATAATTCTGCTATCGGTCATTGTATGCTTGGAGCTCCTGAAACCCATTATTTCACATCATGCATACTCAGTTTTTTTCTTTGGACGTATTGAGTTCGATTCGAGCTTGCATAATTTCTCATGGAAAATTCTCTATCGACTTTGTAACCTTTCAAAAGCTCTTTGTATTTGTATTTGTAGGCATGTAACTGAGTTCTATTCCTTGAGCATGTATTTCCCATTCGAGCCATGCCAACGTCTTACCTGTCCTATCTCATTTCTAATGCTTTTTGGAAAAGAAAACGAAACTCATTTAGTTATCTCCTTTCTTGAGAACAATTCTACGTAAGCATTACTGTCAACATCGAGGTCATATTTACTTGGATTAATACTCAGTCTCGGTTTCTTGCATATAAATTTTTGTTTGTTTGAAGGCTGTGACACCTTTTACCGTATTCAAACTGAACCTTGATGTTGAGACTTAGAATTTAATCTGTGACTCGAGTCTTTGGATATTTGTATAAAGCTTGAATTGACTATAATATGCTGGGATACTTAAAATAGTGAATAAGGTGTTGACTTTGATGGCTGTAAGTATCTCTTTGCATTTGCATTTCTGTTCATTGTATGAAACCGAGTTCCATTCCTTCGAATCCCTTCATTCAATGCTATCTGTAACCCACAGGATCCTTTTGTATTGAACTATGCTTTCAAATGGCTAAATGAAATTAATTTCTTTTAACTCACTGTCTTGAGCCAAAACTAGAAACTGACATCAATGGATTTAAGCATAAAAACACTTTCTTCTCCTTGCATCGGAATTTTTGAATTATTTCTTTCCTTCTTAGCTTGTAGTCGAAATTGTATGCTTGTTTGTACATGCTATTTTGCTCACATTGTTTATTTCTCCAATGGTTGTTTCATTAATGAGAACCTCGGTGATGACTTTCATTATTCTCATTTAGTCACTTTCAGATATAGATAGTTAAATGAAACATGTGAAAACTGCTAGCTTGATGAGCATTGCCACTTAGAACATAGCCTGCTTCCTTGAGTAAAATGTAGCATGCGTATTTCTGTTCCCTTCTTTTGAAAAGAAATTTGCTTGAATGAAATCAAGATACATACTTTTTATGACTGTGATCATTTCTTTTGTAGCTCAAGTAGCTTAGGAGCATGAAAATACTTCAAATTCAATTCTATTTTTATTTCAAAGCTCATTTTATAAAGAGAAACTCTGCCAAAAATTTTCAAAAATCTTCTCTCTCCAGATTTGTGTACCTGTACCTTCTTTTGAAAAAACATAAGCTCTTGCTCCATTCTCTCTGAGTTGTCTAATTTTCAACCACAATGATGTTTGCACTTTCTTTGATTGATTCATTATTCCTCTTTGATCCATTCTGAAACATTTGCAAAACATAAAGTAGTGACTGCTTGATCGATTTTGCTATTGTTTTCTCCTTCAAAGTCAAACATTCTTGATTTGATCATCTTCAGATTGTACCCTGTACCTGCAAGACTCAATAAACAAGTTAGAAAACTAGGCACTTTTGGCCTCTCTTGTGTCCATATAATTTGGTTTTTTCTTCCTTCTTGCTCTTGCATAGCTGTTTTCTAATGACTTTTGTGTTTCTTTCCACTGCAAAACTCTTCCTTTCTGAATTGATGAAGAACCTGTCCTCTGTCTCATCCTTGTCATTTCTGATTTCTCTTACCCATTCCTTCCTCTTCTGTCATGCCTTACTGCCTTAATTCTATTATAATTTCTTTCCTTGTAGCATGCCTTCAAATTTCTTTTGTCATAATAAGAAATAACATATATTTTGAAATTAGAATCACATACCTACTTTGAAATATATGTATAGAAGTAAGGTGATTCCCCTGAGCTCTTAAATGACAAATTTCTCTTTGATTGTGCAGGCTATGAGCAGAAATGGAAAGCAAGAGATGGAGATGGCTTGGAGGAGGAGATGGAGATAAAGCTGGAATGAAGATGGAGGTGGAAAGAAGCTGACAAGGAAGCTGAGACAAGGCAATGATGGGGTTCCCTCTTACCTTTTTACATGTATTTCTTAGCATGTGTATGCTTTTACTTTCCACATATATGATATTGCTTAGTCATATCCCACGGCTTGTGTGGGAGAACTAGATAATTTCTTATGAATAAAATGCTAAATTTTGATAATGAGTTGTCTCTTTCCTTGTGCATTTTGTTACTATAAACCATCTGTATAATGTATTAAACAACTCAATATCAAAAATAGAACACATTAATCAAAAGATAACTTGAAGAATACCTTGCAATCATGATAACATACTTCAATGCTCTTGACTCTCTCCTGGAATCTCCATCTGGACAATGTTGTTATTTCTAAGTAGTTGCATTTTTTAAATGGAGGTTTTAGGAAAAGAGTCACCTGTAATCATAAGTTTCACTCAAAATTTTAAAATTTCCCATTCCTATGATGACTAGAAAATGGTCAATAGATGCTTTCCTTTCAATTAACCATTAGGGATTTAATACCTCGGCATATTCATCCTTTCTATTTCAATAATCTTCTCTAGCAGATTCCAAAATCTCCACAATAGGCTAGTCAATCTCAGGAAGTCCCAATATTTTATTGAATATCTTAGGAGTGAAATTAACCACACATTTTGCACTTCCATCCAATGCCTGTAACTTCTCAGGATCATAACTAAGAGAACACCAACATACCAGTTCAGGTGCATGGATGACAGGTGGGATGGAAGCTAATAGAGAAATGTGGTTTGCGCTGATAAATTTCATTAGTTTTCTACGATTCTCATTGCGAAGCCTTCTTAGAAAATATTCCAAATCTTCATCAAGTAATTTTGTTTCTTTAATATTGTCTAAGTTAGTTGTGATAACAAAGGATACATAGAAACTTGATTCACGAGTATTCATATTGATTTTCAATACATCTTCCCCAAATTACTGTCGAACTTATGAAAAAATCAACCTAGGTACAGGAAAATAAGGTGACTTACCGATTTCCTGAGCATGATCTATGCAATTCTCCTTCTCGTGATTGTTTTCTAAATTCTGTTATCAATTTCAATGTCTCCAACTAGTTTTTTGTCCTTTTTCATCTAATATTTAGTAATTTAGGGCATCCAATTCTTTTCTCACAAAATAACAATTGAGATAGATAAGAAAAGCTTGAAAAAACTCATTTTTTTTACCCAAAATGCATTAATGCTGGTAGCCATAAATGCACATCATCTTGACCGTTAATCATGAACAGTTAGTTTGAATTGAGATCAAACACATGGCATGATTTCTAGCCCTATGGGGTTGGGGATGTTTTATACATTTCTTCATTGTTTTTCTCATATGGGTGAAAGTTTTCAATTTTGAGCCAAATCCCTGATATTTGACTTTTGTTGTAGGGATGCCATGTGTCCTCATTGGGCATCGGGGATTTTTTTTCACAATTTTCACTTTATTTCGTATCTGATTGCCAGCTTAAATCATATGTTGCCACATGTTCCAATATGAAAGGTGGCGGAGTCGCAGGATCTATTTACAGTTTAATCAATTTCTCTCATAGGTGCAAGATTACATTGTTGACCGAAACATCCGCATGTTGAATTTACTTGTTAAATGGACACATGTCCTTCATCAGGTTTAGGGGGCATATTCACATTTTGTATTATAGTATGCCTTTAGTACAAAATACACAGACTATATACTTCCCTGTTCCAACCATTTTCATACAAGCCACTTTTTTTGGGAGCGGGGTCAACTTTTCCTTTCGTAATATTGACCGGAATATTTGAAAGAATATTCTTCGGGCTTCAGGGGTGGACTTACCAATTGTATTCTTAAAATGTAAAAAACTATGATTTCTTGTAAGATAAATATGCCACAATGCAACTAGTGGCATTACGCCATGTATCTTCAGAATTTGGAGATTTTTTTGCAATTTGTAATTTGCACTAGGAATGACGAGGATGACATTTGAAGGGGATAAAACATGGTTTTACATAGTTTCTCTAGAGTTTTTCACAAGGATTTCCTCAGTAACAACATGTCTTCACAATCCATGACCATAAAAGAGGAATATTACAACATAGGGACAATATTTAACATGTTTTGAGTGGGATTTTTCTCTTCGACATACGTATTTTTGAACTCAGACAATTAGACACACAAATGTTCGAAGGCATTTTTCAAGACAAAAGGGTAAGATCAAATTGAGCACTAACACTGGCTCTAACTCGGGTAGGGGCACCCCCTGTGGGTGCCACATGAACCACACAAACCAAACACTAAACATACCATGTGCCTAAATCCATTGGGCTACGGAGTCATTCGAAACATGAACAAGGTCAAACAGAACTAACGTACTTCACAAAATCATACCGAGATACCAAGGCAACTTGTCACTGTAGATCAGAAAAATGAAAAGGGAAACAAAAATGAAAGAAAAGTCAAAAGACTATACACTATACAAAGTTCATACCTGATTGTAGATTTTCAATCCAGGAAATGTTTCAGATGTCTTCCATTGATAGGAAAATCCAACAAGTCTCCATTCAAATATTTTAGGAAGAAAGTATGATCAACAATTCTTATATTGATAGAATAGGGGCCATAATGCATCAAACTTTCCATATTTTCCTTTGTCCTCATGCTTGCTATCCCACAATAATACCAGATCTCTGACAATGAAAGCTCTTGGGGTCACCTTTTTATCAAAAAAATTCTTAAGTATTTCTTTGAATTTAAGGTGTCTTTGATGGGATTCCCTCCTTTCTTCATCCAATTACACTATCTGATTGATCATGGCTTTGTATGGGCTTACTTCTTCATCTTACAGTTGTTGAATGAAATTATAGGAGGAAAAATGCATATGTAAGGGTAATAGAGCCTGAACTCCATAAACTAATTCAAAGTGATTTTTTCCAATGGCTCTCTTAGTAGTAATCCTATCTTCCCATAAAGCAAATTTTAATTGCTCACCCCATTTTCTGTTGTTAACTTCCAATGTCCTCCTAATTATCTTGAGAAAATTCTTATTACTTGATTCAACTTGACAATTCCCCTGAGGATTGTAATTGGATGTATATGCCAAACTGATTCCATATTGTTGACACATAATTAATAGTGGTTTAGCCCTAGAAATTTCACATATACATCCTCATGCTCAATCTCAAAATATTCCATAATATTAATAAAAAGCCTAAGGTTTTGGTCACCACTGATATCATTATTCCCTTGAAACTTAGATAATCTATTCCTCACATCATTTGGAACTACATTGGGATAACCCACCATAGCCTTGAAATCTATAGGTCTATATACATTTACAACAAAGAGAGGTCTAGGTATATATACATTTAAAATGATGGGGAACCTGAGGTCTTTGATGTAATGGTGTATGATCTTCAAAGTATTGGTCCTTTAATGGTTTAGTTTCACAAAACACCCTGTTATGTCTGAATAACAGAGGTGGGAGATGAGGAATACCCTTATTAGTTGAAAATGAAGGATCCTCTCGAGGTGGAGTGTAAAAATTTGTGGAAGGATTGCTTGATCCAGAGTCGTATGAAGAGCTAGAGTAATCTTCTATCAAAGGTTGATCACCCTCAAAAACTGACACTACTTTCTCTTCAGATCTTTGATCTCCAAGGGCTTTCCAGACTTGTTTCTTCACTAGATTTGTTCTTCCCATTTTTGGAAACAATTTTCTACCAGGATCTATCTTGAAGGACCTTCTTCCTTCCAACTTTGGAGATCTTAATGACATATTAAAATAATTGAAGCTTAAGGTACTGGTATTTACCAGAATTTCTTAATAATGTGGATTCGTCACTAAGGTCTTGTACCTTAGATGTATGAATCACTGTAAACAACTTTCCAACTTAAACTTAATGAAAAATTTCAAAAAATCTTGGAAAATCTTAGTAAACTTCATAAATATTTACCCCTAGCCAAGTAAAATTTAGTGCAAAGCTCACTTAAACTAGGAAAATACCGAGCAAATAAATTTTGATTAAGCCCATTTTTTTTATAAATCTTGACAAAGGATGATGTCTAGATCATGTATCTACATCTAAACATATTCTGTACATTATCAGAGATCGATGTATCTTTGAATTTGCAAAAATATTCCCCAGAAACGACACCATAAGGGTGTTGGTACCCAAATCAGTCCTGCCTTGTAAATCAAGCAACATCAACGAGCTAAGTAAGATGCTTAGAGAAATAAATACCAAGATTTAAGTCATTTTGTAGCTGGGGATGGATATGTCAGTCTCTTTTTCACTTTGACTTGGGAAATATTAGATAACACCTCACTAAGGGTATGACCTACCTACTACTTTAGGTTCTTCCTGCAACCAAGGTGAGAGGACCCCTTTTGTAACTTGTATTTATGAAAGAAATGGATGGGATACCAATATTTAGATTCTCTTTCTTAGGTATGTGGAAATGAAGCCTCAAGAAGACATGCTCAATGCAAACATCATCTAACTCTCATGATTTTTCACATTAGAAAATGCATATGTCTTCTAAATAAGGCTCAGGCTACTAAAGACAGTGATAGTTCCATCTTGCTTTTGTATATTTTTGATAAAGGATGGATAGAAATAATATACCTCCTTAGAATTTTCTCATAAACAATGCAAACATGGGTAATTTAGGTGGATGAGATGGTTATTAATTGTGGTTTTGATGTATTGATGGGAGATTTAGCAAGATAAATATGATTATACAAAATCCTTAAATGAACCTTTAACAAATGTTGTATGTAATTGTTCTAGATACAAAATATAGATCACACAACTCAAAATAACTCCTTCAACTCGAAGATTTGCATTCATGGATTCCCAAGAGCACATGATTTCACACAAACTTTCAGAACCTAAACAAAAAATCTCATGCTAAATTCTCAATAAAATGCTGACAATTTCTGATCAAATACGTTCCAGATACCCTCAAGAATTGACAAAAATCATAGATCAGACAGATACAACTTGATTTTAACATTGTTTACCATAACATGAAGGAAATATCCATCAATAATGTAGTTGTAGTTTCCAAATTGACACTATTTAGGCTAAGAATTTGTGTAATTAAGAGAAACTAACTCAAGATTGCAACATGAATGTAAATTATTGATTCAAAGTTTTTCATCTTAAAACAAAATAACATTTCTCATGAGAACACACACAAATTAATTCAAGAAACACCAATACTTCAACAAGGGGACATAACATCTATGACCTCAATGTTTACCAATGATTGTACATTGCAATCATCTTGGCGAGAAGGTTTGGGAACAGATGAAGAAAAACTTAGGTATTTCAGATCGGTTCAGCTTAAGATAGTACACATTGGTTTTCTCCTTTATCTTTCTAAAAACTTAGAAAAACATAACCCCCCTTTATGCGAGAGTATTCTCATTGCATTTATACAATCTCGATCACTCACTCATTTTTTTATCCCCCAAAAGCATGAATCTTCAAGGGAATATTCTCCTTTACACCACACAATCTAATCCATTATGATTCTCTTGAAAATATTATATTTTATGTTTCAAGGTGGAAAAATCATGAGTAATTCATGTTTTTTATCCTCCCAGAATGTCAAGGATGCCATGTCATCTCTTTGATATTTGTTTAATCATTTTCTCTTTTAGGTGGGTAAAGAAATCTTTTTGATGATTTTCTAGCGCCTCCATATGGCTTGATTTGATTTATAACCCCTTTTACCCTTTGAGAACCAGTTTCAAACAACACATACTCATGTTCATGTCTGTTTGAGATGAATTTTATCATGTGGATTGTGCTACATCAATCAAAACATATTCTATTTCATAATAACAACCTCCTCTAAACTTATTTCCTTCATGTGGGATGAGCAGGAAATGTTTCTTTATTTAATGGTAGTGATCTCGTTCAACTCAACTTGTCTGCACCATTTTCACTATAAATTCAACTTTATTTCTTCATCAGTATGCATCCTTTTTTCATTCTTGAATGTGAGGAGGTATTGTGAAAATATTTGTTGGTGCAATAGCGAGGATGGCTATAACAACTAGTTTGAAAGAGATATCACTAGAGGATTCGAATCAAATATTTGATATAATTGGCCTAGATGAAGCATTTTTCAGGGATTTGTTTGAAATTGTAAACCCAGGGGACAACAAAGGGCCCTTGATATATTGAGAGGTTTGACTTTCCCTCCTTTTAAGATTGATTAAGATCAATCTTCTTTTCTCATCTTTTCAATCAATGTACTATCATTTATTCTGGTGAGAGCATCAAAACATACTAGAAGAATTGAAAAAAAAATAGATTAAGAGGAGGCCTACTATGAGGGGGATGGATGAATACAAGTTTCCCTTTTTATGTAATGAAGGATTTATCTTGAAAGAGATTCCCCAGGAATATTATGTATTCTACGATGGGACTTTAGTTGATACTATGCATGCCATTGCTCACAAAGTAGATGAATTGGAGAAATGACTCCTGTCTTTGGGAAAAGGTCCAACAAGACCCATGCCACATCAACAACATATAATTATAGTATCATCAAAAATAAATAAGATAGGGGAATCAAGCTCTCAACCCCCAAATATCATCTTGGATGAGGAGCAAACAAGGCCTTTATCTCCTCAATGTCTCAAGGCATCATTATCTACCATCAAGGAAAGTGCTGATAATTATGCTTTCCAACCTTCCATTCATCTAGAGAAGCATATTCCTTTGATGGATCAAAAATTGTTAGGACCTTTTCATGTTCCTCTGCTAAGAAAACATCCACCTTTCACGAATAGATACAAGGGTGAGCCTAGTTCTAAATCTCCCACTCCATCAGGTCCAAGGGCCACTGTACTTGCTCTTCCAGCCACTCCAAATGATCCTCTTTAGCCTACTTCTACTCAGTCTACCCCTTACAAAGTAAAAGGGAAGACAACATTTCCTACAGGTGGTTTGGACCTTTTGGTACTTGAGATAGATCTCCAGAGAAAGTTGGTTCTTCTTCCTAATCCTAGTGCAAACTAACTCTACTGAGATGAAGCTACTAACTATCTCTATCCTACAATTTCCAAGGGACTAGGGAGAGAGAAATAACCCATGAATGAAAGAAAACTACCTTACAGAGGTGATGTACCAAAATAAGGGAATGATAAAATTTTCCAATGTGTCAAAATGGAAGAAGAATACAAATAAGAGAGGGTGATGACAGTTCTCCACAGTCTAACAAAAACATTTACAACACATTTCTATGCATACAAAATAATAATAGGTCTTTGAAAGAGTATAGAGTAGATAGAAACATTTGCAATAATGTTAGAGAGACAAGGAGAATGCAACAAAATCAGCAAGGGAAGATACATCCACAAACTTGAATCTATTGGTTCATTAATATGCATAGTCTAAACTATTACAAAGGAAAGGCCTGGATCACCATGCAAGGAGTCCACTATAAAGGACTACAGCACATTGGCTTCACAAAACAAAAATGAAAGAGTTTTTCTACTCAAACTATCTTCCAATTTATAGAGTTTTGGAAGAGAGAGAGAGAGAGAGAGAGAGAGAGAGAGAGAGAGAGAGAGAGAGAGAGAGAGAGAGAGAGAGAGAGAGAGAGAGAGAGAGAGAGGGGATATAAATCCTGAAATACAATTTTACACCAATCACACATCATAATAAATGAGTGTGGTTTATGATTTTAGACCTGCAAAAACAATCTCAAGGTGTCCCATAACCTGCAGCAGAGAAGGAATGACAACCCATGCTCATTAAATGCCTCTTCAACCACTAATAAAATCACTATTAAAAACCTGTCACATTTTCGTAAAAATCATCATAAAAAATTCATCAATTTCAACATTTCTTTATTTTTTTGCATTGTTCTTGGAGTCATGGTTCCAATGAGACCAATTTTTTGAAAATCCATTGAGAATTGCAAAAGTTATGGCCTTATTAGTGAGAGAAGCTATTTTGGGTTTTCCAAACATTTGTTGCACTTTGCGGGATTGAGCATTGAATTTTCTGGAGCTAGCGATGTTTCTTTTCTTTTCACCGCAAGTCAAAAATTATGCTCATTTGAACTGTGGGGGTTGGGTGTTCCATGAGGGCTCTCATAATCCACATCACACCACCATCCTTTGTATTGCAGGTTTTCGGGGAACTTGTGGTATTGGGGTACAAGGGCCGCCTGGTCCATTAACTCATGCCTTAACCACATCCAGCTTACTGCAGATGATGCACTTGGGAAATTTAGACCTCCTGACCCCACCATCGCCACACCATATAGACTTGTGACCATTTCGACTTTCCTGAGTACTCGCGTCCCAACTCACCTAGGACATTTGGGCTATCCAAATTCTTCTTAGTCGGAATACACTAGACCCATTCCATTCCTTTTGTAGATCAAGAAAATTGGATTTTCGGGGAACTTGTGTCTTGATGGAACTTGGAATACTTGGGTAGTGAACTTCCACCATTTTTGCATTACAAAGAATCCGCTTCAACCCTTTTTTAAATCAAGTATATCAGGATTTTGGGGAACTTAGGCCGTCTGGGCCACTAGGACCCTATTTTTCCACAATTCATTATTTTCTTAGCATTTCAGACCCGAGTCAAGGATGAGGAACCCTAGTTCAATTCATAGTGATTCTACCCAGAACCCCTAGATCCGCAATACATTAAAATAATACTTTTCTCAATTTCTCCATTTTTTTTCACAAATTTCTGCTAACTCCTCAGATTTTTATTGAAAAAGGGAGTTATAGAAAATCAAAGGGGTGCTGGCAAGTTATCACCATTTCTATCTATATGAGTATAGAGAAATTGTGTAAGTTATCAAAATCACCTTGGTGTAAATTTTGGATAACAATTCCTTCCTTTTCAATTATCTCCCCACTGAGTTGGTTGCTGATATCTAATCTGGGAAGAATTCCTTCAATATAAAATGATTACTTATTGCGTTCTTCAATCATGTCTTTGATAATATTGGTATGAGAAGTGAATTCTTCATACCTTTTCCTCACCTTTTCAAATACTTTCTTTCCCTTTTTAGATAAGCTCTCCACCCAATTTTCACTGGCATTAACCTTTTTAGTAGCTTTTTCTATGTTGCTTATCATTTCAGGAGTAATAGTAAGATCTCCTTGATCTTTTCTTATGAAACTAGCAATTTTTGCAAGTATGAAGTTAAAGTCTTCACCTTCTCTTTTAGCTCCTTTTTAATTATTTTATCTTCATCCACCCTTTCAAAGAGTCCTTTTACTACTGATACAACATCTTGTTTAAGATTTCCTCTTATTGGTCTTCCCGATTGGATTTGCTAAATGCTATAGTCACTGATTGTTAATTTATCCTTTGGGATATCAAGATGAGGAGTAGCAATTTCCTAGGTTTTGGACCCTATTCTATTGAAATGTGACCTTGTCATAATCTTACCTTTCTTAGAATATTTCACAGGTTTTTGGAAATAAATATTAGAGAGACCCAAAGCCTTTTTTGGGACAATTTCCTTGTTCTTTTCCTTTTCCTGGATAATTCCCCATAACCATCCTATCATGGGGTCATCATCATCTCCTATATCTAAAGGAGAAAAACCTTTGGTTTGAAGGAATGGCACCCTTGCTATTGATACATCCTAAACTATGAACGTTCTTGCAATTGGTGCTTTCAAACTTGTTTCCTGGAATGCACTTTCTACTACTCTGGACTGTTCCTCATTCTGCTCTTGGGTATGAGTTTGTTGAACCTTTTCTTCTTTATCGTCAAGTGCATAATATTCACCTAGGTATTTTTCTTTCTTTGAACCAACATATGTGCTTGTATCCTCTTTCACACTTTTAAGGGGACTGGAAATCTTACTTGTATCTTTTGTTAAAGTCTCTGCCTTAGCAGATTCCACACTTGCTTCCACTTCGGGCTCCTTTAGTGAAGTGATAGTTTTCTTAACGGTTTCCTTTCAGACCTCTTTTTCATATCCTATAGTTTATCCTTACTCTCTATCTTTCATGGGAAGGTCTTGGGTATGAGCATTTACTTGGGACTCAGTCTCAATCGTTCCTTACTTTGTATCATCTCTTTTGTGTACCTTAATTGGTTGATCTTGGGCACTTGATTCTTGACTTACATATTTATTTTCCACTAATGTATTTTATATAACAACATTTTCGCCCCGTACACTTGGGGTGGTGGTGAATTCAATAGATTTATGCTCAATGAAACTAATAATTAGGACCCTTTGACTTTCTAACATTCCTTCTTCACTTGTGAATTAAGGTCCTGCAGTAAGAGTAACTTCAAGAACTGGCAACTATTACATATCCATTTGAACATCCTTTTTCTTCTCTATAGAAGGAACTGTATCCAAAAGTTGAGTTTCTTGAGATTAGGTCTCCATCTCTACATCTAAAATCTATTTAGTATCAGTCATTTGGATTTCTTCAGACAACATTCTCATATTTTCATCATTACTTTCATCAACCTCAAAGTAGGGGATTCTCCTAAGCTCCTTTATATCAATACCAAAAATTTCAACTTATTTTAATGGTTTCCCTGGTGACAATTCAGTCTCAAAATAATTTTTCTTACAATGCTACTCCAGACTTAACCCTTTTTGTTCATGGCTCGCCCCCACAACATCTGGCCCACCTAGTCCCCTAGTTTCTCTAATGATTTTTTCATCACCCTTGTAGGAAATGCGGATGGAGTAGTAGGGATCATTGGTGTAAAGGGGTCTGATTGATTACCTTCATAGACTAATAAAGGCGTAGTTTGAATAACTGGGGGAGTTATAACATTTTTATGAGTTCCAATTAGACTAGGTTCATTGATTACCTCCGATTCTCCCTTCAATTGCTTTTTTGCACTTTGGCTATTTTCCTCACCATTATTTTCTAGAGGCACATTTACTCTAGATATCTTTAAAGATATTTCATAATACTTGGATTCTTTCACTTCTTTTTCCCTAGTACTTTGGACTTTGGGATATGGGTCAATATTTGTTAAAGATCCTCTCATTCTCGGAGGGAGGCTAGAAGTCTGGGGCAACGGTGTTATTGGAACCTTTTCTTTTCTTAAAATGGCTCCTTTTGACTACAAAGGTATTGCAAATTTAATATGAACATTTTTCATTATTTGTAGGAGTATACCTTTTGCCTTTTGAATCAGAGCAGTCTTAGATGTACCAGTCTTGCTTGTAGATATAGTCTAGGCATCAATTGTCTCTATGGTGGGATTATTACTCTGTAATTGTGGAGGTGCACCATTCATTAGGTCCATGGTCTTAGCCCCCTCTGCCAAAGAAGGGAGATATTCATTCAAAGAAGAAAATTTCTGAATTCATTTAATACTTTACTATTATGGAGAGATAAATCAATGCCCTTTGTTATCAGCCATGTTAATGTACATCTCATAACATTGACAATTTTTCTATGGGGATCATCTTCTTCTCCTTCCTTCTAATTAATAGGAGCATCTAACAATGTTTTCATCATACTCAATTCCTTGAGGAATAAAAACAATTTTTTAATAAATGATTTGCCTCAGAGTCATTCTTGAAAAATATCTCTTCGTAACTTCTTCATCATCTCTGCAGTTCATCCAAAAATCTTCAAACTGAGGTTCATGCTCACTAGAATTCACAAGCCATCTATTGTAAAAATTTGGCCTTGAAACAAACATATCCATCTTGAATTTCTTCATCTCTCCATCCATCAATTTTTCTTTTGTTATAGATGGACATGTGTACCTTCCAATCTTAAGGGGGAACTTGATTTTAGTCTTATGTTTCTTGACAATTCTCCCATTCACAAGCACTACTTGCCTAGCAAGCTTCATTAAAACCCATTTATGATTAGGATACCTTGGAAACTTGCATGGTTTCTCCTAAAACCCACTTATTTTGAAGTAAGTGAAATAATTGTATTGAATGAAGAGGTACGCATAATCCAAGATCATGGCCTGAGCTGCAACTGATAGTCTGTATTCTTCTAATTCAAGGTAAAATAAATTGACCAAGGGAGTGATGAACCCATCATGTACTGCCCTCACAATTTTTTTTTCAATTATCAATCCTTAGTTGTGGGAATACATCATAAAATTTATGTGTTTCAAAACTCCCTACTTTTGTGAGCTCTGGGAATGACCGAAAACATGCATCATTATATATGAAGTATGTCATCATTGAAAATTTAAGGTGTTTTGTATCCCTATCCCTAACTTTAGTAGTCAATGTCATCAACTGAGAATTAATCAAGGCTCAAATAAGACTCCCCAAGCTAAATTTTCCCTTCTCCAAAATTACTTTGATGATAGGGGACATCCATTATTCTAACTTGTTGGATCCCTTGAGCCCTCCCAGTGTATTCAATAATATAATTAAATTCTCCACTTCCTCAATAAACATAGACTAAACAAGCTTAATGTGGATCCTTTTTATGGATGCCTTCCTTTCAATTAACCACTGAGAATTTAATACCTTGGTATATTCATCCTTCCTATTTCGATAATCATCTCCCACAGATTCCATAGTCTCGACAATAGGCCCTTGAATCTGAAGAAGTCCCAATATTTTGTTCCATTCTAGAGGGCAAAAACTTGTTTGTAGATAATGTACCATGTCTTGAGTCCAACATGGCATTGGTGCATCATTAGATGGCTATTCTTGATCATTTTTTAGCACTAGGACAACCTCTTCTCCACCTTTGACCTCAACGTGTTTTTTGGAGGCTAATTCTTCACACAAACCTAATCCACGAACCAGCTTGGTCACTTTGATTTCAATATTGTATTCCATTACCCGAGTGATCCAACCTACCCTCTTCTCATTTAGATCTTTTTTAAGGAGAAATTCCTTGACATCGGCATGAGACACTAGCTGTCTAATCTTATTGTTCGAGTCCAAGTGTCTGAACTTCTTCAAACTCCTAATGAAAAAAAGAACATGCTTTTTAATAAAATAATACCTTACTTCGTAATCTTCCAGGCTTTGACTAAATAATGTTATGGATTGTTCTGAACCTTCTCTATTCGGATGTACTAAGATAGATGAGATTGTGTCTGATCCTCTAAAAGAATACGACATGAAGTCCATGGAGAAATTTTGGTTGATAAGAGTTAGAGCTTGTGATATTGCATGTTTGATAGCCTCAAAACTCTGTTTGCCTTATGCTATCCATTTGAATGCAATACTCTTTTTTAACATCATTGTTAATGGATTTACAAGAGCAATGTCGTTTGTGCTGATACCTTTCATTAGTTTTCTATGATTCTCACTACAAAGCCTTTCTAGAAAACCTTCCAAATCCGCATTTAGAAAATTTGTGTCTTTAATATTGTCTAAGTTAATTGTGATAGCAGAGGATAAAAATAAAATTGATTTACGAGTCTTCATATTTCTTTTCAATGTATCTTCCCCAAATTACTATGGAACTTGTGAAAAAATCAACCCAAGTATGGGATAATTAGGCAACTTACCGATTTTCAGAGCTTGATATGTGCAATTCTCCTTCATGTGATTGTTTTCTAAATTCCACAATAAATTTTTCCATCTCCAACCATTTTTTGTCCTTTTTCATGCAGTATTTATCAATTTAGGGCATCCAATTCTTTTCTCGCGAAATAAGAATTGATATAGATAAGAAAATCTTGGAAAACTAGTTTTGTTTTACCCAAAATGCATCAATGGTGGCAAACATAAATGTACATCATCTAAACCTTTGATCCTACCAACTTAGTTTGAATTGAGATCATACACATGGCATGATTTCCATCCTTACAAGGTTGGGGATGTTTTCTACATTTCTTCATTGTTTTTCTCATACGGGTGCAAATTTTGAATTTTGACCCAAATCCCCGATATTTGACTTTTGTTGTAAGGATGCCACCTGTCCTCATCGGGCATTGGGGATTTTTTTCACAACTTTCACTTTATA
This sequence comes from Taxus chinensis, assembly GCA_019776745.2. Lineage (NCBI taxonomy): Eukaryota > Viridiplantae > Streptophyta > Pinopsida > Cupressales > Taxaceae > Taxus > Taxus chinensis. Next base: position 313,331,456 of record CM034147.1, on the reverse strand, counting down.
TCTTTCTAATGCAAAATTATATTTCTTATCCAATCCCCCACTTCAACCATATGTCTCCATGTGTTCCAATCTGAAAGGTGGTGGAGTTGCATGATCTATTTGTAGTTTAATTAATTTCTCTCATAGGTGCAAGATGAACATCGTCCTGTTGACTATGAAATGGACACTTGTCCTCTGTCGAGATTTGGGGGAATATTCACATTTTGCATTATAATATGCCTTTGGTACAAAATCCACTGATGGTCTACTTACCCACTCCAACCATTTTCATACACATCACCTTTTTTCAGAGTGGGGTCAACTTTTCCTTTTGTAATATTGACCTGAATATTCTTCAGGCTTCAAGGGTGGAATTAAAAATTGTATTTGTAATATTTAAAAAACTATGCTTTCTTGTAAGATAAGTCTGCCACAATGTGACCAGTGGCATTATGCCACGTATCATACGATTTCGGATTTTTTTGCAATTTGTAATTTACACTGGGAATGATAAGGACGACATTCAAAGGGGATAGAACATGGTTTTACACAGTTTCTCTGGCATTTTTCATAAGGATTTCCTCAGTAACAACATGTTTTCACAATCCTTAACCAGAAAAGAGGATTCTTACAACATAGGGACATGCTTTAACATGTTTTTAGTGGGAGTTTTCTCTTCGATGTACGTGTTTTTGAACTTAGAAAATCAAACAAAAAATTTTGAAGACATTTTTCAAGACAAAAGGGTGATATCAAATCAAGTACTAACAATTTATACATGATTACCTAGGTTTTTCTCAAAGATATGCTTCTTAAAGACCTCAAAATTTATTCTAATAGCTAAATCTTGACATGTTCCACTTACCACATCATCTGTACACTATCACCATATACAACTCATTATTTTAATTCCATGTTATAGCTTGTTCTACTTCATTCTCTATACCATGCTTGTACTAGGTCCTCAAATTAGGCCTTGTTGAGCATGTTTGAACCCATAATCCATTATCTTTCCCTATTTTTCATCATATAAACCCTCACATGCCTTTGAGACAAGTTATATTAGTTCTCTACATGCCCTCATGGGTTCACTGAGCTCTCCAACTCACTTCTATGCTCCATTAGTCCTCCTAGCACCTAAAATGGGTCTAGATGATCGCCTGCAAACCATGCTCAAAATTATACCTACACTCTGAGATTCATGAGTGTCTTAACACACTCTTTTTAAGTTCTCCATGCCCTTACTGTGCTTCTCTATATGCCTCATGCGTTCATACCATCACACTAGGTCATCATGTTGTCTAGGCCTAAGGATTAGGCCTACTGGACCAAGCTAATCTGACTGTCTTCATTCTTTCAAACAAGTCACTTGTTGTTTATCCATGGAATCATAATTTGAATCATCCTCTTGACCTCTTACACCTTTTTCATTAATAAGTATACACATTTTTCATCAATAACAACACTACAAACACTCACATGCCAATAATCTCCCCTTTTTCATTGATGGTAAATCTCCTAGTTCTTCTCCCCCTTTTAAAATTAATGACAAAGTGAATGCATGCAGCTCATGTTATTCTTCTTAATCAACTTATTTGGGCCCCATCTTGGTTGGAAACATCACCCAAATTCATTATGTAAGCCCACAAGCTTGTTTTAACTTCCTTAACTCTGTTTTTTGGCTTCATAACAACTTTTGAGTACTATGGCTCCCCTGGACAAATAATTTTTCACAAGCCAACAATCATTCTTGGCACGAATTATCACATCAATAAAACTTATAACTATTTTTTCACCTATTTCCACTTGATAACTCTCTTACAAATTTGAGGGTTGTTTACAACTTTATCTCCTAGAGCCTTGAAGCCTCCTTTTAGACCTTTTTTGAAAAAAAAAATCCATACTGTAGAAGGTGATTTTTCACATGCGAAAACTCCTTATTTCCCCCCTAGGATAACTCTACCACTTTCTAAATTTCTATGCAAGAATAAGTATTCATACCTTGTTCTCTTGTCATATAGAAGAGCTAGACATACATGCATAGTCCCGAATCAACTTCTTAGTGCTTTCAATCTTCTTTTCTTGTTATTGTTGCTTACTAGAACCTATGGATTACTCCCCCTTGAAGTAGATACACTATCATCATCCAATATTTCATTTTATCTTTCTTAAGACCTAGAACTCTTGATTGAAGGATATATACATCTCCCCCTATTTCATGTACTCTTCTCAATCTGTAGCTCAATGTTTTGGAGCTCCAAGAACTTACTGTAACATGAGATATAGTATTATTTTCTCAGTCATATTACACTTTCAAGTATCACATTTTAGAGATGATGATCACTCTATGTCTCTCTTCTAAATAGGTTGTGAGTAATTAAGCTCTTTTTCAAATTATTTCATCATTGAAGATCACTATACATAGGAAGTACCAATCTCTCTGTGCTCATATATTGCTTGTTATAGCTTGTAAATAATTGATTCATTTTTCATACCTTAGAGAATGATACCTTTCCACTAACTTGCAGTCCTCCATCTAGATTTAATTCTTCATTTTATACTAGTATGGCTTAAAAAATATTCTTGACCATCTAAAGACCCATTACAAGCATCAATCCATGACTAAATTAACTATACACAACCATGTTCAAAACTAAAGCACTCATCTTTTTATATTTCTCATATCTAATCAAGATTAGACACTGTCACTGAGAAACCATTCTTGTCAAAATTTCACTTTTCTTCATACACCCTTTATGAAGCATAACCACTTTCAAATAATGAGCTATAATCATGTTGTATCTTTGGAGTAATTCTTCTCAAGTCTTTGTGACACTCTTAAAATTTTATCAAACCTTATCTAGTCTCTTATCTCCTTGATGCATCATGCAGAGTAGAGCATACCTTGACACATTACTTGATTGATTAACACTCTAGACAAGTTAGTTTTTTCATGATAAACTTAATACGTCTTGATTAAATAATTATCTCTTTACAAGAAATTGTACACATATATTTACAACATAACATGTCAACCATATTGTGTACAAACCTCTAACACATACTTAGACTTCAGGGTCCGACCATAGGATGCTATAAGATACACACATGACCAATTTTGTAATATTTTGAAGACCATAGACTTAATGGATGGATAACCAAGACTTCATCAAATAAAAATATCATCATGACTCCACTTTTACAGAACTGTAACCACTTTTGAAACTCTCATGTAAAATTTTAACATGACATAGATTTTGACTGATACAAGCTTGTGAGTTTGACACTCAGACTCAACTTAATGAGTTGGCCTCAATATCTAGCCAAGAGTACCTAAAAATTGCATTGATAGAATTCCTTGACCCTCGTACTGACTTGAATCACCATGTTTTCTCCATACTCAGACTGGGAGAAACTTTGAATTCTTCATGAATAACTATTGGACAGTGAACTATACATCCATTCCTCCTGAAAACTTTACATCTCATATATAGACTTTAAGAAACTTAGGATTCTTGAATGACTTCATGACCTTATGGATCTTTTTAGATAGTATTTATGAGATGATGTATCTTACATTCTTACATTACAATATTTGGTTAGGATTTTCTTTGACTTCCTCAAGTATATGACTGTATGTTTTCCTTCTTGATAAATTGTATAGATGGATGGATGAGAAAATATGCCTCCTTGAGTAGACTTGAACTTGTTCACTGATTCCCTAGGAGAATCTTCTTTTTCTTTTTTGATAGACTGTACCTTCATACCTTATAGAGAATATGGTCAACTAAGAGCCTCGAGACCTGATTCTTATCTGATTATTGTATAATTTTGACTCTTTATTCATGGACCATTCCTTCTTGAGGACTACCATGAATTTTATACATTGACAAGTACACACACTCTACATATCATGAACACTCAATTAAGACTCAACCAACCCTGTTTGCAAACCATGAAATACTTTTCAATGTTCATCTCTTTCATGAATCTATACTTGAGGAATAAGATAGATATGATAGGTCTACATGACACATTCAATCAGGGATAAATGAATTGACTGAAAACAAACCTGACAAACTATACACATATTATGATTTCAAGAAACATTTTTTTAATGAATAGACTAAACAAGCATAGATACCTAATGAGGAACTAATCATACATACCTTGTGACTCTTCACTCACTTGTAACAACTTGAAGCCTTTAATCAACTATTACTGATGGTGATACAATTTAAAGAACACACTATGATTCTTTCAAATAGTACATGTCTCCTAGAGGCATGGAGAAGACACACAATGCTTGTTTGATCATCAAAACAATACATAACCATCAAAATATCTCAAATAATTTGTCTTGTCTCCTTCTACCTTTGAGATTCTCTCATTCTTCTTGGATGCACTTTTAGGGGTAATAATTTCATCTCCTATGTCTTCATCCTATGATTGAAGTCTTGACAAACATACAAGATACATCTGATTTAATTTCTCTATCACAGTTAGAGTTAAGAGTTCTTCATGACTTTCCTTGGGCTTGTCTTCTTCCTTCTTGGCTTGATCAACAACTTTTAATGCCTTGTTTGTACTAACCTCTCCTATGAATGTATTTGATTGATTATCCAATCTATCATCTTCACATGCTATCTTCTTGCCATGATTTTCCTCTTTAGACCTACAGTTAAGTTCTTTGACCTTGTACTTATGCTTAACTGCCTTCTTTTGAGTGACTATCTCAGACATGGCTGACTTGGAATTATTCTTAGGGGGTCAGTATGTATCTCGAATACCTTCTTAACCTGCCATTTGAATGCTTGACACCTATTATTTTACCTAAAAGCTCCATTTTGATAGCAATGTCTTGCAAAGTGTCCATGTTCATGAAAATTGTAAAATATAACACCATTCTTGCCTCTAGATTGATGTGACTTGAGGTTCCAACCATGATTAATAGTCTTATGACTATGAAACTTCCTAGAAAAAGTCCAACCTTGTTACAGTTATAACATGCAACTGAATTCTCACTTCTAGGGCCTTCATTTCTCCAATTTGAATATATAAATCATATAAAAAATACCTAGCAGTGTGACCCTTCTCTTGACAACTGAAACATGTGATATTGATTGATTTCTCATCTTTGACAAGCTCTTTGTCTAAAATAATTACAAGTATAACAATAGCCATTGAACGATATTTCATACTTGGATGCATTAGGCCGCCTAACCGAGTTAGACCTTATTAAATTTGTCTCCTTGGCATCCTTCATGCTTGTTTGTGTGCTTGGACCATCCTTGTCATATTCACACTTATTGATGGGTTATTCTATGAATCCTAGACATGTCTTATCACTTGTTGCTCTTTGACTCTCTAAAATTTCATCAAGAACTTCGGATCTCTTTTACAACTTTCCATACATCCCCAATCTATTGTTTGCTTCTTCTAGTTCAACCTTCAAATTTCTAAATTCTTATTCATACTTGAAGTAGGCATCTTCCTTGTCTTTAAGGAATTTTGACACACTCTCAACATGAGATTCCATATATTTGAGGGCTTGACCATGCTAAACTTATATACAAGTGATTTTCTCTTTCAATCCATGAATTAGGGACTCAAAAATCTCAAAATTCCTTTTAAGAACTGCTTCAAAAAGTTCACCCATGCTTGTTCTTAAAAGATCTCCTCCAAGCTATAAAACTTGTTCCAAGAGGACCTGGCTCTGCTACTAATTATTGGAAGCATAAGAACTAGGAGGGGAGGGGTGAATCAATTCTTCTTTAAATTTTGAAACCAAATTAAAATCTCAACAAGCCATTCAATCTTAACCATGAGCAGATAACAAACAAGAGCACATGGAGACCATATTTAATGTGGGAAACCCTTAAATGGAGAAAAACCCACTAAAATTAATGAACTACTTGGAAAAATGTCCTATGAAAAATTATAGGGATTTCAATTTTTTGAGCACCCACTCCAAAATTTATCTAAGCATCCACTTGACCTTTAACAAGCTTATACTTGTATGGAAGCAAAATCTCCCAAGAATTCAGTGAAGTACCCACTCAACCTTTTGCAATCCCCAACTTGCAAGGAAGATCCAACTCCCCGTTTTTCTAAAAAACAACCTATACTTATCAAATTTTTGATCACCTTCATCTAGTTGTCTAATACAACTAATTTTGATCTCTTATTCAAATCCTATTCCATCTTCATCTCCCTTCTTCACTCATGTTGACTCATATCTTTTCTCAGCACTTCATACTACTACAACCATAATATTTAAGTCCTCTTTTGAACACACATATTTTTCCTTTATTCAAACATGCGTGATCTCACATTTATCCTCTCTCAGTTCATGATTCTCATGAGCTCATAACTCTCATACTTCTATAAAATATAGTCTTGAGAGTATTGAGATGCTTCTTGATTCATCTCCATTTTCATGTCCTCATCCTACTTCAAATCATATGCATCAAAAATTATTTTTTTAGCATACTTGGGCATACATATACATGAGAAAAATGCACTATAATACCTCTTACATTTCCAATTCTAACTCCTTGATATTATAACTGCTCCAACTCATTCCAAGGTCCTAGATGACATCACTTTGAAACCACCAAAATGTAATCATTACATCTAGAACATGTCGGTTATAAGTTTTGATTGTTCTTAAGATTTTCATGAAACCTATGACACTTATGAATGATTAGAGAACATTCCTCAACTCACTACACCTATGAAGTAACTGAAATATTCCATTTTAAGATTGACATTTGCATTTGTAACTGCCATTTTCTTCTTTTAGCTTCTTTCATACGTTGGAATATTTGTCTTCTTTAAAACATAACTCATGCCAAGTATTATGGATGGAAAGAGAAAATTACAAAGGTCTTCTTATATCCTTCTAAATCCTTGATGAGCTTCACATCTCGCCACTTTAACTTCTAGTCTTCATTAGAGCTCATATGCTCCACTAGGTGCATGATGTTCAAAAACTAGTCTTGAACTTGAATGCATGTGCTCACTCAAAACTTCAAATCAAGTAATGAAAACAGGAAGGATAAATATTTAGGATGTCAATAAAATCATCATTTAATTTTATTTTATAGCTCAAGATATGAAGACTTCATTTCATTTCTTCTTCTCAACTAGGTTTACATACAGTCATGGCAGCTCAAAAACCAGCCATAGGATTGCTTCATTGATACTAATGTATGTTATTTCATAACCTCTTAATGATTGGAGAACGTTTTTAGGGACCTCAGATTCACCTTCAAAAAATTGTAGAAGCTCAAACATCTTCATTTTCTCCATGCATGATTGATTAGGATAGGGTCTCAAAGAGTTTGCAAACATAGAAAAACGGTCTTCATAAATTGAGTTGGTTCACTCATCAAACCACCAGATCATGGATCCTAAGCCACATTGATAGAAATAAAAATTTCTTATTCATCTCCTCAAATCCATTGCTTGCATCATTTCAAGGTATATAGATAAGATAAGCTTGCATTTCTAGGACTGCTGAAACCGAGTTTCAAGTCCTAAAAACCAGTCTTGTCCCATTTTTCTTTTACCACTTCAAATATCAATTTCATGCAAAAAAAAATCATGGGAAAATTTATATGAGACCTATAATCCATATAAAAACACTCTCTTACATATATATTTTTACATAAAATCATACTTTCTCTCTTGTTTTTCATTCCTTCTTGGCAATCCTCAAGGGGCATATTTGACCATTGAAACTTGGGCTCAAAAACACTTCACCAAAAAAAAATTATGGGCTTCAACATGTCATATGAGACTTCTATCAACCATCCAATGTAATTTTTCACATCAACAACATGCCATAACATCAACTTATCTTCAAACCAAATTGACTAGTTTTTACTTTTTGTAGCCTTAAGCGGTAGGTCACCTTGTATGACATGGTTCATCATAATTTTTCATAGAACCTACCTGAAACACTTCATGGAAAATAAAAAAACTTACCATAATTTCTTACACATCAGGATTTTCAACTTGAACTATTCTATGCATGAATATACCATTAAATTTCTTTAAAACAAGCATAATTTAAGTGCCTTACCAGCTGACTTGGAGAATAAGACCACCACAAAAGTGAAGTACAATGATTCCTCTACATGCCCAAAGAATCACATAAAATTTACAATATCATTTCATGAAAAAAAAATTCAATTCTTCTCCATCTCTTTGAAGGCAGGGTTTGGAACCTCCTTAGCTTCATAAACATGGTTCATAAAGTATGGTGCATCATTCTAACTCACTCCACTTACAAAATTCTCTAGATTCAATGCCTCAACACTGAATTTTGACTTGAAATTTTTACCACAACACTATATTGACCTCCTTCACATGTCCTAAGAATCATTTTAGTTTGCACTTTCCTGAAACTCATCACCGTTCATTATTTGTAAATGCTTACCTATCTTGTTCTCAAGGATATGCCCCCAAAAGACCTCAAAATTGCTTCTAACAGCTAAATGTTGACATGTTCCACCTTCCACATCATCTATACACTACCACAATACACAATTCATGCTTTTCATTCCATTCTCTAGACCATGCTTGTTCGAGGTCCTAGAATTAGGCCTACTTAATCCTAATTCAACTCTTAATCCATGATCTTTCCCTGTTTTTAATCATGGAAACACTCAAAAACCTTTGAGATAATGTATATTACTTCTCTAGTGCCTTCATGGGCTCATTGATCTCTCCAACTCACTTCCATGCTCCATTAGTCCTCCTAGCATCTAAATTGGGTCTAGATAATCACCTGCAAAGCATGCTCAAAATTGTACCTACACTCATTTGAGTGTCTTAACACACTCTTTTCAGGTTCTCCATGCCTTGACCATGCTTCTTCATCTACCTTATGTATTCATTCCATCATACCAGGTCATCCTATTATCTAGGCCTAAGGATTAGGCATACTAGACCAAGCTAATCCCACTTTCTTCATTATTGAAAGTAAGTCACATGTTGTTTTTACATGATATCATAATTATAAGTATCCTCTATACCTCTCACACCTTTTTCATTAATGTGTATACACCTTTTTCATTAATGAAAACACTACAAGCGCTCACATGTCAACAAATAGAACCCTAATTTTAAGGGTTGAGTTCTTACATACGTATAATCTATCTTTGTATCATAACTCTTATCCTTTCAATAATTTTTTTCTAACATGATTGGATCATGTTGGATATTAACAATGAGATTTTTTGTACCTAGTTCATTTTAACATTTGGACCATGCCTCCTCTACCCAATCTTCTAGTAATATATATATTACACACAACAATTCCTCAGTTGACTCATCCTTCCGAGATAGATAGTAAAAAAGTACATGTTTCTTTCCTTTCTCATTGATTATCTTAAAACCATACCCTAACATTTATGAGATCCATTTCTATTGTCATTGAGATGATAAACACATATCTAAGAAGTATTTCAAACTTTCATGATATGTTTATACTTTGAAATGTATACCCATTACATATGGTCTCCATTACTTTATTGCATGAAATATGGGTACCATTTCCGTATCATAAATTAGTTTTGATATATTCTTACCTTTGAATTAGAATATTTGAAAGGAAATGGGATAGCCCTATTGTATGAGTATTTTCCCCATACCATAGTTTGAAGGAACACATTCAACAATGAATGTTTTGGAAAAATATGGGGTGGCTAGAATTGGAGTGGTGCATATGGCCTCATTTAACTTATCAAATGGAATGGTAGCTTCCTCATTCCATTGGAAATATCCCTAATTCAATAAATCTATGAGTGGTGCTACTATGTTGCCATCATTCCTTACAAATATACGATAATAATTTGTAAGCTCCAAAAATTTGTGGAGATAATTTAGGGTTTTTGAAACCTTCCATGCGAGTATGGATTTTATCTTATTAGGATCCATTTTCACACCTTCATAAGAGATGATGTGACCCAAATATTCAACCTCCTTGACTCCAAAAGAAAACGTAGAGGGATTTTCATAAAGTTGATGTTGTTTAAGAGTTTCCAACACCTTATTTACATGATGCAAGTGTTCCTCTCATTTTTTATTGTAGATTACTATATCATCAAGGAACACTAAAACAAACTTCCACATAAATGAATTAAAAATAGAATTCATAAAAATTTGAAATGTAGAGGGTGCATTTTTGAGTCCAAAAGGCATTACCAATAATTCATAATGGCCTTCTTGTGTCTAGAAGGTTTTTTTATGAACATCCTCATCCGTGATTCTAATATGATGATATCTAGAACAAATATAAAGTTTTGTAAAGTAAACAACACCATGCAACTCATCTAGAAAATTGTCAATTACAAGAATAAGAAACTTTTCTTTGAATGTGTACTGTTGTATATATTTACCCCCGGGTAAATATAGATACACAAAAGAAAGCATGTCGGAGGGGTTATAAAACCTGACACAAAAGAAAGCATGTCGGAGGGGTTAGAAAACCCAACACAAAGGAAAATCGGGTTTCGGGTTTCGGGAAACATGAGACATGAAACATGCAGATCACAAAGGATGTTCCGATGTTTGAGAGTTTCGCAAACCCAAAACACTGCCTAGGCCAATCAGGTCTTGGAGTCGGGAAAACATGTCGGGAAAACATGGGGTGGAAGCATGTTGAGCCACCTTCCAAACCCGATGCGTATGCAGGTCCATTTTCCACCCCTGAAACAAAGGAAATCTTGGAAATATTAGCGGAAGCGGGTTTTTGGAAAATGCAAGCATCAAACACATGTCGAGGCATCCTCCAAACCTGATGCAAATGCAGAGGAGAACCCCAAACCCGACAGGTAGAAGACCCTGATGCGGGAAATATTCAGATCGCCATAACTTTTTATAGGGAGCTCAGACTTACACAAGGTTGGACTTTTCGGAAAGCTCTCGGCATCCTCTACCCAACTATGACTAGATATATTTAATTGGGTGGGAACAAGTTCTTAAAAATATAAAATACACTTCGCCACTGTTGGGTTGTTGAGATTCTCACCTACCGCCATAATATGAGGAGTTAGGTGCAGTCTTGGAGGTGGTTGGGGAAAAATTTGAATCATTCTCTTCTCCCTCACTTTTTCCTCATATAAATTGTAAGGAGGGGCTTTTTCTAGTGGTTGGACATTCTTGTTCTTGCCCCTCCCTTCTTCTCTTTGGCAGGTGGATTTGTGGAGTTTCAAAACCTCCCATTTAAAACTGTAATGTAACCTTACCTCTTGGCACTTTGTAGTGTGTTGTATCTTTGGAGAAAATTAATGCATGACTGTGGATGATTCTCAACCCTCTCTGTGTTCATTTACATCCTCTTGATCTTTCACTATGATACTGGTTATCTGTGCATGATCTAGCATTGCATTTTAATGGCTTGTGTTTATTGGTAGGAAAGTTGTTCTTGATTCCTCGGTGCATCACCTTTGTAGTTTAGGTTTTATTTTACGCATTTTCTTACCTTGTCTCCTTGGCAAGTTAGATTAGGTTTTTAGTAAAACCTCTGCATTTTATTTGTGCATCTGAACAGAGGGATAGGAACCGGCCTTCATCCGGAGAGCTTTTCTGATTTCGTAAGGTCCCACACTTGGGAAAAGCTCCATGTTGTGCAATCGCACTGAGAGTCTCAACGGATCGTGTTGCAGACATTCAGGGGTGCTGCGATTCGTTATCAACATGTACTTATTGAGTTACCTGTATTCAGGACACATGCCAATTTTCATCTTTCTTTTGCACCATCACTATGGGAGAAGATTAAACACATTGACTATGAAAAATAATTCTTGCTTTTAGAATCTAATGTACTATCTTCCTAATCTCATTCTATTGCACATAGGGGTACATATACGGTCTAGTGTTGGGTGGCTGGATCCTTGGTACGAGATGGATGGCATGGTCATGGTCTCTTTTTAGAAGTAAACCTTTTGGGATATCTCGAAAACAACTGAGTCCTCATCTATAACTGCTTGCATATCTGATGGTATACATGCATTTGACAAATGTCCTTCCAATGAAAATAGTTATGCCATGAACCCCTTTTATCCTTTTTACATCAAGTTTTACATTTTGTGAGAGCTCATCAATTGTGGGGACTTTGTGCTAAATACTTTGAGTTAAAAATTCCTCCCTTCTGACCTAAAAAAATTGAATAACTCTTGGAAGTTCATCTTAATGGTTCCCAAGGTGTTAAGCCATTGAACTCCTAACACAATGGTTTCTCCTCCCATGGTAATGGAATGCATAGGGCTAGTTAACAAGCAATCTCCCATGGAGAGTTTAATGTTATGTCATTTTCTTGAAAAACTAATAGTACCTCCACCAACAATCATGACTTGACATTTTGTAGTTGGTTCAACAAAACAATTCAAACACATCGTCAACTTATGATTGAGGAAGTTGTGAATACTTCCTAAGTCAATCAACATTATTACCCTCGTTTTTTAAGAATCCAACCACTTTGAGGGTTTGGGGAGTGCTAATACCTGAAATTACATGACATGATATCATTGGCTTGGGATCTCCTAACTCCTTTGGCTTGACAATGACCACTACCTCTTCATCTTCTTCATTAGGCCCCTCAATGTAGAACAATTTATTTTCAACACATTTATGTCTTGGTCCATATTTTCCATCACAGTTAAAACATACCCCTTTTTCTCTCTGTTCTTCAATTTATTTAGGTGTCAATCTAAATGGATGAGGGAATGATGGTGTTGAGGTGCTACAATATCTAATATTAGTGAAAGTTTTCCTCCTGATGGAAAGAAAAATTTCCTCTACCCTACATGCCATGATAATAGAATCAGAAACCTTATGAGGATTAAACATACGTACCTCATTCTCGTTGTGTTCCTTAATACCCCCAATAAAAAGGTCATTCTGATTATTTTCAATAATATTCTCCATCCGCAATGATAGGTTTTGGAATTGATGAACATAATCCTTGACCAATCATGTTTGTCGTAATTTTTCTAATTGGCTAATGTAATTCTTTTACACACTAGAACTATAGTGCAATTGAAACTCGTTGGTAAAAACTATCCATGTGACATTGAGACCACTATTTTACCTTCGAGAATATAACCATCAATACTCGATGAATTAGTCTGGTTAGAGAAACAAGGATGTCATGGTCACCTTTTCTCTAGATCAGATTTGATGTAAATAAAATAAATTATCTGTTTTATTAATCCAATTAAGTGGTTCCTTTCAATCAAACTTACACATTTCCACTTTTGACATCATGTTCTGAGCCTGTAGAGTATTTGGATTTGGATTAGTTTGGCTAATAGATCAAAAATGACTACTTTGTTCATTATTTTGACCTTAAGATCCATCTTGATTGATCTAAGGCTGCTGATGAACCTTTATATTTGCATTGATTTTTTACATGATATCATCCAAGTGTCGATTAATCTTTTCCAAACCTTTCCATGCCATTTCAAACCGTAGACTTCATAGATCATGCTTAAGTTGGATTACCTTATGATCCACTGTGGTACACCCTTGTACTGAGGATACTGTAGTTACCCCTTTCAAATCCCAATCCTTAACTACTACCTCCTTAAATGGGGTTTTACCTAGAGTGAGTAGATTCTTTTTTTTCTTGTGCAAAGCCCCGCTATATTAAGAATGAAGGAAAAATTTTAGGGTTTGGGATTTTTAAAATAATTCAGCTAATTGTAAAAAATATGAAATAACAGACTGAAACTAAATTTATATCCTCTTTCTAAAAATATAAAAAACTTAGAAAAATTCCAAATTTTTCATCCTATAGAATGAATTAATGAAATTTATATAAATTTTGCAAAACAAGTTAAAAATATTTAAATTTGGAGAGGATTTTACTTGATTGATTTTGAAACACCAAAAAAACATCGATAGAAAAAATCTCTACCAATTTGGAGAGAGTCCAATCTTCACAATTAGGGTTTTGATGTACTTCGAGATGAGATTAAGCTCTGATATCACTTGTAATGAAGTTAATTAGATAGATCTAAATATCAACAAAAATAGAATGAAATAACATCCAATTATAGATAAATGATCACAATATGAAAATATAATAATATAGGAACTTTGAGGGGGCAACCTCCAAATGACACAATAAGACTCAAGTGCTCAATATGATGATCAACTACTATCTACTAACTTCTATATGTACTATTCCTATGTTATGACCATCACCAAGGCCACTCCACTAATGATAATATAACACATGTGAAAGAGATACATCATAATGAGAAGACATGATAGACACAAGTCAGCCATATGTATCCAATGTAAGATATAGGATTAAGGGTGTAGCATTTCATCTTTCATCGATAAATATGTCTGAGAAACCTTGTACAACTTGATGTTCTTCTTCATACATGACACATGTAAAACATCATGTAATCTTCCCTTGTTCGATATGTCCAATGCATCGGAAATTTCTTCCGCCTTTACATATACTCACTATGGCCCACAGAACTATGGTTGTATCTTTTGCTTCCCTGACCGCTTCAATGTATTCTATTTTTATGGTTCCAACTATACAAACAACATATTCCCAATCTCAAAGCTCCACTCTTTCCTTTGCTAATAAGCTTGTTTCTTCATCCTATATGCATTCTTGTCCAAGTTATCTCACAACACTAGGACATTTATTTATCTTTTCCACAAGTTCCTTTGCTATGCAGATACCTTTCTCCTTTGGATTACCTAATCCAATGGTGATGGTGCCTTTTACCCATACAAATCCTTGAAAGGTGACACTTTTTTAGTTATGTGGTATTGGATTATGTACCAATACTCAGCCAAATATAATCATTCAAGCCACTTAATTTTTTTATCTCATGTATACATTCTTAGATACCCTTCTAAGAATTTTTTTTACTTATCTGTGTAGGGGTGGTGCATAGTTCTCATATTAAATGTAACCTCACTATTCCTTAACAAAAACTGGAAGAAATGAATTTTTAAAATTTGATCTTGATCACATTTTATCTTATTTTGGATCCATGTAGTTCAAACACATTTTGGATATATAATTTCCCAACCTTTGTCCCAATGCTTTCTTCCTTCCTTGTTAAGTTAATGTGGGTATACTTGGTCAGTCTATAAACCACCACAAAGATTTCATGTTTACGCTTAGAGTGGGAAGACTAGAGATAAATTCCATGGACATAATTTTCCACTTTTTCTATAGAACTACATTTGGTTGGAGATGTCTTGATGAAGAAACAATATCCCCCTTATTCCGTTGGTAGATCTCACACTCACTTACAAATCATAGAATGTATTCTTTCATCCCCTTTCCAAAAAAAACTTTCTTTGATGTTTATATGTCTTCTAAAACCTAACGTGGATTTCAAATGGAGGTGAATGGCCATTCACTAATGCCTTCATAATAAATGGCGAGTCACTCTTTAAATAAATGCACCCTTAGAAAAAATTATGTCATTATGAACTAACCAAGCACTCCCCTTTTCCCCATCTTCAATTTCTTCCGCAAATTTAACTAGGGTAGGGTGATTTAAGTGTTCATGTGTAAGGTTATGTAGCAATTCAAGTTGAATGACATATATGGCTTGAAATTTAGGCATTTCATACTGGCAGGAAAATGCATCAGTCACCATATCCTCCTTCTCTTTATTGTAAAGGATTTGAAATTTATAGGCGTGAAGATGATCAATCCATTTTTGTTCCTACTTTGTTAATGTAGCTTGAGTCAACAAGTTATTTAGGCTGAGGTGACCAGTCTTAGAAAATTAATTTCTCCCCAACAAGAACTAATGCCATCTCTGAACTACTGATAGGATGGTAAACATCTCTTTACTATATTTAGACATCCTTCACTCTCGGTCATTAAGTTTCTTACTTTCAAATATAATTGGGTGTTCATCTTGACAAATAATTTCTCCTATTTCAAATCCAGAGACATCACATTCATTGAAAAAGGATTTGAGAAATTAGGGGTTGTTAGAACATAAGTACAGACCAAAGCTCTTTTGAGATCCTTAAACCATTTTTATGCCTCAAGGGACCACCTAAATGCATCCTTTTTAGTGAATTCAGTTAAAGGACATACTATTCTTGAGAAATTCCTCATAAATCTTGTATGAAACCCTTCTAACCCTAAGAACCCACAAAGTTTATTAAGTGTCTTGGGTACATGCTAATCACATATGGCCTTAGGATTTTCATGATCATTCTGAACCTGTTCAATATAAATTATGTGACATAGGTATTCTAATGATAAATTTGCATTTTCACACTTAGATGCTTTATGATACAACTTCTCAAGATGCGATTCTATTGATTTTCTATAAAAAAAAAAAACATTATTAAAAAACACAAGAAAAACTTTGTAAAGGAATTTACTAAATACATTGTTCATCAATGCTTAGAAAGTGGCTGGCTAATTTCTCAGACCAAAATGTATAACCCTAAACTAGTAGTGTCCTTGATATGTTCTAAAGGTTTCCTTATCCTAATCTTGAAGATGAATTTGAATCTAATAGTATTGTGATTAAATATCTATTTTAGAGAAATACTTTTCTCCATGTAACTCATGTAATAGATCATTAATCCTTGGTTTTAGGAATTTATTCTTAACTATAATTTTTTTTGGAAGCACATAGGATTGAGAGGGGGTGAATCATTCCTACAAAATTTTCATTTAATTTTCCATTACATACATTCATCATTCAAACAATTCATTCAAAGATCCATGAACCATGTGAGTTTATTGAGAGTGTATTAAACGTTCACAAGTGTATACAATAAAAAGAGAACGCAAGATACCAAGTGTGAGTAGGAAACCATTAAGGGGAAGAAAACCCACTAAAAACCTTTGCTTATATTATAAAAAACAAAGGACTTACAAGAATATTACACATATTACAAGATTTATTCAGTGAAGCACCGACTTCATAAGGAGAATCCACCCCTAAACCTTTGTTGATATTACTCAAAACAAATGATTTGTATGAATATTAATCATCACAAAATATTTTATAAGTTAATGATCAAAGAAGATATGTTGATCCCGCAACTGATTATGATCAAAGTTCAGCTCCAAACACATCAAACCCTCTTCAAATTTATTTCTCTCTCAAATTTCTCAAATTTAGTTCTTCATGTGCTGAATAGGTAAATTTCCCTTGCACATAGGATCCTCAATATTATTTAGGTATTCATCACTCTTCTTAGCTACGTTCTCAACCCTCTTCACTCTTCTTCAACCTCCTATAGGTATCTCATAACACCTTCAACTCATTGAACTAGTAAAAAATGACTAAATACACTATCTTGTATACCCATCTCAAGATGATCCTTACTCAAAAAAATAACAAGAGCATCATATAAATCAACCTAATGACCCAAGTAGGTTGGTAAGGGTCAAGACATCTCTAACAAGCTCAAAACACACCATCCAAGCTCTAGTAAATGAAACCTGATCATCAAGGGCATCAAATAACTAGGTCACGGCTCAAGAAGTTCCACACATGTTAGGAATAAGTTCTGAGCATCACCAAAAAACATAAGAAGTACTGAAACATCTATCTTCATCATGAAACTCATCAAGATACAAACATCTCCAACAAGGTCTTCACGTACCTAGAAAACAGTCTTGAAGAATGACCAAATTCTCATAGAAAATATCAAAATTAAGGATCAATTCATATACCATTGGAAATTTATCTGAGTCTAGTTTATGGAATAACTCACTTTATCTTCTAACTCATAGTACAAGGCCTCTAAACAGGTCAATATATGAAATTGCTCGAAACTACCAAACTAGACTCAAGAACCAGTCTTGAGGAATCAAGCTCCAAACATATTAAAATACATTTACAATCTTAAAAATATCATGTAACACATCAAGGGAGGCCTAAAAAATATCTTCAATAACTAATAATCATATGTCTCATGGATAAATTCATTCTAGCACATCTGTTTTAATCACCTTCTTGAGCAATCCAAATAGGGATTTCTAGTCCATTAGGTATTTAAATGAAAAAAAACTTCACCATACCATTTTATAATATAAAACACATCATGTTAGGATCCTACATTCTATCCATGACCAAAAACATCAGTTCCATCATGCAAATTCATCAAACTCACTTCATACCAAAAGACTAGCATTTTATCCCTTAAGGCCAAAATTGGTAGGTTGACTTTGAGGACCTATATCTTACATTTTTTCCAAGAAACATATCTAAAAATTTTCATGGCCATATAGCACATCTCCAAGTATTTTGGAACAATTCACTTTTCACCCTGAAGCTTCCATCCCATTCCTAAAACTGTAAAACTCCACAAAACTAGGGTTTTTCTCTCACTTCTTGAAATAGATGGAACAACAAACCACCAAAAAAATGAACTTGGAGGAATTATCTACAAGATAAAATCATCAATTTCAATTTCCATCATTATTTTAAGACCATACCATGCATATTTCTCTAGTCTCTCTACTACAAGGGTTTAACTAGTGTTTTAGAGAACTTTTGCTTCTTAACATTCGTTCATAAAACCCTAACGAATGTTATTAATGTAAAAACAACCCCCACGAGCAAATCAATCCATTATTTTTAAAAATGTTATTAAATAAATGTAAAAACAACCCCCAAGGCATTAGGATCCCATGAAAAGTGTGTGAGAGTGGGTAAGCATAAAAAATTTCCAATTCGAGATGGATTTTGCTTTTTCAAAACTTGGTTTTACCAAAAACAACATAACTTGAGAAAATCTCTTCACCCTAACCTGAAATATGACTTGAAGCATCATGGATACCTCCTCTAAGTGACCAAAACCTCATTTATACTCAAATATGCCTAAAAATGTCCATCTGTATTTACTTACCTGTGTCATCCTGACTAGTCTTCATCTTCTCACTTCCTAAGAACCATGAAACATCATCATACCTTTGATAACAAAACCTAAAACTCCTCATAAACCTCATAATAAATGTCAAAATTCTCTAACCATACTTGTATATGACTTCCCTGCTCCATTTCTCAAGCCATTGTGTTATACACCATGCTTTAGGTCTAAAGATAAGCCTAAAATGACATGACTCAACTATGACAACCCATGAACTGACCACGGTGACTAACTGTAGTCACATAGAAACTCTTTACACATCATATGGACCATTATTAACCTTATGAACAAAATCAACCAACTTTGAAGAGCTCATACTGTGACCATGCCAACTAGACCATGCTCTGGAACACCGTAACAACTCACCAAACCTAGACACTACCAATCAACCTTCATGTTTGACTATGAATGACACCTCATGAAGACTCACATGACAACTATACACACTTTTCCATCAATGGAATTTGACATCGATGACAAAATCTAGACACAATGACCATAATTTTAATTCAAAGCTCCGTGGTTAATACAAATTTGATACAACCCATCCTTCTTCCTAGATAGTAGCATTGGATCAACATAAGGACTCTTACTTGGAACAATGATTCCTACATGCAAAATATTAGTGATCAATTTTTTTATATCTAAATTTTGAAAAGGTCCATACCTGTAAGCTTGTCTCATTGTTGGATCTTTTGTAGGGTAAAGTTCAATAACATGCTCCAAATCTTTGTCGGATGGTAGGCTCTTGGGTAGATCCTAGAAAAATATCTTATATTTTTATAGAAGATCTACAATCCCTAGGGTAGGTTCATGTGAGGTATGGGATTACGCATCCATACTATAAAGGCAAGCCATAAATACCAAAATTTTCTTCTTTAAAATTTTATTCATCTTCTTAGAATCAATAATTGTAATTTCCCTTAGGGGAAAAGATTTGATAGTATACTCATGGTTACCTTGTTTGAATGTCAAAAATATCTCTTGATGATTAGTGGAGTATGTTCCTAGTGATTATAGCCATTGGACCCCTAAAATAACATATATAACCCCAAGATCAACCACATAAAATTAATGTTTGAGGTCATAATATGCCACTAAAATATCAACATTATGGACTACTCCGATACATTCAATACTTTTGTATCCTAGAATATGAATAAGAAACCTCTTTGAAGTGTATAAATGGAGACCTATTGTCTCGGCCTATTTCTTATCTAAGATATTAAGAGTAATTATTGGATCAAACATAACAAAAACTCGAGATTTCTTGTCATGGGAAAATAACTTTAATGTGTCATAATAGTCTAACACTATCATTACAAAAAGTTACATAGATGGTTCATGTGGTTCTATTATTTTTGGAGATAGATCTTCATGTTCACATCCTATAATGGCCTTCTGAGGGGATTCTTCGTTATCATACTTTTACCTTATCTTAGAAGGAGACACATATTCTCCCATAAAATGTTTTTTGGGATACAAACATAAACTCAAATCCATGGCTCTTAGCACCTATGAAACATGTTTATAACCATGGGTGTAGGATTGAATTCACAGCTATAATATTTTCCTTTCTTATCCTAAGTAAATGATCTATGGTTGGTGGTTCCTACAATTTTAATTTATAGTGTATGAATATGTTTTTTAGATCTTGCTATGATAATGAACCTTTGGAAGGAGTCAGGATCAAATATCCTTTTCTTAGTTTGAATATCATCCCGTAGGTTGGAAGCATATATCTTCCACACTATCTTCGAAGGAAGATTATCATTGGAATCCAAAACTTAATTTCTTGTATACTCCTCCAAAAAGATATCTCTATGAAATAGGTGAATCAAGTATGTATCATATAGTTCATCACAATTATGATAAATCCTCTTATTTAGAGCTTTAGAAAGTATGAAAAATATCCCTCTAGATTTGTAGAATCCCATCGCTCACCCTAAGCATGGGAAACACCATCTAAATTTTTAAGAGACACAATCAAATTTTCCTCTTAATTCCTAATCTTTTGTACACTAAACTATAGTTTGAGATTTCTTAACCATGTGTGGGCCTCCATCTTACCTCTAAAATCATATAGTGGTATATATATTTGTAATTTAAAAGAAGGGTGCTAAAATATCCCTTTCTCTTTCTCCTTATCTCCTTGCTCTTCCTCTTCATCGTTTGGTGGATTTAAATCTATTTTCTCCCAAAAGTTGTCATCTTCCTCTTTATCCAGATTTTGATTTTGATTTTGATTTTTTCTTAATGAACATATATCCTTTCGAACCTCTTTGTAAAATTCATCAAATAATCCCTTTATCTCTTCTTTGGTTACCGAATTCGAGGATTTTTCGTGGGCAGACTCCTCTCAGAATTTTGGGAGTAGTTGCAAAGGAAAAAAATGACATGTGATATGATACCACTTTCTATGCTCCAAAATAATAATGGAAATCAGAACTTCAAATATTTGTAGATAATCTTGATAGAAGAAAAGAAACGATAGGAGCACATGCTTTCCAAGGATGGATTACACTTGTGTATTTTACTATAACAAAAGATATCTCACACAATGGAAGCTATCTATTGCATTAAAATGATATGGGAAAACATATATAGTCTTCAAAGTTTTATCCTCATTTGTATTCCATCCCCAAAAACCCTAGGTTACCCATGATTAACTCATGACCTAGCCCAACACTAACCCTAAGTTATCTAAAAATATAATGCAATAAAAATAATATTAACTAAACACACACACACATAAATATAAAATGTACGTTTAGATAAAAACCACGAGATTCTAGTATTACATTTTTGGATTTATATTTTTATATTTAAAGAATTCAAAATTCAAGTATTTCCATGACCAAATTCCTTTTTCTAGATTTCTAGAATTCATCATTGTTTGGTGTTATTGTTGAACTTAAAGGAAATACATATAATAATTTGGATCAATATTTGACATGGTTTAAATTGTGGTATTTATTTAGTTAAGGAATACAAATGATTAGTAATTGAATGAATGATGGAAAACAATAGGCCATGTATTCTAACATGTTCTTTTAGTATTCAGTAATAATTTATATTTATTTTCGCCACATGATAATAATTGTAAGAAATAAATTTGTTCACACTAATACAAATATAATTAATATATTTTTAAAAATAAAAAATTATTAGTAGTAAATTAAATGAGGGAGAATAGGTGACAACCTATTCTAGCTGGAAGGGAAATTATATATTTCAACTAATTAATCACTTTTATCTTTTCTTTTCTTAATGAAAGCAATCACTAATAGAATAAATAAAAATCAATATAAGATAACTTTCTTGTAATCACTAATGGATAAAATATAACAAAATGTATGTGTAAGAGAAATATAAACTAATTAATCATATATTATTTGTATAAATTACTTTAACAAACACAAAGAAATACAAGAAAGGATAGCTTGTTGTAAAAATGCAAACCAATGAGTTAAAATAATAAGAAATATTGTCCAGTTAAAATCACCAATGGTTTGTTAGTATGCATCCAAAGTTAAAAAATTATTTGGCTACAACATATCACACTTAAACCACTTACATAAGTGTGTAAATATTTTCATAGAAGGATACATTATTTTTTTGAATTTCCCAAATGGAAGGTAGTGCAAAGAGATGTTCTTCTTATGCATCACCAACAAAGAATATTTCCATATGTGAACTAAATGTTTTATGATCCATATATACATGTCTGCATTTGTCTAGAACTAGGTGATGTATTTGATGTATAGTATTATAAAATTTACTTTCTTTAATCTATGTAAACTTTCACCCATCCCTCATTATGAGAAAGCCTAAGGGAAAACAATTTTAGCATTTCACATCTAGTTGATTTCGTAAATGATAGAGACAAATAATACTAGCACCTAAACAAGTAAACCCCAACCTAATATTGAAACATTTATTTGCAATCTTCAATATGTTTGGGATAAATGCATAACATAAGTATTTTTAATGTGAATATGATATTTTTTTCTATTTCTATGATCTACATTTAATATATCATGGAAATCCCAACATTGCCTCTTAAATCCCACTACCAATAACTTCCTTCTGGTTGTAATGATATCTAAAAAGGTGTCAACAAGAAATAGTTTTTAATGCCATTGTAGTCAGATCTAATAAAAAATATAAATAAGTATAATAGAATATAAAGCATGTTTATTTTAAGAACAATAAAATATGAATGAACGAGTAATTGAAAAAACACTATCTACACTATATTTTTGGCTTTGTTAAACGCCATTTTTGAATTGGAAAGATTAAGAAAATTTTGGTTGATATTTTATGTTATAATTTAAGTAAACTAAAACTTGGATGAACTAAAAAGTGAAAATCATTCTTTACATTAGCTTATGAAAAATGAAACATTTTTAATGTTATATATTTTACTGGGTTCGATAAACATAATTTTTGAATGAGATAGAACTTGAATTGTGAATTGATTGTAGTCTTACAATCTCACCAAAGAAAATATTTATAATATGTGTTGCATAATTGGTCTTCTTGTAAGAAATGAAATTTTCCATTTTTGATAATCCACACATCACTAAAAAATGGAATTACCATATTTGTGTGTCATGGGATAACACAACACAAAATCCATATTTATGTCTTCATAAGGCATCTTTGAAATGGAAAAAGGTTGATACAACCCTATGTTCTCAGAGACTTCTTTACCCAATTGAATAACACAACATTTCTGCAAAAATTTCTACACAACCACACTCATTTGTAGCCAAAAGTAACTATTCCCTAGTTATGTTAAAGTATTACCCAAGATAAAGTTCCTTGTTGATCCTTTGCAATGTTTCTCTGTTACAAAATAAACTTGCATTGATCCTTTTGGGATGCACAAATCTCTTCCCCTAGATAAAAATCCTTCATGAATATTATAGTCTAACAAAAGTGTCATGTCCATACTTGTAGGTGCTATGTATGTCTCACATAATTCCACGAAGTCTACATCCTACACATATATATTTTTTTTGATTCAAAAACCACAACATCAATCCTCATCTCTATCAATAAAACATTACACCTATTAAGCACACAAACCACTTTATATTTTCCCCTTGTGTGCTTAAACACAAATGTGTAACCTTGTAGGTATTGCACCCTCATCATATGCCTTCCATTCTATTTTCACTCTAAATTAAATTTTTTATTTAGATTTATTTCAGTGTCTAAGATTTGGTCATAGGTATATTAATTTGATCTAATTGAATTACAACATTAATAATCCATAATTAGAATAATTAATTCATACATGTAAAAAATGATAAAGGGATAAATAATTTCTCGAATACATGAGTATAGAGATAGGCTTAGATGTATAAGATAAATCAGGGATGATATAGATGTGAAGGACCATAAAATAGGAAGATATGGGATTATAAAAGATGCAATAAAAGTTATATAACTAGAAACTAAAGAGGTCTAGACCAAATATGTATTTTCCTAACCTTAAACTATATGGTCTTAAACACATTGGTAGTATAGACCTGCAACATTATGTGTGATTCACATGTTTGTAAATGATCTTACCTATATGCTATTCTTTCTCGCACAAATTTTAAATGACCTATAACAAATTACAACATATTATAAACCCTAACAACCTACAAAACAATTAATCAGAGCATTAGAAAACCAAAAGGAGAAAAAATGTGTGTGTGGTGATGATAAAATAACGTCAATAGTCATAATAATAATTTCTAAATGAATCTAAGTGTTGCACTACATGCCTTTGTTACAAGATAAAATCTCATCTAGCTCTCTTAGGTGCTTATGTAAGTTTGAATATATAACAAACCTTCTAGAAGTTCCGTAATGTCTCTTGACACTAAGATAATGGGGTAACTGCATAGTATAAAATGCACCCAATGTAGTAGTATCGAGATGTGGTGTGCCTCGACTACATGAACTACCTATTTGTGTATTTAAACCATTTTGTAATTCTTGCAGTGAATTTTATTTTTCTATAACATGGGTCTATAACATTTTAATGCTTGGAAATAAATGAGGCTAGACTATTTGAGCTAGTCAAGTGATTCAAAATCGTAGTAAGGAATTCCCTAGATGATGCAAAGTTTATTTGAGAATATTTAGGAAACTTTTTTGTGCTTTTAAAATTATATTTACAATAGGAGAAAGAACAAATAAATAAACAATTCGATATGAATAATATAAATATAAAAGTCTCAAAGGAAAATCAAGCTATAAATAAAATGAGTGGATATATGTTTATCAAATACAATGTTGGTGAGGAAAGTAACAAAGAGGTTTGGTATTTGGAAAACATTTGAAGCAATAAGATGAGTGGAAAATAAGATATGTTTGTACTATCGATGAGTATGAATAATGAGAGGTAAAGATGAGGAAAAATAACAGAGTTCTAGCCATAAACCAAATAATTACTTATAAAATGAGTTCATATTCAAGTTTTAAACATTAGTCAAAATGGACCCAATATATTTACCCATATTTAGGTGTATAAGGGGTTAAAGTTTAAAGGTGTAGACAATAAAAATTACAAAAAACCACTATTACATCATGTGTTTGTTAGGAGTACATGTTCATGAGTTTGAATAATAAAATGAGGTCTTAGTGGAATCATGCTTTTAATGATTTTATCTTTGTTGCTTGATTGGACTCAGGCTATTATTATTTCCTTGTTTTTTTTGGACTTTTAACCTTTATATAAATATCTATGAAACCCTGTTTACTTTGATTATTGGTTTTTTAGCTTGGGCCAGGACCGTACAACTAGGTTAAGACTATATAGATGGTCATGACTACATTGTACTGTACTGATCCCCTATGTTTTTTGACCATCTCAATTCTTCTGGTCCATTTATAATTATTTTATCTTTTATTTTATATTTTTTGGGTTGGCATTTCTCACCACTAAGGTCCTAATTTCAAAATGAGAACTCATATCTATAAAATTATAACCTAAGAATTTACTATCTAGAAATCATCTAGCTATCACATACTAAGTTCTAAAGGAAAATAACACTTCTACATACTACATACACAACATAAGAGGTAATAAATATGGTATTTCTCATTTTTACACAAGGGTTTGATTAGGATGAATTTTTATATCTCCCTATAAGTGTGGAAAAACAAGGGAAAAGCTAGTATAAGGAATAGTTATGTGCACATCAACATAAAAGACTAAGAGAATGACATGGAGTCTGAAATGTAGTGCAACACTCAGTGCCATCACAAAGGGGTGACCGTTGAGGCCAATATGACTCAAGAATTTACATTTTTTTCACTTAATGTTTGTTTGAGTGTCTTATAGGATGAATAGGGTTTGTTTTACAAGTCTATGTGGGAAATAGAGGGTTTGATGTGACACTGAATATTCCAAAAGGTGAAAAAAATGACACATAGTGATAATGGAATTCCTTAAACCCAAGTTCTTATAGGTGTAAAAACATATAGTAGGGTCAGGATGCGATGTACGGTCTTTCCCAAAATGTACTATCTTAACCAGCAAGGTAAAAAGGCACAAACGTTGATCTGGGAAGTTTCCAGGGTATGTTACAATTCCAGTTATCAACCTGACACATCCTGATAGGAATATAAACTATCTAAGTGACTCTTTCTATCTAAATTACACTTTTGGTTTCTTGTGTCTCTTACTTAGGATGATAGTTATATTATTTATGGTTTATATCTGATTGGAAACATAATTTTGAGAATACTTGCATCATTAGTTTCTATAATATAGAATAAAAAAAACTTCATTAAGTTCAATTAGGGTTGATACATTTTGGTGTACCCGACATGAAAAGCCTTCACCTAATCAAATATCTTACCAAGTTTTCCTAGGTTAGGCCTGTTGATTTCTGAACCCTAGAGATTTATTAGGGTGCATGTATAGTTGATTTGTTTATATTTTTTTTGTGTGATTATATATTGTCTTCATTCCTTTTTGAATCATGATTATTACTATCCCTCTCATCAGATCTATACCACCCATGCAGATGTAAGGCATATTACTCCATTCTCACATTATTCCCAAGATGACATAGTATTTGATTATGATATCGATCCCAATTCTCTAGTATATATAGACCATCCTCCTTGCTTTGGACCTGCCCTTACTATAGGTATTTCCTTAAGTCATACTACTACAAAATAAAACACTCCATCTCTAACATTTATTATTAACCATCACATGGATCCTAATCCTATCCTTATAGGTCATATAGTTAGCTAGAGTAGTGATCATGAACAAACCTAATGTTCTCCACAAAGAGATGGTGATATTGTAGAAACCATAGACTTTAGTGATGATGAAAGTTTCTCTAGGTTACATAAAAATGATATTCATTTCCTTTATACATTGGTTGATGATGGTCCTTATACTTCCATTAATGAGCTAAAATCAATTAATAATGACCGTGATGACATACATAGTGTAATGGAATTAAATTATTATGTTGGAATTTTTCTCACTCCTCTTGATTGCAAACATAGTGAGATTTATTATAATATGTCTACTTATCTTAAATATTCTTGTATTTCACTCGCATTCCAAAAGGATGATATTGTTTGTAATCAAAATTCTTCAAACTTCTAGATACAATAATGACATAAGTAATTCTATTCATGTTGTATAAGGAATGATTTATACACATCAATGTTCCTACTCTTCCCCTTATAGCCAAAAGAAATGATTCTATTATTACTTCTTCCATTCATGTTATAGCTAATATTATGCATAATTCTAATACTAGAAAAAAATTACATATTGCTTCTCTTTTAGTTACATCAGATACACATGTTGTTGATACATCTCCTAGTGTGTGTAATTATCTAGTATATAATGTTAACATCCCTTTATAAAATATCTTGAGATTAATCCATTAGAGCCTCAAGCTTTACCCAATTTGGTATCACATGATGATACAGGGGCATCCTGTGACTTAGACAAAACCTACAAAAAATAAGGAAAATTTAAGTAAGAATAAGAGGACACACATGATAAAAAGGAAAGATGAAGGAGAGCACCGAGAGATGAGTGCAATGATAAGAGAACCATTACAACAAGGTGTTTTCTTTAAGATAACATAGCAGAGAAATCGTGAGAAGGTTACGAGAGTGCACATGAAAAAAAGTACACCAAAGAAGGAAGAACCATTCATACGTCTCATGGGAAATGAAGTGTATGAAAGAACACATGAAGGGAGAAACATAATGGAGTTTGTTGCAAGAAAGGATTTTCCCAAAGGAGGTTTAGAATAAGCATATTAAGGATAAATATTTATAAGAATCATGCAAGGAATAGAACGTAAAGGAGAAGGTGAAGAGGGATGAGATCCAAGAAGATATCAAGAGGTGGAGGAAAAGAGGAAGTCACTAAGGAAGGGGATGCACATAAAAATGAGAAACTACCAAGTGAAGGATAGAAGGTCATAGATGAAGAGAAATAGGAAGACAGTGGCCCAAGTCACAAGGAGAAGCAAACATGAAAGAAAGGCATAGAGGTCAATGATGACGCATAAGATTATGCACACCGAGAAATGAAAATACCAAAGGAATTGGTTAAGGGGAGATAGAGATGTGCAAGAGGAAAGATGCCATCAGCGAAGGAGTAAGAGAAGGAACTAGAGGATCTAAGGGAAGTAGAAGAAGCACGAGAAACAATCCCTAAGGAGATAAAGACACGGTGACTCTTGAAAAAGGAAATGATGACAAAACATATTTGCTAGTCACATGGTTGATGGTGACCAGATGATGGAGTATTAGGTAAGAAGAATCCATCTACTTGGAGACATGGTTCAAGGGGATTGGACAAGAGAAGATCACATGGATAAGCTCATTAAAGTAGCTTAGTTAAAATTTGAATTTTGAGTGAGAAGATCGTATGAGCTAGGTCAAAGGAGAGAGAATCGGGAAGATCGGGCATGCATAACTATAAAAAGAAGGTGAAATTCCAAAGGTGAGGTTGTTTTGTTGTTGTTGGGACCAATTTGAGAGGTTAAGATTGGCCTTAGAGACAAAAGAAGTTTTCTTAGCCCTAACATGCACCATTAATTATAATATCCCCATTGTGGAATGAGTGTAGATGTCACAAAGGATATCTAAGGAAATATAGGGAAAACATTAACAATTTTCCATCCATTATGTTAACTATGAGAAATGACAGACTTGAGGAGTACCCGGTGGAGATTTTCATGTTGTCGTCACCAGTGGTATCAGAGCATGATACTTTAATGTAGATGAAGCTAATAAACCATTGAACAGTGAGCCAGTTTGTGGAGCCATTTCATGTTCTCAATGATAAGTGAATATGGGTAGAGAATGTGACGTGAGGATCAAGTGATGATTAGATGAGATGCTACCAAGAACGGGAGACATGTTTCTGACGCAAAAATCATGAAGAAGCTCAAGGAAATGATGAAGGGATCTTTAAGGACTCCAACGAGGTGCGGATCCAGCTGGAACGTGTAAAATAAGACCATCCTGAAGAAGAAAGGGTCCTATGCAACCAAGGGTGGTGAGGAGGTGAAGAAGGTGAAGTACTCGATATGAGATTCAAAGGCATGCGATGGAGAGAATGCATACAATGCATGGTTGGATAACATCAGAAAGAAGGTGTGTCAAGAGAGGCACAGTCGAAAGGTTACACAAGAGGAGTGATAATGAATGAAGAAGAACCTTGTGCGGGAGTACTACGCTAAAGGAGAAGGTTTTGACTATGCAGGAGTACCACAAAAATATGTGCAAGTGAAGGTGCATCTGATAGTAGCACATGTAAGAGTATCATGTCTAGTGAAGGAGGTTGTTAAGGAAGAAAGGAGAGATGGTCAATAGAGACTATGAGTGCATGAAGGTATGTGTAGACACACTGTGAGAAGATACCGTGGTGACTGAAAGAACAAAGAAGGAAAGAAATAATGTGCGTAAAAGAAATTCAGGTGTGCATAGAATACACAAGAGATCCAAATGTGGGAGAGCATCTTGAAGGATTGCACAGAGATGAGAATGTGCATGGAGAAATAGGAGTACCTTTGCACAGATAATCCAAGCAATCTTATGGAAGATTGTGAGAGTGCACATGAAAAATGGTGTACCCAATAAGGATATCCAAGATGATTTAGAGAGGACGCACACAAAAAGGTGCACTGTAATAGAGGAGGAGTGCACACGATCATAATGGAAGTGTGAAAAAAAATTCAGAGAAACTGCAGGAAGAATGTGGAGGAGGAAGCTAGGATCGAGAGATGACAAGGAATGGTCTGACCCAATAGAAGTTACCTCCAAAGGAAACAAATGTAGAGCAAATTAAGGGCAGTTGTTGACATGTGTAAAAATAAACAGGAACACAAGAGAAGAGATAGAGATATGTAGGGATCTCAAGGATTCATCCTTCTCGAGAGGATTCATAAGAATTGTGCAAAGTTGAAGGCGTGGGAATAAGAGAAGAGGAGACATAAGAAGGATGTGGTGTATAAAAATTACCACAGCAAGAGGGCAAAGAGAGAAAAGGAGGCCATCAGTAGGAGTGTGGTCTAATAGATCCTCGAGAGTAAAAGGATAGAAGAAGCTCTCAAGAAGTATGCATGAAAGAGATCACACGTAAAGGTACAGGAGAATTACGTTAGAGAGAAAAGCACAAAGAAATGTTTGTCGTGGAGGGTGACCAATTAGAAGGTGACCAAGGAGCAGTGATGCATGGAGTCAAGAAACTGCTAATAAATTCCAAATAGGAGGAAGGGCAACAGAGATAAGCAACACGTAGAAGAAAAAATGTGCATGAAGAAAAGAGTCATGACAGAAGGGCGAAAGAGAGGAAAGGATAATATAAAGGAAATAAGTGCGCACGGAGATGTGTAGTGGAGAGTAGTACTGGGTTGGCAAGGTGAATCGTAGAGGATAAGAGTTGACAACAAACTCACAAAGCATATGGCTTAAAGAGGAGACCTTAAGGGGAGAAATAAACTCACATGAGAGAATGACGAGACAACAAAGAAGAGGCCACCATGAAATGGCCAAGGATTGGAAGAAGCACCGAAATATTTTTAAGAGAGGGAAGGATCAATGGTTGAAGGAGCCATTGAGACTATCTGCGGATATAGTCCAAAGGGTGATTCTATCACTCACCAGACAGCTTGAAGAGGACCTCAAGTATTAAAATAATCCATGAGATTTTTGATGCAAGGAGCATCCTGGAACTCAAACATAAACCTACACAAGAGAATTAAGATGCATGCACAAGATATGACGGACATGGGTAGGAGAAAAATGAAAGAGAAATGAGAGCGCTAAGAGATAAGCACAATGATGGGAGAACCATTGAACAATGAGGTGTTATCTCGAAGATAAGACATTGATGAGAACAATCCCATGGGAAGGGTCGTTAGAGTGCACATGAAATCAGGGTGCACCAAAGAAAGGAAGAGGCTAGATTAGAGGTATCATGGGAGAATAAAGCACGTACAAAGAGGAGCATGCGAAGGAGGAGAAGTCCCAATGGATAATGTGTGCAAGAGAATGAAATTACCTTGAAGGAAATCCAGGAGAAGGAGCATAAGGACAAATATGCAAGCTAATCACACAAGTAATATACGCAAAAGGAAATAAGTGAAGAAGGATCAAGATCCAAGACATATTCAAGAGGTAGAGGTAAAGATAAATTCACTAAGGAAGGGGATGAGCGGAAAAATGAGAAACTACCAAGTGAAGGATGGAAGGTCATGGAAGAAGAGTGACAGGAAGATAATGGCCCAAGTTATAAGGAGAAGAAAGCATGGAATAATGATGCAAAGGGAAAATATGACGTGCAAGATTGGGTGTACCAAGTGGATAAAAGACCAAAGGACTTGGTCAAAGGGAGATAGAGATTCACAAGATGAAGGATGAAGGAAGTGAATGAGTGTGAGAAACTATCAGAGGCATGAAGGGAATAGAAGAAACATGAGAAATGAGGCCCAAGGAGATAAATATGTCATGATAGAGGACAAAGGAAAGAATGAAAAAAAATATTTTTGGGTTATGTGGTTGATGGTGACCATATGATGGAGTTGTTGGTAAGAAGAATCCAACTGTCTGGAGACATGACACAAGGGGATTGGATGAGAGTAGATCATGTTGATAATATCATTGAAGGATATTAGCTCAAATTTGAAGTCCGAGTGGGAAGATCAGAAGATCAAGGTCAGAGGAGAGAGAATCGGGAAGATTGGGTGCACACAACTATAAATAGGAGCTGAAATCACCAAAGGTGAGGTTTCTTTGTTGTTTTTAGACTGAGTTGAGAGGATAGGATTTTCCATAGAGCTAAAGGAAGTTTTAGTATCCCCAAGAGGCACCAACAATTGTAATATCACTATTTTGGTATGAGTGTAGATGTAGAAAATCCTTTTTAAGGAAATAGAGGGAAAACATTAACAATTTTTCCATTTGTTGTATTAACTCTGAAAATTGATAGGCTCGGGAAGTAACTTATAGAACCCATGTATAACATAGTTGTTACATGAAACCTTTCCAACTGTGGATTCTAAACCTACTAGCATTCACATGGTTACTCTTAATGGAAAAGTACAACCTTTGGTTGAGATGCTAAATGTCAATATCATACCTTTTCAAGAGGTGATTTCTCTTATACATGCGGTTAGTGGTTTACATTACAAGGTTCATACTTCTAATAAACATCTAAAGTGAAGCATACTATGCTACTATTGATGCTAATACCATCTATGGTAATCCTATCTCACAAAAAATATGTCAATCTCATTTCCTTTAGAATTTTTTCACGCCTACAATCCAATTTTTTTATAGTACTTTAGATCTATATAAACATCTTAGGAACTATAGGTCACTCATGGCTTCCCATAATAATGAGAGACTCCTCAAATAATTCTCTTGAAGTCTTACAAGTGATGCTATTTATTGGTTTAACCACCCGCCTAATGGTTATTTAAGTACTTTTGTTGACCTTCAAGGTGCCTTTTTAACACAATTTACTTGTAATAGACGCCCTAGGGTTACCTATGAGATGCCATCCTCTTTACATCAAGGTGAAATTAATCACGTAGATGATTATTTTCTATGCTTTAAAGACAACATGTACCTCCTTTTATATCAAC
Organism: Taxus chinensis; assembly: GCA_019776745.2. Classification (NCBI taxonomy): domain Eukaryota; kingdom Viridiplantae; phylum Streptophyta; class Pinopsida; order Cupressales; family Taxaceae; genus Taxus; species Taxus chinensis. The sequence continues at coordinate 313,298,424 of CM034147.1, read as the reverse complement.
CAAGTGATCTAGAAATGTAATTTATATTATGTAGAGGACTTATATGGCCCCTCAAAGAAAAATTAGTTTATGATACATGTAATTAATTTAATGAGATTTTCTTACACATTCTTGATATTAAGCTAGAACTATTGCAACCAAAAAAACCTCAATAATTTGATATAAATGATGTAACCCCCATTATTACCCATTCTTATGAATAACCACCAGATCGTATAACCAATGATTATGTAGTCAAAATATTGCATCATGGTAAAAATTTCTACCCTCTTTTTCCTAAACCAAAAGGAAGACTATTTACTTTTACAAAGCTATTTATCAGCCACATGACATCTTATTGACACTAATATACAAGAGGTTAATCTAGTTACCACCAAATTATCATCCTCCTCATCAATTTGTGAAAGAAAATAGTCTTTCTTTTTGTTATTTTCATCATATTAATGGACACCTAGACAATTATTTATATGCATTGGATTAACAACTAAATTTGTTAGAAGATAAAGGAATTATAGATTACGAGACTTGACATTCATATAGATCTACATCACCTCTTCTAGATCACAGGTCTTCAACAAGTGTTACATTTGATGGGAATTCTTCTACTAGTGCATCTGGAACTATATTTCCCATTGAAATTATTCCTATATAGGGAAATCTAAGACCATCTACAAATGGATCAACAAGTACTTAGAGATTTTTCCAAAAGTTACACACATAACTTCAACAACTTTGTGTAAATCAATACCATATTCTAGCATGCAATCATCTAACCAGAAAACTTCACACAAACTATCTCACTTACCTTGCCATGAGGATCCTACAACAAGCTTACAAGGATAAAGTTACAAAGAAAATGGATGTTTTACCAGTCATGAGTGTCACCCTCATCATCATATTTATATGCCATTGAGTTAGTTTAATCATATGTATAGTTCAAGAACTGTAACCTAGAAACCATTTCATTGTTAACTCTAAATTGGAATTTAGCATACATAACTAGCCTCTAGCTTTCATAAGCAAAGGATAGAATTATTTAGTCTCTGATGAACCATCCAATGGTATGCCTATGATTTGCATGAAAAATAAGGTTAGATTGTTCAAAAAATGCACTTGAGACCATCCACTATAAAAAATATTGCTCTATCCTATAAGACTACCTCATATCCCCTTAAGACCAAGTTCCTTACTCCAACTATGCTTTTACACTTACATAGCTATTCAGAAGGCCTTATGAGTTTCATTAGTTTTCATTTGGATAACCTAACTTTCCCCTAAAATTTTAGGGCTTGAATCAACATCCAAATCTTGATACTTCTTTTTTTGTAGTTTGCTTACTAAACCCTCATTAGGTCTTCTTGCCAACTCTGTTATGTATATATATGTTCTAAGGATATTTCAAGAAATAATTTTTATGTTTTTGGGAACCCATTAGTCCATTTGTGCTACCCTTAAAGTTTCAAGAATCAACTGTAAGTCCAGATAGTACTCGTTTTTTGAAAATGACCTCCAAATTGGCTTCTAACTATGGCCTCCCAGTTTGTTCCCCACTATCATCAATAACTACCTCACATTAGCTCATTTCTACAAAAATATTTGTCCAAAACTTAATAAACACCATAATAGACCTATCTTCTAAATTTTAGTTAATTCCAATGGTGGAATTGGGATATTTGCAACTTTTCTATTTTAAACCCTAGTTATTCTCTATGCAAGCCTGAGGAGGGTAAATCAACAATAAATTTCTTTGTACATTATTTCAAGGCTATAGATTAGGTTTGTATAGTCGTAGGGTACTTGCCTTTATGATGTATTTACCAGAGATGGTTGAATGACATGAGGATTGTCTTTTCCCCGACTCCTTTTCTGCCCTTAACTATACAGTTCGCAGTTGCCATGAAATTTTTCTTCTTTCAACATTTGGATAACAATATAGTTTCCTCATGAGGATTATATGTTTTTCATTAAATATTTATATTCTTATTGAAACCTATCAAGACTATATTTCCATCTTCATTCAATCAAGGTTTCAAATTCCACACAACATCTTTTGTATACACTGATTACATAGTAATAAAATATGAGTATCAACAAGATGAGCATGCAAAAGATATTTTTCTTAAGTCTTCGTGACCCTTTTCTCTTAAAAATATCAAGGGTTACCTCAAATAATAGTCCTTACATCACCATTTTAAAAGAGAAAACAACAAAAATAAGGATTTTTGATACCATATATTCACAGTCTTGCCTTTATCCATTTGTACAGTCACTTATAACTTTTGAGGCTTTCTTAGTCACATAAGAATAATACCTTATAATTCAAACTTCCACAAATGAAACTAATACATTAAGGCTTTAATCCTGAAATTATCAATGAAAAAAATCAATAATGCATCTTGCCAAGCTATTACAGTCAATCTCATGGGTCTGGAAGTCAAGGGATCTTGAAATGTATAAGACAAAGTAATAGTCCTTCATGACTAATAACCACTCATATGCACATCTAATTTCTGAGTTCACCCTAATAGTTCTTTACATGAATAAATTACAGTGAATGATGGCTTTACACATGCACACAAAAATTCACAACACAATTTACAAGTTGAAGAACAGAGAATCCATATTTTCTTCAAAGCCTACAATTCAACATACTCAATTATAGAGGATCTCATATCATACAAACCTTAGTAGTTTGTTTCATAATCCTTGAAACTCATGATTTGTTCCGATCTTCTCAGCTAGTCTCCTCACACACCGTTATATGCAAAAGGGATACCCACTCATCACATATTATCTCTTTTGAAATATATGGAAGGTTTCAAAATCAGGGCGTCATTTATAATGAATACATAGAATAAATTCTTAAATCATCACAGACACATGCTCAAGGTGTCTAGTTCTTCATTAATATAAGTAACTCTTCCTTGCTACAATATGTATTCTACATTCCTCATTTTCTATGCATTCTTTTCCTTGAAACAAAGCATCCCTTTTTATCTTGTGTTCCTCTTCCATAGAATACTCTCTTCTCTCCTTATCTAACTAACTTCCTTTTGGGATAATCTTCTCTTTTATGTCTCTTGTGAACCCTAGCTAACATGTGTCATGACTGAAAACTATGGTTGAGAATATTTTATCCCTTGGTTACATGTTTTTTCACCTTCACACATATTAGGAGTCTTCATGACTTGATCACTTAACCCCTCTTAGCACTTAAGACCACTAACATAGACCAAAAATGGCCTTTAATCCTTTTACAAATTCAAATTACAAAATTGGAGGGAAAATACATTATTTGAAATTTTGAAATATTGACTCAACCTTATAAAATGGCATCAACCTAAATGAAATTTTTGGAGTTATATGACCTCTTAGAAATCTTAAGACCATCATCACAAACAAAAATTAATCAAAGACAACAAAAAGTGCACTTTGGAGAGATGCTCCTACATCATAAGCCCCTAGTAGGAAAATTTTTAACCCCCATGGAGGTTTAAGTATTTTTTATCTTCTTCCAATATCTCTCTTGTTTGATATATTCTTCATCCTTTCTTTGCTTGTCTTCATATTCAGCTCTTTCACTCTTTTATTTGATTGAATTGCATTTTCTTGCTTTGAAATTTCTCTCCATATCCTCTTTTTTCTTCAAATCTTCTTCGTTGCCTTCATTCTCTTGTTCTTCTTGACTTAGTTTACACTTCCTCCATATTCTTGTCTTTCTCCATCTTATTTGTTCATTTTTTTACTCTTACCTGCACAAACACAACTAGGAGTAACATTAGATACAAAATGATGACACAAATTTGTCTCATTTTGGTATTATTTCTTCCTTGAACTCTTCACGTCATTTCTGATCATCTTCTTTCAAACTTGTTATTCTTGACTGATTTTATTCATATTCTCTCTCTTGTGCTTGCTTTTGAACTTGTAGTTGATTTTTATCTTCTGTAAACTTCTCTTTGTTCAAGTTTTCCAATGTCTTTTCTTACATTTCTCCTTCATTTCCTTGCTTTCTCTTGCATTCCTTTAACTGATTTGAACATGTACCTATCATGAATAGCTCCTAAATCCTTTGTATTTCCTCATTCAACATGAGCTCATTCTATTCTTCACTTGCTTCATGATATGTAGGACTTATTTAGTCTTCTTCTTCTTTGAAGTCACATACTAATTCACTAAACTCAAATTTTACTTCCTTTACCTTCATTTTACCTTCATCCTTTCTTATTTTTCTATCTTCATGTTCTTAAATCTCATTCAAATATTCTTCATCATGCATTTTAGTGTTCAAAATTAACTCATTCTTTACTTTTGTTGGTTGTGGAGCCTGATAGTGATGGGAGTTGAAAGGGGGAAATTCACTCCCTTTGTGGGGTCTAGGGGCAGTGCACCTAGGTGGGGGGCTCGAGGTCAGCACCCCCATCTACCACATTTAATATGCTTTTATGCATTGTGAAATCTGGACCGTTTATTATTAGGTCATAGATCTAACAGGTGGTTTTCTAGGTTTTCCCGAAATGATAAAAACTCTAATATCTTTAAAGGGTCGAACGTATGAGGCTCAATGTAGCAGTTGATGCACTGTAAGCGAGTCTTGCTAGATTGAATAAAAGGATTAGCTATTTCTAGTGGACATAGCCAATTTTGGGTGAACCATGTTAAATCTGTGTATTTGTTTTATTGTATTCTATTTCTATTTTACGTTTCCTGCATTATTCATTGCATGCCTGTTTATCTATACAACTAGTATAATCCTAAAAAATGGTATCAGAGCACGTTTGAGATTTATTTTTTGGCAGTATACTCATAGAGGGATTTATTTTTGAGTGGGAGAAGCATCAATGGTAGAGGAGAGTAAGTTTTGAGTTGAGAAGTTTGACGGCCAAAATTACTAGCTATGGAAAATGCAGGTGGAAGATTACTTGTATCAAAAGGATCTATACCTACCGTTGGGAGGTGAATGAGTGAAGTCCCCATTCATGTCTGATGATTAGTGGAAGGTTCTAGACAAGAAGGCTCTCAGTGTGATTTGATTGAGTCTGGCATCATCCGTAGCTTCAAATATCTCATAGGCGAAGAGTACGCTAGAGTTGATGAAAACTCTAGCTAATTTATATGAAACACCTAGTGCATTCAATAAAGTTTATTTGATGAAAAGATTTTTAATATACAAACGTAAGAAGGTGGATCTGTATCTAACCATCGTAATTATTTCCACACTATTGTAAATCAGTTAGATTCAGTTAATATCTCATTTGATTAGGAGGTTAGAGAATTATTATTCCTATGTTCTTTGCTAGAAAGTTGGGACAACTTAGTAATGGTAGTTAGTAATACATCATCTACTTCTCTTAAATTTGAAGATGTAGTAAGTGTCATCTTAAATGAGGAAATGCATAGGAAAATTATAGGGGAAAATTATTCTTTTGGAAATGCATTGAGTATGGAGAGTAGAGGGAGGAGGAAGGAGAAATCAAAGAGTAAAGCTCGTGGGAGATCTAAATCGAATATGGGTAGATCCAAATCTAGGAGTAGATGCATTATGTGTTGGAACTGTGGAAAGAGAAGACATGCTAAAAAGGATTTTTGGCTCATAGGAAACAAAGAAAACCATCCTAAAGGTATTAAAGAGAAAAATACGACAGGTAATATTGTTTAGGATGCTTTTATACTTTCTCTTGATACTAGAGTAGAATCTTGGGTAATAGATTCAGGTGCCTCTTTCCATACAACCCCTGATAAGGGCTATTTTAAAGAGTATGTCAATGGAAATTTTGGACAAGTTTATTTAGGTGATGATGAGCCATGTAACATTATCGGGAAGGGCAATGTACACCTGAAATTACATAACGAAACTATATGGATATTGAGATATATGAGGCATGTACCTAGTCTCAGGAGAAATCTCATCTCTGTAGCACAGTTGGGTGGTAAAGGTTGCACAATCACATTCACTTCAGATTCTTGGAAGGTTTCCAAGGGTGCCCTGGTAGTGGCACAGGGTAATAAAGTAAGCACTCTTTATTTATCTACTTGTATATCTAATTCTTCTACCATATTGTCTACTTCAGATAAGGATGCCAGTATGTGGCACAATAGATTGGGACATATGAGTGAGAAGGGCATGAAAATTCTATAGACAAAAGGTAAGCTTTCATGGTTGAAGCAATTGGACTTAGAGTTTTGTGAGCATTGCATTTTTGGGAAACAGAAAAGAGTTAGATTTCTCAAGGTAGGGAACACCAAGAAAGAGCAAAAGTTGGAGCTAGTTCATATAGATATGTGGGGGCCGGCCCATGTTGCATCTCTTGGTGGTTCATTGTACTATGTCACATTAAAATATGATGCAACAAGGAAGGTATGGGTATATTGCATTAAGCATAAGTCTAATGTCTTTGATACATTTAAGAAATGGAAAGCACTTGTTGGGAATGAATGTGGTTTTAAATTGAAATGTTTGAGATTTGATAATGGTGATGAGTATTGTAGTAAGAAATTTGATGATTATTGTTCCTTGAATAGGATTCGTAGAGAGAAAATAGTTCCCAAGACTCCATAACAAAATGGTGTTAGTGAGAGGATGAATAGATCAATAATGAAGCGTGCACAGTCAATGAGATTGTATGCAAGGCTACCTCTTCAATTTTGGGCAGAGGTTGTAGATACTGGTGTGTACTTAATCATCAGTGGGCCTTCAAGTGCATTAGATGGAGGAATTCTTGAAGAATACTGGACCGGGAAAGAGGTAGACCTTTCATTTTTAAGATTATTTGGTTCATAGGCATTTGTGCATGTTAATAAAGAAAATAGGAAGAAATTGGATTCAAAATCCAAGTGTTGCACATTCATATGCTATGGCTCCAATTGTGACTATGGATTTTGGTTTTGGGATCTAAATGAATCTAAGATAATTAGGAGTCGTGATGTTGTTTGGCGTGAAAATAGAATGTACAGGGATTAGGTACAAGATGACAAAAAGCCCAAGGAATATTTGGTTGAGGATATAGCTCCTAAAAATGAACTCTCGGATGGAAAATATAAACCTACACATACCGAGGTTGACAGTTTTATAGTATGAACATGACAGCTAGAGTCTGCATCGGCACCTCTATTAGAAATTCAAGAAAACAAGTAGCAAGAAAATAATGATCCCGTGACATCCCCATCTTTGGTAAGAAGGTCACAATGTATTAGTAGACCTCCATAAAGATTTTACCCTACTTTGTATTATTTGTTACTAATAGATAGTGGTGAGCCAGAGAGCTTTGATAAGGCAATGTAGGTGGAGTCCACTAAGGAGTGGGAGCATGACATGAAGGAGGAAATGGACTCCCTAGAGAAGAACCAAACATGGGATTTAGTCAAATTCCCGGATGGAAAGAGAGTACTACAAAACAAATGGGTCTACTGTGTGAAAGAAGAAGAAGGTGGATGAAAAAGGTATAAAGAAAGGGTTGTAGTGAAGGGGTATGAACAAAAGAAAGGTAGTGATTTTGATGAAATTTTCTCCCCTATTGTAAAGATGTCTTCCATTTGTACTGTATTAATTTTAGTTACTGTTGAAGATTTACACTTAGAGAAACTTGATGTCAAGATGAAATTTCTCTATGGTGACTTGGAGGAGGAGATTTATATGCAGCAACCACTTGGATTTGAGGTGAAGGGTAAGGAGAAATTGGTTTGTAGGTTGAAGAAGATCCTATATGGGCTCAAGCAAGCTCCTCGGAAATGTTATCTAAAGTTTGATAATTTTATGCATGAGCATGGTTTTACTAGATGTCAATCATATCATTGTGTATACTTTAAACGGTTGGATAGTGGGAGCTACAATATTATTTTGTTATATGTAGATGATATGCTTGTAGTAGGGTCTAATATGCAGGAAATTGCAAAGCTTGAGGAAAAGCTTGCACAAACATTTTAAATGAAGGATTTGGGTGCAACAAAGAAAATACTTGGTATGCAAATCAAGAGGGACAAAATAAATAATAAATTGGTGTTGTCTTAGGAGGACTATGTAGATAAGGTGTTAGAAAGGTTTCAGATGTAGAATGTGAAACCAGTTATTACACCTTTGGTTGGGCATTTTAGACTAAGTAAAGAGAAATTCCCAACAAAACAAGAGGGAAAAGATTATATGGCATGGTTTTCTTATTCTTTAAAAGTTTGAAGTCTTATTTATGCCATGGTTTGTACCAATCCAGACATTTCCCAAGCAGTGGGAGTTGTTAGCAGGTATATGGCAAATCTAGGTAAAGCACACTGGAAGGCAATATAGTGGATTCTTAGGTACTTGAGAGGGACCACTAGTAGGCACTTATGGTTCGGAGGGTTAGATTATACTTTATAGGGATTTTTGGATTTAGATATGGCAGGAGATGTGGATAGCAAGAGGAGCACTACTGGATACATGTTTAGAGTTGGTGGTGTGACAGTGAGTTGGATCTCAAAGTTGCAGAAAGTAGTTGCCCTATCTACTACAGAGGCAGAATATGTTGCAGCGACTGAGGAAAGTAAGGAAATGTTATGGATGAGCAGGTTCATGGAGGAGTTGGGTAAGGAGCAAGGGTATTGTAAGTTACACAATGATAATCAAAGTACAATTCACTTGGAAAATAACTCAGCCTTCCATTCAAGAAAAAAACACATTCAGCGAAGATATCACTTCATACGACAAGTGTTGGAGGATGGGAAGCTTGAGTTAGTGAAGATTCATACAGATGATAATCCTACTGATATGTTTACTAAGCCAATGAAAAAGGAGAAGTTGGATTTGCATTCAACTTCTATGGGTCTTCAAGATTGATCTTGAAGTGGAAGAAACAAGCCAAGAAGAAGTCCAAGCAGGTGTTGTAGTGGTGGATTTACAAAAATCAGTCTCTAAGTGGGATATTGTTGGCTGTGGAGCCTAATAGTGACCGGAGTTGAAAGGGGGGGATTCGCCCCCTTTGCAGGGTTTAGGGGCCACGTGTCCAGGTGGGGGGCTTGAGGGCAATGCCCCCATCTGCCACATTTAATATGTATTTATGCTTTGTGAAATCTGGACCGTTCCTTATTAGGTCACAAATATAATGGGTGGTTTTCTATGTTTTCCCAAAATGATAAAAACTCTAATATCTTTAAAGGGTCAAACATATGAGGCTCACTATAGTAGTTGATGCATTGTAAGAGAGTTTTTTTGGACTGAATAAAAGGATTGGTTGTTTCTGGTGGACATAGCTCATTTTGGGTGAACCACGTTAAATCTGTGTCTCTGTTTTATTGCATTTTATTTCTATTTTATGTTTCCCGCATTATTCATTGCATGTTTGTCTATCTATACAACTGGTATAATCCTAACAACTGTTTTAACCAAAACATTCAAATCATCATGTTTACCTTGGTATTCACTTGTTTGTTCACTTTCCAATCCCTTATTAGGCTTCATTGTTCTTCTCTTCCCTCTTTGACTTTCCACACTTGTTATCTCTTCTCTTTAGGCTGA